>NW_004624755.1:1787292-1874341 GCF_000247695.1 Heterocephalus glaber | reverse complement strand
GGGTTGCTGTAGGTGATCTGGAAGTCTGGTTTTGAGACTTATTTATGTGTTTTCTCATTTTGACCGGGCCAGGGGGCTGTTAGCACCTGCAAGGATTACCTCCTTTGAGCTGG
This sequence comes from Heterocephalus glaber, assembly GCF_000247695.1. The sequence continues at coordinate 1,874,228 of NW_004624755.1, read as the reverse complement.
GTGAGGTGGGGCAGGGGCCATGAGCAGCGGTAGGGATGGTGACCCAAAAGCCCTTTCCTGTGGGCTGGGAGCAATGGGTTGGCAGCTCAGAAGCCCCTCCCTCTGGGCCGGGAGTGGTGGGAGGGAGAAGGATGGTGGCCTGGAAGCCCCTTCCTCTGAACCAGGAGCAGTGGGACGACGGCTCAGAAGCCTCTACCTCTGGGCCAGGAACTGCAGGACTCAGTACCTTGTTCTGGTGGTCTGGTGTCCTCTGCGTCTTTGTAGTGTGGAACCAGGTGGCTGCCTGTCTGCAGTGGGGTGATATGATGTCTTCCGCAAGACTCAGAACCTCGGTAGGGTGTGCACAGACCTGCCTGTCTGCAGCGGACTGATTTGGCATGTTCTTAGGTGGCACCATCTTAAGAACTGTTCTAAAAAAGAACTCATGGATGCAGACTTGACTAACTCAGAGAAATAGCTAAAGGACAAAAGTCTCCAGCAAATGGGTGTAACATCTTAAGGTAATATCAGTTTTAAATTATTTTCAGTAATATTTGTGAAGTCCTGGGTACAAGTTCCCAGATTGATTCTTTAATGTAAATATGCCAACAGATTTAACAAATTTATTTTCTACCATCATTAAAATAGTCTGCAAAACTATTCTTAGTTGATTGATTAAAACAAAATAAAAACAGACAGAAGGGTCTTTACTCACTGTGTGCACATGTCCCCATCAGTCCGAGTCTAAACCGGAAAGAAATGCATGAGAATTACTCTTATCTACTGTCGATCCAGCTCAGGGGACAGGGATGGAAAGTCTGTTTTCCATACCAACTACGGGTTCAGAGTCTCAACTGGGTGAGTATGCAGTCATCAATAAAACTTAATGTCATGCTCTGCTACGCATGTGCTCTTTCTATTAATGGATTCTATTCCTTAAAGTTAAATAATATGGATGGTTCATATTTCAGATGTTTCAGAACTTTCATAATTTTTCACTTTTAATGGATAGCCCTTCATTGAGATCTAGACATCTGTGAAACAGTACTTTCATGATTACTCAAAAGTGGCACTAAAAAAAAATCACTGTAACTTACACATGAATAAGTAGGATTTGTTACATTTCTTTTGAAAGAACCCAGATTTATTCACACCTAGATGTGAGCTCAGCATCACAAGTTTTTGCAGACTTGTGAACTTTTTGTGCCTATGGGTGAATGAAAGTTGATTTTGGCTAGAAAGGGTACAATCCATAATAAGATAAAATGAAATCCTGTGACTCCACGGTTGAAGAATTTTGTCTCACTTATACATCCATATGTAGCAAGATTGTGCCTATTTTATAGATTTTAGAAGGTTTTTTTCCCTTTTTTTTATACTATTGAATATATTCTGTATACTCTGAACTTAAGTACCTTGTGAACATTGAAAATTTTGAGTATTTGGTTATTGTATTGACTTCTAGTAATGAAGCCTATTGTTCTTTCACTAATCAGTGCACAAGCGTGATCAAAAACCTTTAATGATTTGTGATTCTAAGCCTGGATTCCTGGATTAAACTTCAAAATGCATCTATACCACCAGTAAATGATACAGTGCCTATCTCATAACACTGTTGTTAGTTGTAAATGGGATAAATGTGGACATGTAGGTGTGTGTGTTGCAGTGCATACGTGTACACACATGCATGCCTGCTTGTGTGTGTGCATGAGCATACATAGATTTCTACCATTAACTCATTATGTTGAATCAAGAAATACTGATGGTCCTTGTGACAAACATTGTGTAAATATTGGATCCACAGATATGAATAATAACAGATTTTGTTCAGACACTACTTAGCTAGTAAGAAAGTTAAATATATTAACCATTAAGCACTGTGATCAACACAATAAGGGAAGGATAGATTCAATGTAGTAGAACCAGGATGGAGGGTTAAAATACTACGTCTTAGTCAAAGAAGAGCCTATTTTCACATTGTACACATAATCTGCAGCAGAAAAGTGGAAGTTTGTTTGACATCCAGTGTTATAGCACTTGTTTTCAAGAAAGAAAAATCTGCACTCATGAGGATATTTCCTGGACAGTAAGGACATAGATGTTCAATTCTTGAAAGCATATTAGGAGTATGTATGTACATGTGATATGCACAGACAAATGTGTATGTTGTGTTGGCTTCCTATTACTGCTCTAGCAAAATAACATAGGTTGTCTTAAAACACCTAACATTTATTTTCTTGTAATTCTGTAGATAAGAAGTTGGAAATAAGTTCCCATGAGCTAAAATCTATGTATGTATTATCAAGATTGCATTCCTTTCTGGAGGTTTTAGGAGGGTACATTTTCTTTTACAGATTCTTCAGGTTTTTTGCAGTACTTAGTTTATATTTTTCTTTCTTCTTAAAAGTCAGCAATGGGTGGTCAAAACTTTCTTAGCTGATATCACTTTAACATCAACTCTTCTGTCCCCCACACCCCTCATCTTTCCACTAAAAACCCCATTGCTTTTCTGGCCCAACTGAGTAATCTAAAAGAATCTCTTGCTTTAAGATAAGCTCTTTAGCATCCTCATTTCTTCTGCAACATTAATCCCCTCACTGGTATGTAATATATTATTTCACAGATCTAATATATTTCACAGATTAGGAAATTGACATCAAGAGAAAAAGAGAACTTATTCTGCAACAAAGTATATATTTTTTCTACTTAAAGATTAGATATTAGAGTGAAATTGTAGAAAAAAGAACAATAAACTGAAGGTACTATGCATTGAACACAAGAGAACTTACAATGTAAATTTCTTGCTAAGAAACTACCTCATTGCATATACTCTCTGCCATGTTGATACAGATATTATGAAGATAAAAAAATGGAAGCTATAATGAAATGTATAAAAAGGATGGAAAGCACACTCAAAAGACAGGCTTGTAAATGATGAGAAAGGCCACACTAAGAAGGGTTTCCACTGGGTTTAATGCTTTTTTATCACCATCTTAAAATTACTAATTTTCAACCAAGGCTTTGTATTTTCACTTTGTACTTGGCACCATAAATTGTATTGTCTGGTCTTGTTTATCATAACAAAACAAGGCCTTATGTGCAATTATTACCAACATTTTATAGAAAAGTAACTGAATCATGGAAGTGTTAATTGGTCAAAGTTAAAGTGATGGTGCATAGCGGGGACAAGATTTGAACCCAAGGAGAGTTGAATATTGAACCAGTCCACACCCCTACTTCCGTGAAGACAGGGATGATGTCTTCTTATATATGTCTCTTTCCCAAGTATGACACTGTTTGATATATGGTTAAATTTTACTGTTCATTGACCTGAATCATGTTTCAGTTATTTGGTCTTTGGTAAAAATTCCCATTATATTTCTAAAATGTTAGAGCTAAAAGTTTAAAAAATTTTGAATCTCTTCCAAGAAATTTGTTCAAACAGACCAAAATCAGCTTTTATTCCCTTTGTGTAATCTTAAGTCTAAGGATATTCTCTTGTTCAAGGTAGATTATTTATTATTTATTAGTTACATTTATACAGTGATATTTTCTGGAGAGATCTGATAAAACTACACAAAGCAATATTTCTTCCTGTCCTAATTCACTCATACGATATGTGAACTTTAAAAATATTTTAAACAAATATAACAATAAGATTACTTTAAAAATAATTAAGAACAGGAAAGCCATATATAATTTTTAAAAGGTGATGGGAGATGCAGTTTAGAAAGTTTGGTAGCTTTTACACTTCTCATCAATTTTTATGCATCTTCCAGGCTCTGATATATACCACATGCTAGTGCTATGCTAATAAAATACTAATAATTTTATTGGTAGTAATAAAAATGTCTTTCTCAGGGGTACAGAATACATTGGGCTGAGAGATACAATCATACAAGGGTCTGTATCATCAGAGAGTTTATTCCAAAGGCTGGAAGGGAGGGCAAGAACCCAAGGCCAGGACTTGAACATTTTAATGTTGATTTTACCAATTGATCATTGTGTAAGTTGGGGCAGCTCACAGCAATTCTCTGTATCATCTCACTTATCTATAAAGGGGCTAAAATATCTATTCGATCTACTTCACAAGATGATGTAGGTACTGAATCCATGAATATAAATACATCTTGAATTTTTTACAAGAAGGAAGACAGTATTAACTTAAGGTGTTTTTCATTCGCTAAATACAGTTCCAAATGAGAAATAGGCAATAAGATTGCAAACATAAAATAGCAGCCTAATTTAGCATTAAGCATGGCTACCTTATATGAATTCCAGTGTTAGTACCTTATGTAATCCATTTCTGGTGACTCAGATAGTTATTGGGTCAAAGCAAAAAGAATGCAGATGTTAGCAGTGCTAATTTACTTTAATTCTTTTTTTTTTGGTGTCAGGGATTGAACTTGGGTCCTTGCGCTTGTGCAGTAGGCGGTGAAACCACTGAGCTAAATCCCTGGCCCCTACTTTAATTCTTAATTCTGTGTTATATAATCCATATTCAGTTGACTCAGATCATGAAGACATTAGCAGCACTGACTTATTTGGTTCATTTCATCACTTTATTGAGCATTATTATTTAATAAGTTATTGCAAGTAATGGAGAGATAAATATAATGTATCTTATGCCTTAAAGAGAGCAGTTATGAGTGATAATAGGATAAAATGTGTGGATAGAAGACCAGATGTATTAAGTGCTATAAAAGAATAACTTCAGCTATTCACAAGAGAAAGTGAATGAATCAAATGGAAAACTAACAGTTTGAATTTTATCTTTGGTAACAAAAAATCCAGTTTGAAATGAAATAACATGCAAGGAGCAGTGTAGGATGCTATTATCAATTTACTAAAATCTCTTAAATTGCTTTATAAGGAATAAATGATGCTGCTCAGGCAATTTTCATGTTGCTAATTTTTTATAGCTGTACTTACTGTGGCTTATAAAAATTTAAATTTATCTCGTGAAACTTTTATTGTGAAGAGTAAATAGTTTTGAAAACATGATCAGTAGATCTAGATGTAAAATAATGTTATGATAAAAATTTGCACCCCGGAGGTTATGATAATGGAAAAAAAAGACTGTCTGGCTCTAGCTGGTTCAGATCATTTCAAGACAGCACTACAATATCTGCAGGTTTCAAACACAGGAGATAAAAATCCCCCGATGAATCCACCACTTACATTGTTGTGACCTTGAAAACATACCCCAATAACTTCGCTGTTTAACTTTAGCTGAGCTAAGTTTGTTTTAGCTGACTCATTTGAAGCCCTACTGACCATCACAGTAGGGCATTCCTGGCTCCTCCTTCAAACAGACATAAAACATATAACAGTGAGAAACCAGCTTTTGGTTCTCAGTGTTTTCAAAAAGAAAGTAGCAAAAACAGATACATAATATCTACAGTGATTGGGGATATAAAAAACTGCATCTTATATTTTTTAAATATGTTGAATCAGCAATTTTATGGTAAATAGCCTAACGAGGCTTTAATATTTCAGGAGCAAAGATGTCCTAAAGCACTAGATTAAACCTGTGCAGAAATTAATAAAATTACTCAGGGCCAAGGCCTTGTTCATGTCTGCCACCTGCAGAGTGTGGTAATGCCCTTTTAATGTTTTATCAAGGGCCCTGCATAGACTGTCTGACTTAACATTGGACACTACTAAGAGGAGACAAGCATGCAGGGAGAGAATGATTAATGCAAGCTCTTCTACAGCCAGAGGCTTAGAGAATTCTTTTCTGCAGCATTCCAGATTTAATTGCCTACCATTTTATCTAGGAACAAGTTATGTCATTTTAAGAAAATATGGCAAATGGTGACACTCAAGAGATTGGTGTCACCTAAGGAGGGAAATAAAAAGTAAAATGGAAAATGGAGGAGAAACAAGAATACAGGTGAGTATGCAGAGTCTTAGAGGCATGATGGTGTCTGATTTACCTGTGTGTCAGCTTCACAAATTTTCAAATCGATAATCTCAAAGGTTTTACACAATTTCTCCTTTATATCCTGACAAAGTTATATGAATTTTCTAACAAGGTAATGCTTTATAAGTTGATGTGTTGCCAGATGAAAATTTTTATTTTCTCCAATTTGTATAAATTAATTCTCATTCCATTATGAATATCTGTAAATGAGATGCTCACACAAAGGCACTAAATTAAGTACATACTTTAAGGACTGATTAGAGAGATATATAACATTATTGTGTTTGAATCCATTACTGTCTTATAAGAGAACCATTCTGATCCAATTTGGCATTAGAAGTACTCGAGAGCACCTTGGGTTCCAAAATACTGTAGCCAAATATCCTCTTCATCCTGCTGAGGCTGGGGGCTAGAAGTAATAATCAACTTCTGTGTACAGAATGCCTGGTGCTCCATATGGCCTATTTTCCATTGGCAAGTTGGCCCTGAAATCATAGGGGATCCTGTTACATATGCATAAGTATTATAAATTAATGTTCTTATCTGCTTTGAGTACCCTAGTTAATGAATGACAGGCAAAATGAAAAGAAAAACAAAAATATGTTTTTAAAGAAACTGTAGGCATGTGTTTCCCTACAAGCACCAAAATTCAGAGTTTGAAGGAAACCTTAAAAAAAGACTCCACCCTCTCCTTTTTTGACTCATCAGTTTGATCATTCTTTCCTGGAATTAACTCTTAGGAGATCTATGTAAATTAGGGATTTTTCTCATACCTTAGCATTCAGAAGTGATTGTAATCATTCCCGGAAAGCCTTCCCCCCCTCCTTAAACAAAAAGTCACCATTTATCAAACACATTTTAAAAATATTCTATTCTGTCCTGTTTTATGTAGAAACAGAAAATACATCAAGGCAAATAAAAGTGGTGGATCAGCATCTTCATGTAGAAAACAAATGCTCATTTAACAAACACGCCCACCATGTCTGGACTGCCCAAGAGCACATTTTCTTTGTTTCTGTCTCTTTTCTTTTTCTTTAGGAAAGATTCAAATTTGTTTCCTCTATGTGTTCCCTGGAGCCAGAGAGAGCTGTGGATCTTGTTTTCTATTATAGAACAGTGATGTAAGGGACAAATAATTTAACCAGAAATCACTAAATAAACAAAGTCTAGCATCTATGACCTCACCTTCAAATCAGTGACTAAACATTCTTACAAATCATTGTCCACACATTAAAACATCTGATAGTAATTTATACACTACTGGTGAGCAAGGCTTCTCCTTCCCTGCATTCATTTTCCTTCCTTATTTTCGGGGCCTCTCTTCCTCTTTTCATTTTTTTCTCCTTCCTTTCCTATAAAATCATATAGTATATTACATACAGAATCCTTTGTATAACTCTATATAATTACTATACATAGCAATCAATAGGTATTATACAGTATCTGAGGCTACTATGTACAAAAGATCAAACAACAATTACTATTTTGTAACTCAATTATCACTATTTGTTAATGGAGATAATGTAGCATAAATAAATAAGAATGGAACTTATAGTCAAGCATGTCCTCAAAAGCCTCAAACTTCTTGGCCTTCATTTCTTCCTATGTAAAATGGTGTTGTCTAGATAAAGTCTGAAAATCTATTGTTTGTAAACCACAAAATATGCTGTGCACCTTGAGCAATATCTGATTTTATGGAAAAACTGAATACGGTTTCACACTATGCAAGTTGAATGATAATACTAGTCTCCTTAGACCACATTGTGGTGGTAGGGGGTCAGAATAATTTTTATTTTTGCCATAGAAACTGTGATGAGGAAATGTCACACTTACTCAAGGTCACCTAGTAAGTCATTTTTTGTCATTAGGATTTAAGAGTTTCGGCTTCACTGTCTGATTTCAGTCCATTAGGCCACAAAGTCATCAAAACAAACCAGAAAAGAGCACCATCAAAAGCAAAAGTAATAAAATCAAAGGATCCTGGAGCAGTATTGTACTAAAAGCCATCTGCTATCTTAGTCCACATTCTCAACCCTCTTGAAATGCTATTTGTGAAGCTTTAAAAGGCTTGACTGGAATCCTTCATGTCTTTTTAGAGATACAGTACATCCATTGCTGACTCATGAATGCTGAATTAAGAATTGTAATATAGATTTTTGAATATACATCAGAGAAATGCCAATATTTTTTGCATTGTCGAGGCCAAAGTCTTTTGCTGTTGAGAAAGAAGCATTATGATTAGCTAAGCAGATGACTGTTGATTGCTATAGTAGTAATGGTGATGAGAGAGAGGAGGGAGAGAATAAATATCTAAAGGAGATAGTTGAAGAAAAGGATGTGCTACCTTTACATGATAATAAATACAGGCATGCATATTTTTTCAGTTCCTTACCAGCCTACTAGGATTTCTGTGCCATGATCAGGTGGGGGTGGGTAAGGAAGCAGACAGGAAACTGCTGCCTTAGCATTTCCTCTTGACTTTGGTGCCTTCTCTCCCTGCCTTACTCTATTGGATGTCCTTATTCTTCCCACTTCTTTTCTCATTTGGGCTTGGCAGGAGAAGTTTAGCTCAGTGCCAGTGTGGTAACCTTAAACTCTCTTACTTAAGTGGCTGATCTCATCTCTTCCTTTTTGTGGTTTGTGGGGTTTTTTTTTCCCTCTTTGGCTTAATATTTCCCCCTACTACCTTGTAGTTTGCATCTGTTATTGTATTTTCGTTATTGTGTCATCCTTTAAAAATAAAGCAATAAATATTTAAAACATAAAGCATTTTCATGCCAGTTGTGGGAACAGATATTTTTATATGAGCAAAAACTAGGGGGAAAATATTTTTCCCCAGCTTTATAAAGGTCTAGCCAAGCAGAGGACAGATTCTCTAGTCACAGGATTCTATTTGTCCTTTTTCTGAAGAGAAAAGCAAAAAAAAATTTTTGCAGATATTTTAAGAGATCGCAAAACAGGGAAGCAAACCAAAGTCATCACAAAAGCCTCCCAGTGTAGAACCAGCCATCTGCATATAGTTCACAGAACTCTTCTGTTTATTTATGAGTCGTAGAATGTGTAAAGCCAACTTCTAGCTGTAAAAGGACATACAGTTGCTCTCCTATAATTTCTTTAGCCCTTTTTTCCTGCAAAATTAGGAGTTTGCTTTCTCATATACAGGGAAACACTGCCATGCATAAGGACCTAGTTTTTGGGAATTCAAATCCTTTTGCTTAAATACTTGAAGTGACAAATAAAAATATATACTTAAAACATCAGAATAAAGGATTTGAACAAACTTATCTGGATAGATATACATTGAAGTATAACACCTGCCAAGAATACTTTAGAGTAGTTTTAATGTACTCTGTGAAAGAAACAGAATTAAATTAAAGACAGAAACATTAATTTTCTAGTGTAATTTGGTTCTTTTCAAGATAATAATCTTAAATTATGACAAGCACAAAAGAAGATAATGAAAGAAGCCATGTATTTTACCTTAAGACTTCACAATTTGCTTCCTGGTAAGATATTTTTTTTCCAGGGTTTTTATAGGGAAAATGGTTTCTCAAATTTCATCTGGATATAATGAGTTCAAGGAGCTAAATTGTGTAGGCATTAAAAAAATTAAGTGTGTGTGCCAGTCTTGCTCTGTAGCTCTGGGCTCTATCTTTCTAGTGAAAAAGAACATTATGTTTTGCAGGCCAGCAACTTCCTTGATATCATGTTTTAGTTTAATCTACCCAAAGCATTACCCTCCAGACATTCTAAGAAAGTTATTTTTCTGATGCAAAGTGTTTTTATGATCTCTTTGAAATATTTTCAGTCTTAAGCATTAAGCACAAATAGATGGAAATAGGTGGTAGCAGTTTCAGTGTTTGACTTCCAAATGTGGGTTTTGAATTACCCCTTCTGATATGTGACAACATAAAATACTCCATATACACAGGAATATAAGGATATAAACAAGAGCCATGCTGGGCCAGCTCTGTTTTATCTAACCCCAAATTCTCTTTTTCTCCTCATAATATCCAGTGCCACATGACTACTGTCTGGGTATGCATATGTGAATACAAAGGGGATGGTCCCACCCATCAACATTGTGAGGCAAGTTTAGTATCCTCGCAGTGTTCTATTCCTAGACAGAAAATATTCCTATCTACATATTTAATACCTATACCTCTGGTTGTGATGTCAGAAGGTTAACATTGCATTTCCTTTAGGAATACAGAGTCTGAGAACAGAGTTTCATAAAATGTTGGAGGTAAAAAGGCAAAGACCATTGGCCACAAGATTTGGGTGTAAGAATGAAGAGAGAACTTGGTGTGGAAAATACTTGATGATGATGAAAAAATAATAATCTGCTTCAGCTTTTTCCTCTGCTTTTGGTACAATCTCAGATGTCTAAGGTATATTAACAAGAGGTACAAACCGATTGGAAATTATCTCTTTATTACTTGTAATATTTTAAATGTGCTAAAAATATCTCACCCTTAAGGAGCACAAAAATGTACTGAACACACAGAAACACATAATTAGCAGATAAATTTTAAGATACCCAGTTGTTACTTGCTCTGGGGAGCATAATTCCTTTATATGCATTATTTTGGTATCGTATTCCTCTCTTTTGAAACACTTTCCACACTTGAAATTGGCAGTTTCTTTGCAGAATTTGATTAGTGTCTGGCTTCTATGCCGGATTATACCGTCATATAATGGGAAAGACTATGAATATTTATATTCATCATTGTATCCCAAGCACATATACACATCTCAAGAAACATTTTCTTTGATAAGTGAGTGCATGAATGGATGGATGAATGAATAATGCAAGTTACATGGTTTCTGAGTTGGCAACTCATAATACAGAGATAAAGCAGGAAGATGCACAAGTGGGCAGGGCATCTGGTGAAAGATCTGGATCACCATAGGTATGAGGTTCTGGAGGAGGCAAGAAAGAATTTTAGCAAGATGTGACATAATAAGCTTCATGATTTAGCAGACCCTGTGAAATCTTATGGAGCAATGATGGCAGCAGGGAACACATTGGATAGAATACCTGTGCTAATTTTCATTGCACTCTGTTTTATTTTTATATTGGTAGTTACTGCCATCAGATGTTTGTCTATTTATACACTTACTTTTGCCAGATTTTGTTTATTTCATGGGAAAGGGGAAGATGTTTGTCTTGTTTGATGCTGTACCCTCAGCAATCACAACTACTGGTCTATAATAGGAGGCCTCATTTATTTGATAAATAAATATGATTTGTACGCAGTTACGGAATAGTCATAAGTATCAGTTGAGCTACATATTATATTTTTACTAATTTTTTCCTTGACAGTCACCTTTTTAGTCTATATTTCATCTTTTGTATATGAAACTTTAAGTCAAATAGGCATAATTCCTTCAGCAATTATTTGCAAATTCTGCCACAATTTCTACTTTTTGTCTTATCTTGTGATAATACATGGTATTGGACATGAGGTAAACAAACCAAACTTATCCTAGATAATTGTCACACATAATAAAGAACAAACCTGTCATAGCTGCCTACATTTTGTTCTTTAGAGATTTGTAGTACATTTGGACAGTGATTGCAATTTATCTTTTCATCAAGCTTTGTATGGTCTCTTCTTTCCAGTACAAGAATCTGTCTAAATAAGTTTACATGGACTGAACTTTCTTTTAGTGACAGAAAGTACTTCACTGTTTCTAGGCATTTAAAATTTTTTCAGAACCTTAGGAAGACATCTACAGTGATGACCTTCCAGTAATCTTAGTGGTCAAAGAAGTCGTAGTGTCCAAGAACATGTAAATGATTTTGACAGCCAAGTTCTATTTCCTATTACAAATTACTTGCACTGTATGTTTTTCTTATCTTCAGTGTCCAGGAATTGTCTTAACTGGAAAGTCAAGAACATTAGTTTATTTCTATATGTGGTTTTCTTTGAGGATCTTGCTACTTGTGATCAGTTTCCAAGCACTGGATTCTTGTATGTGATTTGTGGACAGCTCAATGAGTTTTTACCACAGAAATGCATAGAATTATTTGTAAATATCTGCTTTTTAACCAATCATCTATGAATCCTGTGGGTTCAAAGTTAATATTGACTTTCATTGACTATCAGTACCTACTTTCTATTTAATACTAAGGCTTTTCTTACTTTATTTGTAGCACAGCTTTTATAATAATTTCTAGCTGAGTATTGAATTAGTATATCTAGAAAGGAGTTATAGAAACATAGTTTTTAATTTCCTTCCTTAAATCAAGTATTCACATAACTTACATTGTTTTCATATGTTTCTATCTATTGCTATATACCCATCTTTGTTTCAAAGAATTTCAAACATATTTGAATAAAATAAACTTATTCTGGGATGGTGGTAGGGGTATTGAAAAGAGTGCACATTTTTACATCTAACAACTAAAGCTCTATCAGTCTATTTACAATTCTCATGGTTAAAATTAGGTAGAACTAGAAACACTGCCACCTCTGTTTGACATTTTGAGGGAGATGGAGGTGTAAAGCATAACAGTTTGACCAGTAAAAGTGCACTTCTATCAACTCCTCTTTCTGCCTGCCTATTTGTCTGTCTATCTGTTATCTCCCACTGGCACCAATACACTTAGCTTCAAGAGAATTTTGTCATTGCTTTATCAGTTGAAGTTCTCCTAAAGAGCTTAAATACATGAAGTGATTTTCTTTGGAGTAGTAATGGTGAATTATGCGTTGCTCTAATTGTGATATTAGTTTATCTGAGTTAAAATGCAATCTACTTAATTTGAGGGTTTTATTACACACTGGTCTCAAAAGGTGAAATGCATTAAAAGCAGATTGGTTCTTTTAACAGGAGGCTAAGCCTTTTCAGATGCTGTGTTTGGTGGAAAAATTGTCTCTTACATTTATTTTGAATGTTAATGTAAGATGTTTATTTTGGCCTGAAAGTGTAACTTAGAAAAGGAAACTTGTAGGAAACTTGATTAGTATTTGTTTATATGCTGCAATTTGTGGATAGAAATTTTATTTCTTTTCTTTTTTCTTTTTTTTTTTTTTTTTTGGTACCAGGCATCGAACTCGGGTCCTTGTTCTTGTGCAGTAGGTGGCAAAACCACTGAGCTAAATCCCCGGCCCAAAATTTTATTTCTTTTGATAAAACTAATCAGTCACATGATACATTTACATGGTGACTTCATTATGGAATTAAGCCACTTACACTTGCAATGGGCTTGAACCTTAAAAATGCAGTTAGTGTAAAGAGACAATGGAACAGGGTGATTTACCATCTACACTTACTTGAATACTGTGAAACTAGAAACTGACTCAATGCTATATAAAAAATTGCTTAAGAAATATATTTTTAAAATTTAATTTTCATTTGGCCTTAATTCTTAAGCAATTGCTCAATTAACAGATACATTATATCAATTCATTAAAATTTTACTGAAGTACTGATTTCTATAAGATCTGAATATTTCTATAGCAGTTTTCTACCTTAGAAGCATTGATATTTGGGCTCAGATAATTAAGACTTTTGTGAGTGGTTTTCTTTTGTAGTATAGCAGATTGAGAAGCATCCGTCATGTTCACCTAAAAGATTCCAGTAGTGCTGCCCACATGGTAAACATGTTTCCAGACATTGCCAGATGTCACATGAGAAGAAATTTGCTGCTGAGAACTACGTTTTGTAAGATAAATATTCTATTATTTTTCAAATTATATATTGTAAATGTGTGTATGTGTGTGCTTAATCTCCCACAACTTTGTATAAAGAGCAAGTTTTTAAAAGGCAGGGTGCAGAAGAAAAAAGAAAATGTTTTAATTTTATTCATAGTATACGATGAAGCTATTAGATTCTGGGCTTTTACCTCTCTTTATAATGGGATAGATCACCAAAGGACAGATGCTGATTTGGGCTCTCTTACTCAGAGAAAATAGACACGAGAGTCCCTTGTGAGTAGTCCTAGCTTTGTGCATTAGGGGCTGATTCAGACAAGCTGTGTTGTAGGCCTCCCCTTGTGCTTCACACCAGAAGGCTTTAGAATAAACATTTTGCTGAAACATCTTCGTAGGCCTCATCCAGCTGTCCTGTGAAGGAACCATTGTCCACACCCACGTGCATTAATGCCTGACTTGCTAAAATGTTTGTTTGCCTTTACATAGACAAAGGCACAGTGCAATGTGACCAGTATACTGTTAAACGTCTTCTTCTTTAGGCAAACAAATGAACTTGGAATTTTTCCGTGCATAAGATAAATAGTTTGATGAACCTTCTCCCCAAAATAATAAAAATTATGAGTTGACATTTTCTGAAAATCAAGATTTGCAAGTTAATTTTACAGTGGATTCTGATAATGTAAAGTTTTATAAAAATTACAGTATGATTTTATTTAATTTTAGAGAATTATATTCTGTATTTCACCAAAAACTGTTCAGTTTTATCCTATCTCCCTGTTCTTTCCTCTCCTCTACCCTTCCTTTATTATTTTGTTCATATTTGCTATTACTATTAAACATCAGTAAATCTAGTAATATCAGTGTGAAACTCGCATTTGGAGTTGATGCCAATAAAGGTAGAATATTGCTTTAAAATGATTTTCCAGAGAAAAGTTCAAACCTATTTCCATTTTGCAACTATTAATATATATTTAATGAATTGCTTTGATGTATGGCTGCTCCATTTTTAATGAACAATACTATTTTCACTTCTGTATAATATATATCCAGTCAATTGTATGTAAATGTATTATTCATATATGCAAACTCATCTTGCATAAGTTTATACAGTTATACAATCATATTATCTTTTCTATGTCAACCTTTTCCTAGTTTTAGCGAATATAGCATTGGCAATCTGAAATCTTTACTAGAAAATAATTTTGCAAGTAACTAACCTTTGACTAGGTAACAAGTTAAAATACATTTTAAAATCAAACATTCTGTACAAATAGGTGATTCAATTGGAATACGAGAACAGTAGAAGTAACACATCATCAGGTGGATCTCTGCATTATTATAGTTTTAATATGCATTTGTCAGAGTGCTGGCACACTGCAGCTCAATAAGTGGGGATTTTGAGCATTTTAAAGATTTCTGTAGCAGAAAGCATTCCCTTACTTAGCGTTTAGCTTTTTTTCTCAGATGCGGACAGATGCATGAGGGCTGTGTGCCTAAATGAATACTTTTATTCTTGACTAAATTAGTCTGGCATAAACACAGCACTGCTAGCTTTCAGTACAATTGAAAATAAGTACTGTGGTTCAGAGGTCTTTCTTTTCATAGTACTGCTAAATCATGCTTAAAGTTCAGTTTGTATTCCAACAGTAGCATTTAAGACAGCATAGTTAAGAATCTCTTAACATTCCCATTTACAACTTCCCTCTCCTTCTAACATTTTCTTTATTGATTTTAGGATGTTTCACAGCAGCAGCTTATCAGTGCTTACAGCCAGTGACCTAAATATGCAATTAAAATTGTACTATCCTAGCTAGGTGACAAACTGGCCTTGGCTATCAGGTTTGAAAATGCTATTTTCCTTTCTTAAGACCTCTTCTTATTACTAATTATAAAATAGAAAAGCACACTACTGAGGTTGATCCCTTTAGAGAAATCAAGCTAGGTCTTTTATAGATTTTAAAATGAAGATGTTTAAACATTCTTTGCCTAGTTAATAACTCATATTGGCCTTTAACATTCCATTTCAACTGAAAACACTCATTTATTTGTGGTTTGTCAGTGACAAAAAATAGCATGAGGATGTCTATTTTTATACTTTAAATGGCTGTCTGAAACAGAGGTGTCCAAGAGAACATATTGTTTGGTGAAACTTGCCCTTTTGTTATTTGTGTGTTCGTCTGTCAGAGAATACTAACACACCCGGCCAATCCCCCTATAAGATCTTGCTTTAGGAAATCATAGACTCTCATATAAGAAACAATGCTAGTTCAACTTCCTCATTTTAAACTTCAGATGACTTCCTCAAGCTCACACATAATGGCATGGTGGCTGTGAGAACACAACGTGGCTTCCTTGATTTTTAAGGCAGGTAGACTTGGGCTCTCAGGGCCTTTGTACCTACCATGCTGCTTTCCATCTTCTTCCCGTGACTGCTTTCAATGTCACAGGACAGACGTTCAGCAGTTTAAAGAAGTCAGTTTTACCAGAGGTAGAGTCAAACATGTATGACCCTCTGTGCTTCTTTATGCCCTTCTGTATGTTTTTGTGTTTGTGAATTAGGTTATAAATGTATAGCTTGATTCTATTAAAATTAGTTACACAATTTTGTTGGCTTTTTTTTACCACTTCAGATACCAATTTATTCATGTGTAAAATATAAACCTCCTTGTTCTGAGAAATCCAAATTATTAAATTTAATCAATCATCTTTTTCTTCTCGTACCACCCCAACCCCATGTTGCATTTTCCTCTTTAAATTCCATATCCCTTGCCTTATCTGGTGATATCTGACTTTTCTTTAATTTCCATTTCTAGAATCCAAGGAAGAATAGGTTTTTCATTACTTGTGAATGCAGATATATCTGTGTTTGGCTGAAACCTAGCTTTCTAGCTTCTGATCAAAATACTTCTCTTGAAAACTAAAATTCTTTCAGGACCCCAGACTGTCTATAGTGTTACTTTGCCCATGGCTAATTTCCTTTGTTCTAGAAAAGAACCAGTCAGCTTTGCTTCATTTGTCTGCCTTTCTCTTCTTCATCTGTTTTGTTTTTCTTGCCTGTATCTTCAAATAGCTTGAAATTATTTTTCTCCAAAGATACTAGCTAGCTATTTATCTTTCTCAGATAATCCTGGATTATTACAAATCCAATTAAATCACATATTTTAGGTGATGATTAACTGAGAAGATATTCTTGATGTATATACATATTACTTGTGGCTGGGGTAAAGGTTTTTCTGCAACTTGTTTCTCTTCATGGGAGTAGGAGGAATGGGCTTTTAAGGCTCAGCTTGATGGTTCAGCATTGAACCTGCTCTGATATTGATTTTTTCCTTCACCTTCTTTTCAACTTTGATAACTGCTCTTCTCTCCATTTCTCTGATCAAGCCATAGACTATTTGTGCTAGAAATAGCTTTAGGGATAATTGCGTTTCATCTCATATAATATATGAGGAAACTCCAGAGAGTCTAAGTGACTTTCCCAGAATCTATTTGAAGTCAAGTCTAGAAACCGAGCTTTGTGGTTTTGTGTTGCTGGACACAACAACTGTGCTGTTCATATACCTGGCTGTTCAACTTGGTTGCTAACTTTGGCATCTATGTTTGAGGCATAACCTCATTAATTTTCCTTAAAAGTATATTATTAAAGAGATAAGTTTGATGGAAATGATAATTTATAGTAGTATATTTCTGAAAACATACATATACACAGACAAAATCAGCTTACATATTGTGGCTGCATTGAAGAAATAAAGCTCAGTCTTTCTTCTCAAAAAATACCTGTGCTATAACCCATGAAAAGAGATTTGCTGATGGAAAGTAATGTATAAAATTGTAGAAGCTGCCATTTGATGCTCTGTACTATTTTTATGTTGTTTACTTTAACAAAAGGCCTAAAAGTATTATTTTTCTAACTAAAAAAGTTGTGAAGTAACCATCTATTTTTGGCCACTGAGCTAATTGTCTCTGGAATATTTTATATATATATATTTAAGAGACTGTGACAAAATATAAAATGCCATGCTAAAGCATGTGTTCCCAAGCTATAGTCATCTTAAGTTTAACAAAATCTCTCTCTCTTCATATATATTTATATATATATATATTTATATATATATTTCAAATTCATATACATATATATCAAATGTGTCAAAATCAGGAGAACAAAAGGTGGGGGAATTAGAGGATAGAGGATGGTGTAATAATTATTCTAGATTTTAGACAGTAGCCCAGACAATTAATAGCTTCAGATATGTTAGAGGAGAATGTGCCCTTGAGCAGTATTACTTCATCTAATCAGCCAGAATCCTAAACTATCTCTTGAGACTACTTGAAGTAGTCTCGAGATATTAATATGTTAACCAAAATGGCGATAGAGTAGCAAACCTCTTGGTGATCAAATCAAAGAGCACTACTTGAGGTTCTTTATTGAATCATAACAGTCCTTCTGAAAAATCCCTGAAGGAGGAAGGACTTTAACACTTTGCCGATGAAATTCTTATTTAATAATATTGTGCCCTCCAAATTTCAGTACTTTTCTTAGAGAAGAATTTCAGTTATGCTGGCCTAGGATGAAATAGAGGCTAAGTTTAAGCAATGTGTAGAAACTGATATGGAGTTGTCAGCACCAGAATCTAAACTCAGTTCTATCAAGCTCACATAAAACAAAACAGAACAAAAGCTCTATTCAAGAAATTTGATTCAGCTTCACTGAACAGCAGAGTTCCTCGTCTTGCTCTCAGTGTGTATCAGAGACTGCAAATGGACTTCACTCTACCTGCTGCTTCATAAAGATTGATCGCTAATGGCTTTCTGGAGTGCTACCTTGAGAAGGAGCTCATGGTAGATCCCAGTTATTGGGAAAGTGACATGATTGATTAGAGATTCCTGTCTTGGAATGTGGGAGGAGGGGAGCTTGTGGATGTTTGCCATTTCTGGCTTTGAGAGTGAGAAATAGGAAAAACTCTGTGAAAGGAAAAACCAGGCCTCTGGAGTGAGACATAAATTGAATGCTGATCCACTGTCTTCACCACATGACCTTGTAGGGAACTAATTTAATTTAGCGCTAGTTTCATTTCCAAAAAAAATACCAATTTCCTAGTATCTTTTAAGAATAAAAGCAATTAAATTTCTAGGAGAAAACATAGTGGATATTGAGTATTTAAGAAATGCTATTATTTTTCCACACACTTTGTCTGAGCACCTCCAAGAATCTTCTTAGGGTGGCTGTGGGTCTTTTTTCAGCATTGCCCGTCAGTTTCCCAGAAGAAAGATGTAGGTTGAGCCAGATGCTGGACACCAGCAGTGGGTTTTTGTAGACCACCATATTAACTCCAAAGAGGACTCATTCAAGGTTTGCATATTTACTTTTATTTTTAATCAAATGTGAGGATATTCATAAGAGGTGACATATTTGTTGCAATATGAAAGTAATTTGAAGCTAGATTTTCTCTTCTATATATTACTATGTCATGGCATGCCTAAGATATTCAGGACAGAGACCCAATGTAAATTATAACATCTTTTATTCGATTAGCATCTCATATTTTTTGGTGGCTAAAGTTAAAAGTCACTTTAGATGTAAAAATGTAACAATCAAATCAACCAGGATTTTTTTGAGCCATTGTGTACTCCAAAGCCTATTTTCCTTTTGAGTAGATATGCAAGAATGAACTCCTAAGAGACTAGATTAATCAAATTTAAAAGCAAATGTAAATTTAAGTCAACCATGCAGCCCCTCTGTACAACAATTAACATTTCAAGGTAAAATGAAATGTGATGATAGTAAATACCAGTTCTATGCAAAATTAGAAACACTCTGTTTCATGCTATATTTGGGCTGAGAATGGAAATGTGAAAGGAAAACTTATTAACACACTGGCTTTGACATTTTAAGATATAATTCAAATTTGATTGGAACTTCTATTAAGAAATATTTCTTTTCAAAAAAAAAAAGGTCCAATTTCTCTACCCCCTAAGCTAGATAAGAGTTCCCCAATCTTGACATAATTGATATTTTATACTGTGTAATTCTTAGTTTATGGACTGTCCTGTGCATTATGATCTGTGTAACAGTATCCCTGGCCTTTACACAATACATGCCAGGAGGAACACTTCTCCTCCAACTTTGACAATTGTAAAAACCAAAAATACCAGGCAGTGATTTGGGAATTAGGAGAACTGGGTTACCATTCACAAACTTTATCACTCTGTACCTGTAACTTTTATTTCTTTCCTCTGCATCCGATTTCAAGTCAAACATATGTGAGTTCTTAGTAGTTTTATTAAACTCTTTAGTTACTTAGTTTGGACTTCCTGTCACTTTTTGAAAGGGAAAAAAACCCCAGTATTTGAGAGACAAAAAGTTCTTGAGGGATGATCTTTGGGGATTAAACAGGAAGCAATGAGAAGAATTGTGTTACAATTTTTGAAGCAAAACAAAAATATTGGAGCCATGCATATTCTTTATGGATGTCACTCAGGAGTCTGAATTTTTATAGTTTTTCTTGTTCACCATAGAAATTTTGATTGAAAGAATTGAAGAAATAAGAGAGTTTGAGAGGTTGTATTGTGTTGGGGAGTATGGTAATACATTTTCTAAGAGCACTAAAAGAGTAAAATTTACCTTCTGAGTAATGTCTACTTTTTAAAGTTATTTTCAGGTAAAATAGGGGTTATTATTTGTTTCTTACTGACTTGGATATCTATGTACCTGACCTAAAATTATGAGTTTGCTTTTTTCTTTTCTGCTTTCAAAGTGGAGGACAAGCAATTACCTTCTGAAGCCAGAAGGCAGGCTCCTTGTTAATTTTCAGTGTCCACAAGATCTTCTATTGTAATATTTCTGGGCCTGGGGACTTGCACAGGTTGCTGCAGGCTGTTGAAGTGCCTAGGCATAGATTGCACTATTGCTGGATGACCGAGATTCTAGTTTAATCAGTCTAAGTAGTCACAAAGACAACAAAAATGAAAGCTCCCTAAAGATGTTTGATTTGTTATGCTCAGAACAAAACATCCAGGTAGAGTAGCTACTCCATACACGATTCAGCTCTATTGTGTTCCTTGACATTTGTCCTTTCCTAGGACGTTGTCTGTCCATTTTTAGTGAGACTGTCTGGCATGACTGTGACATGCACGAATGTGACCGTGACTAACATCAGTTGGCCAGTGTGCACTGTTACGGTTTGCAGCACATTCCTCCTTCCTGCCTGAGATGAAATCACTTTGGAAGTTTTCCTTAATCGACAGTCAAATGAGCCTCTCATGAAATCTGGCTTCTCTGTTACCTGCTGCCATCACTTTACTGTATTGGCAACAAACAGGCTCATACATCAGTGCAAATTAATTTCTTGAAATCTGTTCAATAGGATGGTCATTTGCTCTGTAGCACACAGAGATTATGTTGGTAAATTTAGTAATACATTGGAATTAGCACAAGAATAGTCCAATCCTGTTCTTTTTCTTGTTACAAAGATAGGGGACAGGTAATTTATTATACACTTATTCACCCTGAATAGGTCAGAACCATGAAATTTGAGAATCTTTCATTTGAGGCTATCAAGTCATTGGGGAGATTAAATCTACATTGTGCTTTAATCTGCTGGATGGCCATTGCCATCAGTAAAATGTCGGATCTGTCAGCATAGTTAATGTAAGGGCACTGTCCAGGTAATCATCAGCTCAATGCGGTGACAAGTAATTTTATTGAAGCACCAAGTAAGAACTTAACCCTCTTGATTTTTTCTCTTATTTTCTTACTTTCGATGGAATGAAGACATTTTTAGAAAATACAGCAAATTCTATGTCAGTTTTAAATAAAATGTTTCTCACACTTACACCTAAACTTAGTTCATCTGAGAGGTTATGCTAAGAAGAATTAACAGATTAACAAGAAAAAAAAAAGCAATCTTACAAGATTTAAAGCACTCTATTATTCTACCTTGTAGTAAGTCACTTTCCTTACACTAATCCTTTGTAATATTTACATTTTGTTTCTGAAGAGAGGTAAGTTCTTCTCCCATCCTGGATGTGCAGAGGTCCTATTAATCATTGACGTTGTGGGAAACAAAGTTTTTTAGTAGAGTATGTTCTCTTTCCCTTGTGATGGAAAGTGAATAGGTAAAAGAAGAAATACAGATTAACTTTTGAGTGTCTCAAATAATTCAAGATTATAAGATGTTACAAAAGCTTAGAAGTCAAACATCATAACCAGACCCTTCGCTGTGCACTTGTCATATACTAATGTAAGTTTGATCACAAATTTTTCTATTCATAAAATAGAAATATTATAGCTTTATACATTTATACATATGCAATATATTAATGCTTATAGAAGTGAAACAGTGAATTGTCACTTTGTAAATACTTATTCTACAGGTATAAATATTTTAACTGGGGTAAAACAGGACTATGACTTGTTCACATAAGATTATAAATAGATACATATATATTCCACTGAAAATATGAGATTTATACCATTCAAGATTCACATTTTCACTGTTAAAAAAGATAAGATTTACTTTCTGAAAAGCAAATCTTGCAGTGTTGGATGGTGAAATAGTACATCGAACTTTTAACTTCAAATAATTTTAGAAGCTCTTTTTTTCCCCCTTAAATCTTCAAATGACTCCACTTTGTCAGGAATCTCAATTATCAATTATCAAGGAACAGCGGTAGTGGTGGTGACTCAACCTGGAGGTTGAAATAGAGAGGTAATGAAATATGTTCTGAATTAGAAAACAAGGTTAATGGTGATGTCTGAATGAAACCTTTTCAAATCCACTGTCAAAACACAACTTCTTTCTCCCTCTTGTTTGAGACTCACGGCAACCCTGCTACTTGACTTCTCTGCTCAGTGTGCTTTCTGAATGCCTTTCATTTAATAGGTGTATTTTAGAAATCTAATTTTGCTGTCTGCTTCAGATCAGTGATACTGTGGAAACCTAACAATTTTAGACTGTCTGGATGTTGTTTTCATCAAGTCATTAACATTATTATTGAGAGTGACACAGGGAAGTTATCTCCTCTTGCTCAGAGCATCTTCTTTGTTAAAGACCACAGCCCCTTAACCTTTATAAAGGATGTGGCTTCACCAAGTTGACGTTTTATGTGGAGCTGCTTTCCATTATAATTTCAATTTATGTCTGTCTGCAGTGCTTCCTGCAAACCTTACAAGACTTTTCTGTGTAAGTAAAACATGGTTTGGGTTATGAGTAAGTACATGGTCGATGTACTTTAGTTTCTTAACATGTTACAGTTGGAGCTTAGACTTCTCTTTCTAGAGATCAGAGGATGGAAAATCCTTCCAAGGGGCATCAATGTAAAGAGGTTTATTATGAGTATCTTGATACTTCATTAAGGGGGTTTTCTTTTCTACTCTAACCTGCCCTTTTGTTTCAACACTCTCATTGTGAAAAAAACATTTAGAACTCCAAAACCTGTGTAATTTGTATCAACCTTTTTGTTCTGAATCATTTTTCCTTTGTTTATGTTGAATCACAGCGTAGGTCCCAACCTTCTGTCTTGTGCCATGATTCATTTGGACTAAACTTTTAACAGTAAACACTGCAGGTCTTTGGAAAAGTATCAGTGTTACTTCTGTATGCTTCGTGCACAATTTTCAAATTGTGCAGAATTAAGTAAAGAAAAAAAGAAACATCAACAGAAATTATACCAACCATTCAAATCCATGGTTAATATTTTGGCAAATTTACTTCCAATCATACCACTGTGCAAAAGATGTATTTATTAACATATGCAAATACCAATATTTTGTTTGCATTGATTCATATCGTAATATATCACTAGTAACACCCAAGACTGTCATTTCCTGTTACTAGACTAATACAAACATTGACAACCTTTTTTCATTATGATCTAGATTAGAAAAAATCTCATTTTTTCTTTTATTAAAATTCAGCAGAAGCTTTTAAATCATCTCTATCCTTTGTTCTTATTTGTGGTAGCATAACTGTGTCGTTCTTTCTTTGGTCCTTAGTAACTATAAAACATGTTTATTTGGCTCTTCCGTGCAATATCTTGAACTTATTTTTTTTACCTTTCTCTAAGATTTCCAACTTTCTGTTTTTTTTCTGTTATTTTCTTTTTATTTTGCTAGCATATCCCCCCTCTGTAATAGGGGAAACTTGTTATTAGAAAACTGGCAGGTAATTAAGTAAATTTATCACTGAAATTATATTCAGATTTAGGCCTATAGATAAGCATGTTAGGAAGAAATAATATCTCAAATTATTTAGAAAATATCTTTCTTCTTAAATAAGTAATATTGTTAGTATCTTTGTAGCAAGGAGAGGGTCTCTTAATAGGCAAGAGTAGCAAAGCTGGAGTGCATGTGACCAGGCTAATTAGCTGTTTACTGATTTCCTACTAGGTTAACATCCCTTGAGCATTTAATTCTTCATCTTGTTATTGTGCGAAGACTTCACATGCAGCTTTTGTATAAGTCTTAAACGTGTCCCGTGTCAGTGGTTTCTGAATTGAATATTTGAAGTTACTCTCTTGAATTTTTCCAGCTTGTTATATCCTATTTTATCACTGAGTAGTGGAAATTAAAATCAGTTGCCTGCAGGGATGCTGCATTGTCTGATAGAGGGCCACCAATGTCTTTGGCCAACAGTGTTAATACTCCGTCTTTCAGAGTGAGCCCTGCATCTTACAGCTATGATGCTTCCTAGAAATAACTTTTTTTCCTTTTTTTTCTTTACTACTGCTACTCTTATTGTACTAGTGAAGTTGTTCCATTTTGTTTTTAGTGTAGTGCTTTCTCATTTTTAACACTCTCTATTTGCCTATCTAAAACTACTGTTACCCATGTTCTTTCCTAAGTAACAAAGACATTCATTAAGGGTCAAAGTGTGATAACGCATTCAATGTTTTAAAGACTGGATCAACTTTTGTGTTATAATCAGATCACATTGACTTCAGAAGGAGTCGTTATCTGTCCTTATATGTCTATATTGCTTTGCAGTGTGTGGTATTTTTAAACAATAGGTATTAACTTTGTTTCCTTGCATGCAGAGCTCTGATTCTTTAGAAGATAATACTGTCTTCATTTGGAAGAGTAAAGATTTAGGTTATTGGAAGGAAACTAAAATCCAGCAGAATTTTCTAGTAGATATAGAAAAGTATAATGCCTGGCTAAAGAATATTGAAAATAAGGGAAAGAAGTATTTCCATGAGTTGGTGCTTTAAAAGACAAAAGCAGTTCAAAATAAACTTTTATGAAAATATGACAAACTGGGAGTCTTCGATTTCCTCTCAGGGGAAATAGTAAAAGTAGTGACAAGTACCATCATTTGCTGGATCATCTATCATGTGTTAGATTCATGTCGAGCACAAATATCAATAAAGCACTGGGTTTTCAGAGCTCTGAAAGGTGGCTTCCATCATCTACATTATATAGGAGGGAAAATATGAGGTGCAATGAGGTTAAACACTCTGCAAAGTGCTTTCTAGTAATGGAGCCCCAGGACAACCCCTGCCTTCCAAATCAATGATCTTTGTCTCCAGTGAGAATCTGGAAAGAAGAAAAATCACCCAAGCAGATTAAAATATTTGGTGTTAAAAAAAAAAATCATTACCTAATATTTTCAATCATCTGTTTTAGCATCTCTTGTATTTTCAAATTGAAGTTTTAGGTTAAATTCTCCAGTCGTGATTTGTCCATTCGTTGCAATTTTCCACTCATGCATCATTTCCTTACATATTTTGAAAGTCTAAGTGAACTGTGTTTAGCTTTAGCTGCCTAGAACCTTTCCTTCCCATGTGATTACCTTCTTTCTGAATTTGTCCCAGGACCAAGGCCAACGTCATCAGCTCTTTTGTAATGCTCCATTTTGAAGTGATAAAATCCCTACTGAAAATTCTAGTAAAAATAAATGTGAATGTGCTAGGATTTAGATTTTTTAATTTTTCAAGATATAAAATAACTCTTTCACAGTACAAATTGCAGGCTTATTTCAGTTTTGATAATTATTTTCTAGGCTCAGGAAAAAAAAAGACAAGTCTTGTAATTGTCTTTGAATCTCTTGCACCAGAAAACTACCATCTACTTTTAAACCCAATTGTCTTAATGCTGTTTATATGGAACTCTTTTCTGTTTCAAAAGCATTTTCAAAATCCACTTTGAGGGCCAGGAATTTAGCTCAGTGGCACCACATCTGCCTTGTAAGTGAAGGTCCTGAGTTTGATCCCTGGTAGCAAAAAAAAAAAAAAAATCCACTTTGATATAAATATTTTTCAATATATTAAAATAAAGAAGGTGAATTTCAAAGGAGAATCTTTGAAATTTATGCAAGGAGATCTTTTCTACAAAGTGGGCTGCATTATGTGACAGCTTTGACTTATCATTCATGTAAAGTGCTATTTTTCCATATGTGAAGATGAGGCTGATAAGGATTCAACATTAGCATTACACAGTCCTGAGTTGTTTTTCCAGGAGAGGTAATTACTTTTCTCTAATTCACCCCTACTCTGGGTTCTGATTCCCTAGTGATGTGCTATATAGAGTTATCACATGGTAACTGTTTAGATCTCTTAACAGTGGATCTAAAAAAATTAATGCATGAATTTTTGTCTACCTTTTATGGTAAAATAATCACCCAAGCAAATGCCTTTATACACATGTGTAGTTTTCTTTGTCATTCTGTAAATTATGTATGCAAGGAAATGACAAGAGAAAAACTTTAATTTTCCCTATTTTCTGCCATAATTCATCATGTGTTAATTGAAAGATTTTCAGATAGATAACTTTTTACTACTCTTGCAATCTAAAATTTATGATTCCTTAAGTCAGTGTAGTTAAAATAATGCAATTAATTTCCACATATTAATTATGTATGTAGTAGAATATTTGCTTAATATTTTCTTAAGAATCTTTGCTCTTAGTGCTGTTAAGAAAATAAACCCAATGTGTTCATCTTTGCATACATATGTATATATTTATTATATGGAAAAATAATTCTATTTAAAGTATTAAAGAGTCAAGTACACCTAATATTGAAAATGAAAAGAGACTTTGGATATTAGGCCCTTTGAGCCTTCACTTTAAGATTAACCATTTTTATGCTACACAGCAGCTTGCTGTCTTCTGAACACTAATCTTTACTCTTCCACTTTACACTTAATAAATTTCTTAAACAGAAATTAATAATGAAATGCTGCTACTGATAAGAGTATAGAGCCAATGGAAATTTCTAATATTGATGCAAAACAAAAGTTTAGTACTCCCAGGAATTTCAGAGAGAGTAGCCAAAAGCTTGAAACTGAAGCTTTTCGCATTTCCTTTGAAAGACCTGAATTGTCAGAATCCTGTGATTCTCCCTACAGTACACTTTCTTGCCATTATCAATATTTACTCCAAAACAAAATCATGCTGAAGACTCGAGGAATCCCTTTTCATATAGGCTGAAGTATGCACACTAGTGGTTTGCCTATTGTGAATTATAGAAATTTGTCACTGAAGTAGTCCCTCTTTGAAATAACATATCACAGAATTATATTTCAATATACTGATGATATTTTATTCAGTGCTTTTACCAAGATAATATCTTATGGCAGTTGCAAATATCCTTTTAGGTTTTGCTGTCTGTGTTGCATCTTCAGTTACTGTCGGTTTTTAATAAATACATAGAAATGCCTTGCCCTTTGGTGTCTTCTCAGCAGCTCCCCTCAGCGCAGCCACAAAGTGTCAGAAGTGAGAGCAGGTGGGGCATCCATTGATTTAGTCCTTTTTTTTTTGCAATGAAAATATTTGTTCTGACATTCTGATACCTGCAGCGCTATGTTATTAAAGATTTAACGTAGTAGCATGAAGTTGATGTACTGTAGTTCTTTCATAGTGATTGTAGAAACATAATTCTGATCATAAGAATTTACTGTCCAAAATGAGTTAAAGGAATGAGAAAGTAATAATTTTCTAACAGTATACTAGAAAGAAATACTCAAAATAAATTTTTTCTTATTTATTGAAACCAGTTAAAAGGGCTATTTTTTTATCCTGACAGACTTAACATTACAACCAAAAGTGTTTCCCTTTTGCAATTTCAAAGATCTCTTCAAGTTCATATGTGTTCTGGGATCAGAGTTCCACTAAAGGAAATTGGACTTTTGCTTTGTAGTTATGGAATAACTTTCCCTTGTTCCAAAATATTGTGGAATGAAGAAGAGATTGTGTTTGTTTTCTGCCCAGAAAATGATGCTGTCTTCCCCGATTATGCAGTAAGCTACTCTCTATTCACAATCCCAAACCACCCAATGTGGCAGGAAAGTAGTGGGTCTCAGTGAATGGTGATTGGGCCTCCAGGGGGAACATTTGGAAGTGTTTGGAGACTTTTTGGTCGTCAGATGGAGAATGCTGTCATTGGCATCTAGTGAACGAGGAGTCTACTAAACATTCCACAACGCACAAACTAACCCCCTGCAACAAAGAATTACTGAGCCCAAAATGTCAATAGTGCTGAGGCTAAGAAACCCTGCCTTTATATTTATTGCTTTCCACATATTTCACTTCTACTGGCTCATAACATTTTTACTGGTCTTCTGCCTTCAATGTCTTACAACATGAAAGGTGTTCCGCATATATTGAATGGTAAATGACTCTCAAATGAAAGTCTAATTGTGATTGTTTAGTTTTTATATTTTTTCACCATATGCGTATTAGTGAAGTTTGGAAATTATTACTTAAATTTTTGTGTTGAAGTTTGTTTGGCACACAGAAAATTGCACAATTAAAAAGTACCTCTATTTTATTTTAGAATGCTTGTTGGTTTTCTCTCCAACCTCTGCCAGAATGAATTTCATAATTATATATTCTGTACAGAAATATGAGCATAAATGTGTTTTCCTGAAGCATGTATCTGCTATCAGTGAGGCTGACTGTAACTCAGACATATGCTGGGTGGCAGCAGATAAGTTTGGAATTAGTTGTGATAGGTAATCCACAAAATAGCTAGACCACATGCCAGTAGTCAAGAATTCACTGTAAATTACTTTAATCTGTAATCAGCTCAACACAGTGTACAGAACACTGGCAGAGGAATTTTGCAACCAAAGAGGAAGTTGGTTAATTATTCCAAGACCATCTCTTTGTTCCCATATTGATTTTCAATTGCATGACCTTTTCATTCACTCATTTATATATTTATTCATTCAGTAGAATGAGTTAATTACACTAGGAGCATATTAATTACGTTTGCAACAATAAACAATAAAACATGTCCCCTGCCCTTTCAGTGCATCCAGGCTCAGAGTGAGAGACTGACATATAAATAAGTCCATAAATGCAATAGTAATTCTGTTCATTCTTTGAAAAAAAGAGGACAAAGTTAATAGGTAGTAATGATGAAAATGGTTTGTTTTTTATCTTAGAAAGAAACATTATTGCAAAACACTCATAGACCTAGGCCACATGCACATAAATGCATCCGTTGTTGCCCTGAGAGCCAGCTTAGTTTACTGATGAAACTAGTGAGGTTTAATTTTGTTGTTGTTACTGAAACTGTAGGCTATACATGTTATACTAAACTTGAATGGATAACAAAACTGGTTGTTGCACAATAAAGTCAGCCCATAAATATCATGCGCTTCTGGCTTTCTTCAAATATTTGTCTTGGGGGGATGGATATGAGGAAAATATAGTAAACACATTGAAATCCTCCTAAAATGTAAACTAGGAAAGAGAAAGGGGCACGGGGATGATGAGGAGGAGAGAATGTTCATAGTATGTTAGGTGTGTGTACAAATATGCCAGAATCAAACAGCTTAGTCTGTATAACCAGTTAAAAAAAAAAAAGTGGGGAAAAAAAGAAAATGTTACATTTTCAAATTTCAGCTCAGGAACCCCTGATGCTGTTCCACATTCCTGGTTACCCAGACACTCTGGCTGGATATGTGTAAACAGTTCACATTGAACAAGTGCAAAAGGTTCTCAGGATAGAGTAGGGCTGGAATTTTACAAAATGCTATTAAAGATGAATAATGGTATTTTTTTTTTTGTACTGGGGATCGAACTCAGGTCCTTGCACTTGCATAGCAGGTGGTGAAACTACTGAGCTAAATTCCCCGGCCCAATAATAGGATTTTTTAAAAAAATAAACAATTTTCAGATAAAGAATGAGGGGGGATAAACTTCAAAAGGAGCATGTATAAAATCCTTCAGAAATTTCAGATATGTTCAAGACAAGTTAGCACTGAGAGTTGCTTTTACAAACAGACACAACTCAAAAAACAAACATGGACTCCATGTGACTTTGAAGGTGGGATTAGAATGGAAGCATATTGAAGTAGGAGGTGATAGATAGTCTCACACTGGTCACACCTTACTAGTGGCATTGTGCTTATTTCAGGCAACTTGGGTACAAATGTCAAAACACACTGGAAAACTAGAACTTATAGAAATGTAGCGACCTTCTGTTGGACATAACCAGTGTTTTCTCCAGTGATGAAAGTGATGAACAACTGACTCTGAAGTTTGGTTCCAGCAGGAGTAATTGGCATACCTGTGGAGTCTGTTTATGAAAGCTATGGATCACACTTGGTTTGGAGCAAACCTCGGGAGAGAAAGGCTGGAGGGAATACTGCTGAGGGGAGAACTGATGTCTCTGTATTGTCTCACTGGAATTGGGGAGCATATACTTATGCGCTGGAAAATTGGACGAAATCAAATATGATTCAAACCTGTTATTTTGCCTAAACCAATTTAGTTGAATTCCCACTAGTTAAATAAATATATGACGCCATATTGGGCTTTGTAAAGCTGTCTTATGAGCTGATAATCTTAAACTGTTTTATCCTTATTATCATGTGGTTCCTTCTAGTTTCTTCCATTATCCTCCTTGTTTTATGTGGTAAAAAGAATGAAGCTGGGCCTAGAGCAAGAAGTTTAACTTAATTTATCTATTTGTAGTGAGGAAACATTTAAGTTTGATTTCACTAATTATCTAACAATTTTATTTATTTATTTATTTGGTACTGGGGATCGAACTCAGGACCTTGTGCTTATGAGGCGGGGCGGTGCCACTGAGCCAAATCCCCAACCCAACAAGTTTATTTATTATCTAATATATCTGCCTTATTTTACTAAATTCTTCAAATTTCCTCAAGAAAAAAGTGCTAGCATTATATATTTAAGAAAATAGATACTCGATCAGCCTGTGTGCTATACAAAATCTGAGAAAAACCAAGCTCTGTGTCGTCTCAGGTTGCTGCTTGCCTTTTTTGACTTAGGTATTTTTAGACTGATTGCAACAAAGTTCCAGCAAATTTACTCCAGTTTCTAATTTTTCTGTTCAGATTTTCAGGTTGCATTTCTGTGAAGTGAAGTGCATGGATATTTTGCTTACAAAGCTCTGTTCAGCAATCATTTGCTTTCGGGTCATGGCCATAAAAGGAAAATGCTTTCCACAAATAGTGTCTTGGGCAGAAATGTATTGTTCCTTTTGATGTGATTTTACTTCTTTCTCTGAAATCCTTACATGGTAAACTGGAACAAGGCAATTGTTCACAGAGAAACAGGGCTTGGGCTTCGGAAGCAAGAAGGAAACTCACAAATCAATAAAGAAGAGTTTCTGCACATGGTCCTCACTTTATAGGGGAGTGAATCTGCTATTCTATTTTGGGGGGATTTTTAGTGATCGTTGCTTTTGTTGTTGTTTTCTTTCCCAGAATACAAAGCTAGACTTCTGTAGGAAAAAAAAAAAAAGAAATATAACCTCACCCTTAAGTATTAGGTAAAGCTAAGATGCACGGCGTAGCAATGGGAAAAATTTTTCTGTACCATTTCTTTTCCTGCATCTTTGCTTGCTGCTATCTAGATGGAATTAGAGATTTTATTTGCCCAGGGTGATGAGATCAAATTGATATGTCAGCCTAAGCTGTCTGTACAGGTCTATGGATCAGAGCTCTCTGTGGTTTTCCAGAAACACAAACCGCAGATTGAGAATTATTGCTGGTTTGAACTTTTACTTCTGATTTGATTCATTTATTCCACGTGGAATTAGCCTCTGAGTGAGAAGGTAGAGAAGGTGATGGGGGCCAATTTAATATTCCCAAAGGCCTCTCTCTAGGAAATTGTTTGATTTTAAAGGAATATACTCCAAGTAGGGAGAAAGTATGCGAGTTCTATCGTGTGCTTTATGGTTATGTAGAACTTTGGGTACCTAATAATAAATAATTATTTAAAAAGGAGCCAAGTAATAGCCTCTTTTACTACGGTTCATGATATAGACAATATTTTTTCGTATTTGAATTCATGTTTTTCTCCCAAGATTCTTCTCCTAAGTTGTAAGCTTCTGGTCAGAAAGAAGGGAAAGGGGTTCATATGTCCCTGGAAACACCCAAGAACCTAGCACAGTGCCCTTCACTAGTTGGGAAATCACAGAGGTTAGTTGACTCATTGGTGTGGGCAATTCCTTGAGAGCAAAGGAAGACAGAAAGAACAGGACTATGTGGGGTTTGTCTATTTGTCCCCGGCACTCGTACAGATCACCTGAAGGGGAAGTAGCATTCATATTTTTCAGTCTAGTTGTAGGTCTATGCAGAAAGTTATTTGAATTTCCTCAGAAAGTAACATATAGTTCCAGATTAGAATGTGGCTTTAAAATTGCATGATATTTTTAATATATGTTAAATTTTAGGTCTGTCAATCATGCTGATGTTTCTATAAGAGAATGTCACAAAACCTTTCCCTGAAAGAGGCTCAAATTTGAAGCCACATTAGTTATTATTAATAGTTATTATCCATCATTACATGTCATGTAAAATTTATCATTTTCACTACTTTTCAGTAGTCCTGTCAGGGTGTATTCTGACAGAAATAAAAATTCACGGACTACTAACTGGGACTTCAGTTAATACTACTGTTATGAATATTCACTTTCTAAATCTACCATTTCTGGTTATATAATTCCTATATGCCAGGCATAGTGCTAAGTATTTTACATATATCACCTCATTTAATCCCCATTATAATTCTATTTTAAAGATAAAGAAATGATGACGTAGGTTCATTTGCATTTTAGAATCATACAAACCAGTAGAGCTGAAATTCAAGTAGTATGTCAGATTGCAGAACGCCAGTTTTCAACATTGTGCTGGCGGCTTGAGTTCTTTGCTGAGTTGCCTTTTCCTAAGCACTTACAAACTGGCATTGTGTGTTGTCTGAGTTAGCTATTTTGATGAAGAATCTTCAGTGCCTTCCATTTTATGATATCTATTCAAAGACTTCCGATTGTGTAACTGCAATTCCTTTGTGCTTAAATTTTTTCTTCATTCTTTTTGTGCCTTATATGCATTTAAACAATATAACTAAATGATAACACTCTTTGATGAGAAACACGATCTATGTTTACATAAGTGTGACTAATGAAAGCCAGGATCTAACATCAGAATTCTTGATCCTTGGAATAAGCCTGTTGTTCTAAAATCCAAGAAAACAAAAGCAATTTGTTCTTTTTACTCAAGAGCACATCTAACGTAAAGCTGTCAAACCCTACAGTGTTACAGGCATCTGCAGAGCCATATGTTGACAGATGCTTTTGCCTGTAACATTAGGCTTCTGATGCGCAATGTGACTTCCACTTGGAGATTTTTTTTCTTTACTTTTGAAGTTTAAACTGCATAAATCATTTAATCATGTGAAAAAGAAATAAAATGGAGAATAATGAATTAAAAATACACTAAATCGAAAGAATGCCAAGGGTGTTACCAACCTTTTATAATTTTCATTTTTCTTCAGCTAGTGATGGAGAACAACGTGATAAGCTTAGATTTTCTCTCAGATAGCCGAGAGATATTATAAGGTAGATTGCTAGTTACAAAGTGGCAGCAAAACCACCAATCATACAGCAGCATTGCCAGGGGTGGAAAAAAATTCTGAAGCCACATTAGGACTTCACATAAAAGAAGTATCTAATTAAAGGTAAGGGAAACATTATCAAAAATAAGTTAATAAATTGCACCTTAGTTTATATAAATTCAAAGTTGACTTAGTTTTTTAAAAAACAAGCAAAAACCATTGGATGTCTCATTCAGGAACTTTTATATTTGTCTTCCTGTCTTCTTTTATTCAAAACAGTCACATGTTCTTTCTAATCATAGATAGCTTCTTTGGAGTTGCATTTTTAAAGCCTATCTTTAACAAAGACTGTTATCTTGATGTGTTATTCCATCTAGGAAGTGCAAAAATAGCATCAGTTGATTTCCTTATTGCACCCACAGAAAGATCACATTTTGGCGTCATTTGGAAGCTATTGTTTGCAGAAGGGCGAACTGTGAGGTGACTCACTTATCCTCACCTTTTGCTTGATGATTTACTTCAAGCCCAGTCTCTCTCTTGTGTCAGATTAATCTTTGAGATGTTTTTCTTCCTCAAATGCTCACAATGACTTCTTACCACTAGATTGTGTACTCTGTGGTACATGGAAGTATCTTCTGTGCCCAGAATTCTGATGATTTACTCATTCTTTTTGCTCATTACTTAGAACTTGTTTGGAGATTTTGTTGACCTCTATTTTATTTGCCTCTTCCATCAGAATTTCGAAAATGGCAAATGAAATTCACATCTGAGTTAATGTGCATTTGAATCCTTTTTTTTTTTTTTTTTTCTCTACTGGGGATTGAACCTAGGGCCTTCAAACTAAGCTACATCCCTACCTGTTTTTATGATTTAGTTTAAGATAGCATCTTGCTATGTTGCTAAATTGCCCAGGGTGTGTTCAAATTTGTGGTTTTTCTGCCTCCTGAGCAGCTGAGATTACAGGTATGTACTGCTGCACTTGGCTCATGTTTGAATTTTACACTGGTGATGTCCTACCCCATTTGTTTTCAATAATATTTATAAAGCAATCATAATATAACACCTATGAAGAGTTCAAGCCCTAGGGATGGTGAGAAACTTATTATATGGTTTAATAGTTGATGTAGTTGATATAACAGTAGCTGATAGAACATGATAACCTTCTAGAAACTTAACCCAGTAGTTTACTTTTCTCTCACAGAGCAACCAGTTGCCAAAGGAAGCAAGACTGGGTGGCGTAGGGTCTTGTTACATGCAGTTTTTCAGGTCCTTTCTGTCTTGTTGCTCTGCTATGTATAAGGGATCCCAGACATCTGTGAGGTCTTCTCTATCCAGCCTGCAGAAGGCACAACTGTTTCTTAATCTCTATGGCCATCTTGTTTCTACTCATATTCTCTGGATAAGTACTGCTCTCCCGGCCCTCACTGAAGATAGAAGAGCAAGGAAATGTAGTCTCTGGCAGTCTCTGGTAGCCATTTTCCAATTATAAGTCAAAACAGAAACCAAAAACAAAATTTTGATGATCAGCTGGCAATCTGCTACACTATTCAAAACAAGGGACTTAGCAGCATCCTTTGCCTAAACATATCCTATAATAGCAATGAATTGGTTGCCTAGAGCTGCCCTAGAGAAGTGTAACAAAACAAGTGGCAGAAAAGAACAGACATTTTCTCACAGTTCTTTAGGCTAGAAGTTGAAATCAAGGCGTGAGCAGGTCCATGAGCCCTCTGAGACTGTGGAATCCTTTCCTGCCTCTTTCTTGCTAATGCTGGTGCCCTTTGATCCTTGGTGCTCCTTGGCTTGCAGCTTCACCTCTCCAATCTCTCCCTACATCCTCATTTAACATTTCTCCAGTGTCTTTGAGGGTTTTTAACGTTGTTGCTGGGTTGTAGTTGCCGGTTATTGAATTCAGGGTCTTCCACAAGCTAAGCATACACCCTACCATTGCATTATCTCCTCAGTCCTGTGTCTTTGACTGGCTATTTTCATCTTCTGTTAAGGACACTAGTCATGTTGAATGAGTGGCCACACCAGTAACCTCATTTTAACTTGATTACATCTGTACTGACTTTTTAAAGAAAAAGGTTACATTCATAGGAACCAAAGGTTAAAACTTCAACATGTAATTGGGGGACAAAATTCAACCCTTTACAGAAAAATTGTGCTACTTTGTTTTTTTCTGGTACCGGGATCAAACTCAGGACCTTGTGCTTGAGAGGCAGGCTTGGTGCCACTGAGCTAAACCCTGGCCCATGTTTCCTTTTTTATTTCTTTAGTAATTATTGTCTATTAATAAATCAAATATAAAACAGGCAACTATAATTCATACCAATATTCTTTTAATATCTGCCAAGATATAAACCAGATATCAGCAAACTTTTTCATTAAGATCCAGACAATAACTTTGAGTTTGAAGGCCAGGTAGTCCTTTGTGACAATTTTTCATTTCTGGCATTTTAGTATAAAAATAGGCAGAGACAATAGTAAATGAATGAGGGTGCCTCTGATCCAATAAGTTTATTTCATCAAATTCCAGTCATTTTATTGAATTTGGCCAGTAGGCTGTAGTATTTGGATTCCTGTGCTAGACTCTGGTTCATTATAACCAGGATATGAGCTTTATAAAGTGAATCTTCATATTGAATTCAAGCACAAATAAATTTAAACTGTGGCCATCATGGGGAAGCTGTGATCTTGAGTGACTTAACCTCTGTAAGTACCAATCTGCCATCAATAAAATGAGGACAGTTCACACATATCACACACACAGTTCCCATTTCTCTGTAGGCATTCCTATCTGGTTGTTTATGTAGCCTTTCCTTTGCCAAGGCAATGTAACGAACTGGACGAGAGCACTGCCTCTTTGTCCTGTTTGATTGTAGGCAAGTTTCTTAATATCATAATGCCTCATTTTCTCATCATTAAAATAGAAATGATAATAGTGCCTACGTTTTAGCTTGCTTATGAGGTTGCAGTGTGTTAATACATGTCAAGCAATTAGACCAGTGCCCGGCACTTAATAAGCACTCAGTAAATGTTACCTACTCATATTGGTCATTATTGCTATAATTGGCTTCCCTTGTTACTCAGCAGTAGGATGTATTACTGAATTTTAGTTTTGGTGAATTCATGTCAAAGAATGAACTAAATGAATGCAAGATAGCTATTCAGGCCTCAGTATGTCATTTCGTGTTATCAGTTAGATTCCAATAAAAGAACAGTTTCTCTGTTATAGTCTACGGTAACAGACTAGGGAAGACAACTAGGGAGCACCAAGGCATCAGACTAGGGAGAGAGCTCCTCTGTCCTCCAGCTGTGCTATGCCTGAACCTGCTCACTCATGTTACCATTAGATATCAAACAAAACGGAATTTTGATATAGAATGAACTTCAGTAGAAAATATTTATTTATTGTATCTAGAGATTTGAATACCATTTCCTTTAAACAAACAAATGAAATTGTGTAATATTTTGTTTATGTGTAATTGAGAAATTTTTAAGACTATGTGACAGAAAAAAAAGAATACTGCATTTTCCATGTCTACATTAACATAACAACTGTCAAAAATGTCCCTTGCTCTATTCCAAACAAAGAAGGATGAAGAGTGATCATAATGTAGACTAGAATTAAACTAGTAAATCAAAACTATTGCACACTAATTAAAACACCATCTATTGGTATTAGTAAATTAAAAATATAAATTTAATTTGGAAACATATTTATAAATAGAACTTCATGAAAGATTATGATCATGTAGTTGGATTCTTATTTTTATTAAATTAAAAGGGAATGCAGATCATATTTCTGATTGTTTAGTTGGTGCTTTGCACTATATTCAGGAGGTCATGAAATTGCATGGTTTTATTTTTAAATGTTGAATATAGCATGTAATATATCCCATGTTTGTGACACAAGTGCTACTTGACACTGGTTCAATTAATTAAAATATAAAGAAATGCAGTTTTTTGTTTGATTACTTTTTACGTTGGAAACTTATTTAAATAATAAAAGTCCAAGTGAATGTAACAACATTTGAAAGACCCATGTCATGTAATGTTTTAGAAATACCCTGGTTGTTTTAGTTGGACTATATTAATTTTTTAAAAGTCAAATGAGGAAAAACAAATTATCATTGTTTTCTTCTTTACACACAGGGTGAATATTAAAATATCTTCTTCCTCCCTTTCTACCATAACAGAGACCATTATTTGGTCAGTTGGCATCATTAACTCATTCAGGATTTCTTCTTCAATTATACTTGTTGGATCTTTGAAGTTATTGTTATTTTATTTAATTGTGGCTCTTGAATACATACCATTGACTATGCTAGCTTTCAGACTTTGTATGCCATACAAATTTCCCCACCTTCACCCAATTTTAAAAAAAATTTCCATCAAAAACTAAATTTCCATCCAATAGATTTTGTTTTGGCCTTGTGGAGGTCACCCTTCTCTCTTGCTTTAGTCTTTGAGAGTCACATCAGACCTTAGACCCTAGAAATGTGTTAGGGTTGTAATAACAAAAAATGGCTTTAAAACAGAAATGTATTGTCTCATAGTTCTGGAGACAGAAAGTGCAAAGTTAAGTTGTTCTCAGGTTTGATTCTTTCCGCCAGCTCTGAGAAAGAAACTGTTCCAAGTTTCTGTCTTTGGTGTGTATAACAATCTTCAAGTTCAAATGGTGTTCTCTATGCACACATCTGTGTTCAAGTTTTCCCTTTTTATAAGGACATTGGTTATATTGGATGAAGGGGCACCCTAATGAGCTCACTTTGACTTGATTACTTCTGCATAGCCTCTTTCTCCAAGGAAAATCACACTCTGATGTCCACGACTTTTGGACTACAACATAAGGATTTGGGGGAGATTTAATCTAATCCTTATCAGACACTATATAGAAATTTACCTCTTTCGTGAGATATGAGAGAATAGGGAATTTAAGCAACAGTGAAAACTTAAGCGTTCTGTTTGTGTCAGATTCAAAACCAGAACATTGTTCCAAGCATATTCTTTTATGCCTCTCTTTTCTAGCTGATTAGACTAAAAGTTTCCCAGTCCTGTACTCACTCAAATTATGTTTGAATTCATGTGGAATTGATACAGTGTCAGCTGGTGCCATATTTGCTTTTTTAGTTTTTAGCATAAGTTTTTTTAGTTACAGAAGTGTACCATTAATCCAATTTTTCATGAATCTTGTACTCATAGTTACCTTTTGTTCATTCAGCAAAGATTTATTAAGAACTCCTGGTGTTGGGTAGACATTAGGGTGCTAATTTCAACAAGGCCTGTGAACATTCTCTTCTGTCATGCGAGTTAGGGTGAAAATTAGTTTCACTGGTTTTGAGTTGTGAGCTCTTTAACAGTTATATAAGTAGCTTCTGGTGTTGGATTGGTCTCCAGAAAGATTTGTTACCTCTAACCAAGTATATCTGTAACATTTCTAAGTACTGATGCTGTTCCTGTGACATCCGTGAAGAATTAGTCAGTCTGAAGCAATCTAAATCAGTATATCCCCTGGCCACTCATACCCTCACCAGCCGAAGAAGGTAACATATTGCAGATGCATTCACATCAACCCATCCTGTTAATATTCTTGTCTTCTATTATCTAGTGAACAAGAAAATACATCAGAATGGAAATTATTTATAGGCAACATTTCAGTAAACATATACCAAGTATGTGATACATTAAATGTGTAATTATTTTGGGCTTAATGTACATAAAATGTGAGAAGTTAGAACAACTGTTCTTCTTATTACTTTTTTACATTTATGATCCAAAAATGTCTCAAAGTAAAGGTGGCCTAAATGATAACAGTGTAGATGCATCCATTATATGAAACACTTTCAGAAGGATTATATATTTGTGTTTATATATATATTTATTTAGATATATTGCATGCAAATTTTTAAGTATATTTATTAAGAGCATTAGTTTAAAAGTACTTTAGATATCAGAGAAAGGCATTTACTTAGGCGCATAAAGTGGAGATGTGGGTCACTTACCTGTGACAAATAATTTGTAACATCTTTTTCACCATGCCTGATAGGTGTTAATGTGTTCTTGTTTTTAACATTTTTCCTCAGGCAAAGTCTTCTTAGTAGTGATTGAGGGGTATTATGAAAGTTTTAAAAAGTATTTTGTTGGAATAATGCTGAATATTAGAAGAAAAAAGGCTCCTTAGGATGTAAGAGCAAATTTGGGTTAGAGGGTGTATTTTAGGAGTGTGACAGGAACAAATAAAGGGCAAGACAGAAAAGCTCGACAGGCCAGGACTGAGCAAAAGTTGGATCCATGTGTGAAGGGTGAATGCCTCTGAGGGAGGACAGGAACTCTCTATCTTGTGTCAAAATCAGAAAATAATTAGGAAAGAAATGTGAAAAGAGTCAGGAAGTGGTAAGTCTTATGAAAAGGAAATTACTCTGGCACCTCGTTGTGTATTGATTAGTGAGAGATAGGCTGCAAGAAGAGAAAGTTGTAGCTATGAAAGGAAGACATGCCTAAGGCAACAACACTCCTATGTAATAAAAATAAAATAAAATGCACCTTGAACTGAGAGAAAGTGGGCAGCAAGCCCATGATATAGCCAGATCAGTTACTGCTCTGCCTTCCTCTCTGCTGGCCCCCTCTGTCTGTCTTTCTCTCTCTTTTCACTGTGCTGACATTACACACATAATTTCCATCCCTGACATCAGTGTGTAGTTATATTGCTTTCCACTCTATCCTATTTTTTTTCACTATCTATTTTCCCTAAGCTTCACTCTTATTTTCATGCTGATTGGTACATGGCATACAGTGGAAATTTCAGTACATAGAGCTTTAGTCAAAATTTCCTGTTCTTGAACAATTCACCTAATAGATTTAAATGGAAGGGTGTCACTTGCAAATTCTTGTTTGTATATGTTAATTTGGTTGCTTAGAAAAGTATGAATTTTGGAGATAATTATGTGTGTGTGTGTGTGTTTCTTAATGGAAACTCTTAAGCCACTATCGTACCTTAGTTCTTTTACTTATAACAAAAATAACTCAGTATGAACAAAATTGAAATAGAAGCTCATAGCTACACTTACATTAAAGGAAGAGCATAAGGAAGACAGTAAGTACTATATTGGTGCATCATTTAGGGTATAGGTTCAACTTTCCTTACTGGGACCTAGCATAACACTGGCATAAACAAAGGTGTGGTATCATTTCTGTCTCACACAAGACTCCCTCGTTGGTGCCATGGCTTGGCTCTGTGATGATAGGCATGGGCTACTTCTGCCTTAATGCTTCACCACCTATAGTACCTTGGTTTGATTCTCGGGGTTCCTCAGGATGTGTGCAGTTCAATTAGTGTGGTAAGAATCTAAGGGCAGAGGAGTCCACTTCTGGATGATTAGAAGCGAGAGTGAATATTTATATATACAACTTCTGCACACATGCTGTTGCCCACAAATTAGTCAAATAGTCTCACCTAACTGGAGAGATGATGGGAACATATGGTCTTTCTGGGCTATTACAGGGTACATGGGTAAGAAATGGGAGAATAAAGCTCAATGGACAAATGGCTCTTTCTAAAACTGAACTTTTGAGCTTTGGGATATTGTAGTAAAAGATGACAGAACCTGGGTCTACAAATGACTAAATGAAGCATAGAATTGAAGCTAGCTTGGATCCTTCAACTTCAGACTTTGATATAAAGTAAATACATTCCTATCATCATCATCATCATCATCATCATCATCATTCATTCATTCATTCATTTTTCTGAGGCAGGGTTTCCTTATGTA
Organism: Heterocephalus glaber; assembly: GCF_000247695.1. The sequence goes on along the minus strand of NW_004624755.1, from coordinate 1,833,080 downwards.
GCTCAGATTGGCCTTGAACTCACTACATAGCCCATGCTGGCCTTGACTTGTCATTGATCATGCTGCCTCAGCTTCTCAAGCACAGCATTACTATTATTATTATTATTTTATTTAATTTTTTTGGTACCGGGGATCAAACTCGGGTCCTTGCACTTGCGCAGCAGGAGGCAAAACCACTGAGCTAAATCCCTGGCCCTAGCATTACTATTATTCTAACCACTGTAGTTTTTGGTTTTTTTCATGTAGTGGTTGTTGTTTGGAGTCTTTGTTACAGTTGCCTAACCGCTAGTCCCCTAGTACCACTAGTTGGAGAAAAATACCAAAGTGCATACTTCAATAACATTTAGCCAAAACGTATATTTAATATCATAAGACAGTGGAAAATGCAGCAAAATTCAAGGCACTAGATCTCTGTAAAATTCAAAGTTAATATTAAAAAGTCTTCCAATTCTTTTGCCATCCCTTTCTTTCTTTCTTTTTATCTTTCCTTCACTCTCTCCCTTCTTCTTTTTCCTTTTCTTTACTCCTTTCTATCTTCTCTTATTTATTGGTTCTTTTATTTTTTCCTCTTCAATGAATGAGTTCAAACATTCAACTGGCTCTGATTTCTACATATAAAGACATCAAGAGTGATTTCTTTTTGGGAGTAACATAATTGAATCTGTATCGAGTAATATTTTTACATAAGATAATTTTAAATTTTAGAACTGTGATCACTGGTATATTTTTACAAAATTTCTTTCCTAAGCCCTGAATTCCTACCATTAAGTTTGCAGTACCCTTGAAAATTTATAAATCAGGTTTTTAGGTTCAGGTCTATTCTGCACTGAACTTAGTTTTCATATCATGGAGAGAAGCTTCTTGAACTCAGATCTCATTTGGGTAATGCTTTCTGTCAGAGAACCTGACTTCAGAACAATAACATAATTATTGCCATGATGATATGTAATATTGAATGGATTATAACCTGTTTAATTTTGCATATTCCTAACTCTACCCCCTGCAAATACTGACATTGCACTGAGAATGTTTTGTAATAACATAAATAGAACATGGAAATTGTTAGAAAATAGAATAGTATCTTTTTAAAAATCAAGATTCCTCTATTCACTCCTGTTTAATATTTTTTTAGATTATAGACTTTGAAAATGTGATAAAAGCTAGAATTATTTCCCTAGCAAAGTAAAGCATCCAGGTTCATGTTTCTAAAATATTCTGCATACAATTTCAGTGGTTGATGGATTCTCTAAACCCCACTCATATTTCCCATTTCAGAACCTATTGTTTGAAACCTCCATTCTTAACATATTTGATTGGGTCATTGAATTTTTAACGGGATGTCCTTTAGGTACTCCTAAAATTAGGTGAAATTTTAACTTCTTGGCAAAATGTAAAACCTAAGAATAGTTGAGAGATCCAACATGTTTGACTAACTGTGGGAAAATATTCAGTGAAAAAGGCTACATATATTTTCCCTCTACGGTCTCACTGTTTAAATGGTCATCATCCATAGTCATGAAAGCAAAAGTACATTAAAAAAAGGGGGGACACCTCAGCTTTCAAGTTCTCAATAAAAAGTATGTTCTGCAAAGGACTTTTCATATAAAGACTTAATTAAAACAGTCTAAATAACCAAATTTTCATTGCACAGTTTAAATGCACTGCGTAGACAATGTATATCTGTTATAGGACACAAAGGTATCATAGCTGTGATTCAGTGAAAAACAGTGAAGTCGGTATTAGCATAGCTCAGTATAAACACCTCTGTGTCGAATCCCTAATAAACTTCTTTATCCACTGAGGCATCCTCTGAATTGTATGATACAATTTGCAACAAACAAAACAACAACAACTTAGGAAGGGCAGTTTTTCTATCTTCTTGGCTGTTTATTTCCATTTTTTTCTTACTGACCTACTTATGTCTTCAAGTTATGTAAAACGTCATTAGCCAACCATCTTCTTTGGCAAACATGCAAGCAAATGGTTTCCTCTTTGAGTAGCAAAACTGATAAAGAGTCACAAAGATCAGAACAAGGAGAAGTGAACTGGTATGAAGCAAACAGAGAATACAAAATTAAATTAATTGTCACATTGAACTGAAAGTCCAAAGGCATTAAGTTCCAGGTATGGCTGGAACTAGGAGGAACTTGAACAAAGACGTAAGACTCATTCTCTTCATCTCTGCTCCCTTCTTTCTTCTGTGTTGGACTCACTGGCCATCTTCCACAGTGATCTTCAAAAGATCAAATTTACCCCTTCTGAATTCCATTGGCTTAGTCTTCACTGAACCACAACCCTTTTAGAGTCAATTTCTTTGAGCAAGATTAAGGAAGAACTCCTAGAGTATTTCCTCAGGCCTGACCAATCACTCAAGAAAGATCAACGTGGAGAAAGAAATTGAACTGGGATAGGTCCTGTTACCAACCCTGAAGTTCTTGATGAGGGTAACACATCCCATAGGGATGGGAGTTAGGTAGGGAAAGATTTCATTTGGAGACTATATATTCTCCCACCACAAAAAGTAGGAGGGATGCCAACAAGCCAAAAGAGCAAGTACCCATAACTGAACACATACACTGAAACAAACGTTATATTTATAAGAAGCATTGGGGAATTTGTGTCAGTGCTAGCACAAATTAGGAGGCTATTTCTCTGAGTTCTAGCTGTCTTCTGCCACCATTCCCAGCTTTGTGACTGCAGTTAGGTCTCTTAACAGCTTTGGAATATGGTGTTTGCGTGCCTAAAGGAGCCCTTTCATTTAAGAAATTACTTTGCCCAGAAAATTGTAAAGTACTTTCAATAAGTCACACCATCTGCTGCTCTCATATTAAGTTAAAATTGGCCAAAATTGAATCTTCATTTATGTGACTTGTAGCTTTCACCTTCACATTTTTTTAGCAGTGTTGTTCAAAACTAACCCTTATAAATAGTCCTTAAATTGAGGAGATTGTATTTTTCTGTGTTTTCTTGAAGCTGAAGTATTTTCCCATTACTTATTTGTTTTTATTTTAACAAAACTGAGATTATAAATAGAGGTCATTTATAAGGTAACATGTTTTTAACACTGATACTATAACTGACCAAGAGGTGAAGGATCAGGTTTAAAGGCCACCATGTGGGGACACAGGTCTTATTCTGCTGCCACAATTTGGGGCTCATAATGCTGAGAAAGATATTCCATTGTTTCACAGGATGTTAGCCAGAAGCCGCTTTTCTTTGTAGCAGTTGGTCAAATAAATAAAATATATGACTGGTGAATCTACCATCTCGGAGCTTTAGTCATGTGGAGAAATAAATCTTTCATTGCATACTACACTCTTTGAAGACCTGAAAGAAGATAAAAACAAAATAAAACTTTTGCTTATGGAAGTCACAGACTTAGCAATAGCTGCAATTACTGGGAATCGTACCCATGCCAGGGGTTAGCAGGAGGTACTCCACACCTGACATCCCCAGTATCTCTGTACATCTGTGATAACTTTACCCTGTTTCTCAAGTGTTTCGTATTTTCCATTTTATCACTGGAAACTCTTACTCTCCATAAAGTCAGCCAGGAAATAAATGATATTCCTTGATTTCAAGGAAAGTGATATCTTTCTTAATGTAGTACATACTCTGGCCTATTATCTGACGCTCTGCTTTTCGCTTTGTGGGCACTGGATTTCACTGATGAAGTGTGTGTGTGTGTGTGTGTGTGTGTGCTCATGCACGTGCATGCACACACACACATACACACACATTTCCCTAAACTCTCTTTCTAAATCACTACATTGACTTTTGCATAAGTGGCTCAGAGTTCCACAGAGGTAATTAGAGGGAAAGAATTGTTATCTTTTTATAGAGGAAAAAAAAAGCAAGGGATATAAAATTTAATTGATGTGTCAAACTACTCAGCTTGTTAGTGATAGTATAAACCATCACCAAGCAAAATTTTCTAAGCAGTTCCTGCAAATGTGAGCAAGACCAGATAGCTGCATGTTACTTCACCTATACATATTTTTTTTCTTGAAAATACTTTTAGAAAATGTGTGGTTCTATTGGATCTTGACCTTAGCATTTTGGGGCATCAACATATGTATGTGTGAGTGAGCTCTATACCAACCTGAGGAATGTGACACATTACTGAATATTTCTAGTGAGTTTGACTGCGGTAGAAATTAAGAACAATTTCCATGACAACTCAGTGGATGCACACATGTACATTTCACTGCAACACTTTCTCCAGTAGAATTTAATATTTGTTCATGTGATGTACATTGACATGTTTTCTTCCTATTTTTTAAATCATGGTTACAGTGCATTAAAAATGATATCATGACTTTCTAAACTGTGAAAATACACTAGTGTAGGGGAAAAGTAAAAACTATAATGCCAAGGAGATACAGTTTTGATCTTTCTTCATTTTCCCATTCTGTGACTTGGATCAGTTTTCTGTTGTATAATGGGCAAATGTTTGTAATGTGATAGCAAATATTAAGTGAAATAACTGTGAGAGTAGCCAGTATTCCTTAATCTTTATTGTAAAATTTGTTTACCTATTTTCTCTCCTTTTGTAACTTTGTTTTTCCTGTAGGGAAGTGAAGAAGTATTTCTCCCTCACTACCTCAATTTCTATTTTAATATTATATATAAGACACATTTGCTCTCTTCATTCAAAACAAATTCTAAATATCATGACCTTTGGTCTGGGCCACATATGGATAAAAATAATAGCTCACAATCTCAAGTAGTTTAATACTTGTCAAATGCTGTACATAGAATTTCTGTGAATGCTAATGGCACTCATTTGTACTAAATGTTATTGCTATTCACATTTTTCAAACAGAAAAGTCATGATATATGTTGCACAAGGTTGGGATCCAAAACTTAAACCCAAATAATCTGACTCCAGGTCTTATACACAATCAGCTGATTTTCCTTGTATCCTCAGCTACACATTTTGATGAAGAGGCAGTATACCATAGTGTCTAAGACTCACACTCTGCAACCCCATTTCTTCCATTTGACTCTTGGCTCAGTCACATATTACTGTAAAACATTAGACAAGTGGCTGAAACTGTTTTCTCACCTGTGGTAATTTTTGTTACATATACATTAATTTTCAGATAAATTAAATAAGCTAATAGGTACAAAAAAACTTGTAATAGCACATGGCACAAAATTGTCCACTTTTTGTCTGTGTTTCTGTCTCTCTGTGTGTATGTGTATGTTTATGTTTTTGTGTTTGTGATTTAAAAGCTAAGGAAAAGAGCAAACTTTTTATTGCTAAATAAAACAGTGATATGCTAAGGTAGCTATGGCTAAATAATAACCCCTTTCTAATAGTAGCAATACTGAATTTCTGGAAAAAATTTTTTTTTAATTTCAATTCTTGGAGCAGGAATTGCTATAAGCATACTTATATCATAAGCAGACTGAAGCAAAAATCCTCCATCTCTCTTTTCTGTATTATGTACTTCATCCTTCTGAAGTTCATCTATATGTCTTAAGAGTGGCTCACAGCACTAAACTACAGTAGATACTCAATAGTTATTGTGCTCTCTCCAGTACAATAAACCACAATGTCAAGTGCCAAGTGCAATTTAAGACTACAAAAATAGGTAAACATACATTCATTATCGAGAGAATATAATGTTTTGCTATAAAACTACATGGGATACATAAGAAGATGCATTTCTTTTGTTTTCTAATACTGTTTTTTTCTTGAAAACCATTAAACAAATGTGAATATAATTTGGCCTAAGATAATTTTACTTTATATTCAAAAGCTAAATTATAATGCAGACTGGTCTTAGATGTGAAGGTCTAAATGCCAAAACAAGTAGAGAAATTAACTTACATTTATAGAAATTTATGTTTTTCATTCATATAACTTAAATTTGAGTTTCATAATAGAAGAAACAATAAGCCTTTTCTTTTATAAATCTATTCATGTAATTGACCCACTAAAATGTGAAAATTAAAATATTGTAAACACTTTCCATGAGATAGTTTAATCAAGAACAGAAATACATACATACAGAATCAAAGAGGCTGGCATGTTAATCTTGACCACAAGAATATAGTCAGCAAAATCCATATTGTAAAATAACACAACACAGAAAACAAAACAAAAGACCAAAAACAAAACAAAACAAAAAACAAAAACCTCTGTTTTTCAACAAATAAGTGTAAAGGTATCAGAGTGATAGAAATGTATAGATCAAAAGAGGCTAAGCAATTTTTATCTTATCATGTACAGACTTTTTTAGTCTTTAGACTATTATTACATGTAAGAAACAATTGGAAATGTGAATATTCATCTGATGTTTGATGGTTTTAAAGAATTACTTTTGCTAGGCATAGTGGTACCTATGTATAATTTTAGATGCCCCAGAGACTGAGCAAGAAGGATTCAAGTTTGAGGCCAGTATGAGCAACGTGGTGAGAATTTGTCTCAAAATTTAAAAAAATATGACTGAGATGTAGCTTAGTGTTCCCTAGATTTAATTTCCACTCCCTTCACAAATTATTGTTAATTATGTGAATGAAAGTAGTGTTGTGGTTTGGTTAACATAAACCATATTTTATAGATAGACTGTAAAATATGGATAAAATAAATTATGTTTGGGATTTGCTTCCTAGTAAGCGGGAAGAGAAGGAAGAGGATAAGAAGTGTTGGAGCAGGCTTGTTCTTGGTGCATATTTCCAGACACCAGCCAATGCATGTGTGGAAAATTACACTGTTTTCTTAAATTTAGAATGTTTGAAGTTATCCATCTTCAAACAAGTTTGTAAACATTTTAAGTTTCTTTACAATGTTTGCTAAATTAACTAGAGTTAATATATTAGAAAATGAAGGAACGTTAATGAACATTTATGCCATGGTTTGAAAATAACTGATTCTTTCAAAAATTATTTAAACATAGTTTGGAATATAACATAGCTCATATAATATAACATATATGTCATATAAGGATATCATATATATACATATGTGCATACTACGTGTTTATTTATAAAGTAAAAATGATAGAAGCTGTAGAATTTTTATTTTAAACCAGAATACAAATTTTTAGAATCTAAAATAGCATAACCTAGTGATATCAGTAGTTTTAGACTTGAAGGTAATACTATAATAAATTTTGCATTATTATTACACAAAAAATTTAGACAAAATCTGCTGTGTGCTCAGCACCTATCACGGCCCAGCTGTCTTAAGCAAAATGTCTACTATAGCAAAGGCTACTATAGTAATCTGAGTGGCTTATTAGCGAGAAATTTATTTCTGAAACTTCTGGAGGCTAGGAAGTATATGGTCTACTTGCAAGCTGTTGCCCTCAGACGGTATCGAGAGAAGACCTTTTCTGCGTAGGGGGTGTCTTCTTGCTGAATCCTTACATGTGGATGGGACAAGGTGGCTCTGTGGTTTGTGGAGCCTTGTCTGTCTGTCGGTACGTATGCATGTTTATATGTAAGTATGCATCTGAGGATCCACCCTCATGATCCAATCACCTCACAGTGAACACACCTTTTAATATCATCACCTTGATGATCAGGATTCAACATATGAAATAGAGGTGACACAAACATTACATTTAGGCCACACAGGCATCATCCCCAGAACTGAAGAACAAGATTGACCCTAACTGAATAAGATGAATAGTTTTAAAATGCTGATAAATACTTACATACATGATCGCAGGACAACAGGTTCATATAGATGCATACTGAGCATATAAGAATCAATTCAGCTTGTGTGTCAGTGCGAACATCAAAAAAAGTTTGCTGTATGTTTTTGTGATGTTCTCTATGCAGCATTTTTCCGTGATGATTTAAATTATAAACTGGAGTTATTCTTAGTAGATTTTCAAAAATAGAAACTTAAGAGTCAAATTTGCTTTTGACCAGTATTTATAGGGATTCCTTTTAAACCATAGAAAATAAAAAGCACTTTTGAAGAGTTATAATTTATATGCTCAGTGTGTCTGATGTTTTATTGTAATTAGTATAATTCTACTCATTTAATTTGAAGGATTCTGAAGGTGAGGAGATAGAAAAATGTCTCACACACTTAATAGTTTCACTTTAATTGCAAGCTTAACATAAATACCTTGTACAGTACTAGTACATTATTCCTGAAGCATTGTGTTTTGTGTACCTTCTAAAAGATGGAATTGCATTAGATTTCATCATTTATTATTTTTCTTGATCATGTAGAAGCAATATCAATAGGTAAAATTCAAGTGTTCTGAACATTTAAATCAAAATATATGTTTAACTCTATTCCAGTGCAGATTTGAGAATGTTTTGAGAGTTTACTTCATTTGGTGTGCATTAATGGAGTTCAAGTCATTAGTTTGTCTTAATAGTTTTCAAGGTTGGGTAAAAAAAGAATCAATAATCTGACAGATTTCTTGGAAAAACAATGTATGTTATTAAGGGAGAAGTGCTTCATACCAATATTCTTTTTAAAATAGTATTTCTAAAGATATATTAAAGGGAAGAAAATTACCAAAGGCCATTTACTCATTAATATAAAGCTCCTAAATAATTACATGTTACTGCCAATTAATTGATTCTCAAAGGTTTTTATTTTTGTTCTGTTTTTCTTCCAAAGTTTTCAGTTGTCTTTCCTCTTTCTACTAAGAGTTAAAATTGTACTCTCAGAAGAGTTCAGAATATTAATGACTTCAGAAAATATGGTGGGTTGGGGTTGTAGTCTTTTTGTGGTTATAGAACCTGTCACACTTTTACCTAACTTGGTGTGTGGAAGTGCTGCCGAGAAAATGTTAACAACTGACATATATTTCACATATAATATATAGGAAAAAGTAGCGAAGTCTGTCAAAAGGAAAAATACTAAATATATTAATGTTTTCCATGCAGTTTTACTCTGAATATTCTATTAGTTAAAATATGGATGAAGATTGATAGAAAATATTCATTATTTGTAAAGTAGACTGTGTAGAGACTCTTAGCTGAATATTGATGGAACACATACATGAAAAGGACACAATGATTCCATATATAGTTATTCCTAAATTAATTGAACTACTAAAACTTATTGTAATATTTCACTGTAAAGTGGAAATTGAATCAAATAATACTCCCAGAGAAAAGACTCACTCTGAAATAGAATTTCAGAATCAAATGTTGTTTACACAATAAGTTCTACTGCATAGGTTTTTGAAGAAACATATATCGTATACCAGGTACTTTTTCTTTAATGTATTTAAATAGTGAATCACTGGCAATGAAGAACATTGCTTGTGAGGTGAATAATCACTTTCTAATATGTTAACATGAATTTTCTCATTTTTGGCATTAAATATAATGCATATAGGGAATAACACAGAAGGAAGCTATGTAATTGTATTTTATTTCACCAATTGTAGAAAATACATTGATAGATGCATTCATGGATTAGAACACTCAAGAATAGTCAATTACACCAATTTATCGCTTCCTTTATACCTAAGTCACTTCTCATTACCAAAATTAAATAGATCATATACCAACTATTTCTACATCCCATCTGATTAGCATGTTGACATGAGATTATCACTGGTTAATATGTTAGAGGAATATGGGAGAAACATTTTTAAACACATTTTATATGTTCTTTGGAAAAACTTACACTCTATCTTTTCTTTATATAGAATATAATCTCAAAATTGGAAACACCAAATATAAACTAATTTATTTTCTATGTGGAAAGAGACAATGTATTTGTTTAAACATTTAAAATGATACTATTTTCAGTAATCTTAACTTCTCCAACCAATTGCTGTTGTGCTTCCAGGCTTGTGGCAACTTAATAGATCAATTTACTTTTATTTTCCAAAACACTGACACTCTGTTCTTCTGAGAAGTGACATATCATATATACCCTATATAATGTATACATGTGAAATTCCTCTTAGATAACTATTAAATTTCATAGTATCACCAAGAAGTCAATATACTCTTATGGAAACAGACATGCCTACCTTTTTATTTCTCAACTCCCTTATAGCTATTTTCAATTTTGGTTTTAAAGTCAGCAGTTTAACACACATTCAGATTTGCAAGTATGTCAGCTAATACTCCTGCAGAAATTTCACCTGCTATTTGTGTAGTTTGGAAGATTCAGTCTTCTGGAGATAGGCTTATTTGGTTGAATATAAGTATCTGCCAAAGAAACATGTAACTATGATTACAGAAATATAATTTCATTTGTAGGTGAAACAAGAGGTGAATGTCATTTAAATAAAATATGCTGTTTATTTCACTAATTGAAGGACCAAATATCTTTCATAGGAAAAATGGACTCTTGCTTACACAGACCGGCCTATATCACCATGGTTGACTGTTTCAGATTAAGTGTTTAGAGAGTGGTATATTTTAGGTCATCTTCATTGTGGTTTCACATACTAAATATGGTAGAGGAAGGCCATTGCTGGTCCGGTTGCTTCTTAAGCTTTTAAGTGACAGCACAAGGTACTGAAGAATTGGATGTATATTTTTAAGCCTTCTCCAAATTACCTGATAATGAATTATTAATTGCCTAAGATTTTTTAATTCTTAAAAAATTATTTCTGCAGGAAGTGATACTTACCTGATAAAGAATCATCTCTAGTGAAAATGTGGACCTCGGATGCTTGAGGTTTGCTTTCCAGCTGTCTTAGTCTGACTTTGCACTGTATTAAACCAGACAGCACTACCTTGGAGCAAACACGTGTCCCAGCAAACTTCTCTGCTATTGTAAAATCATATCAAATGTGGATTTGTTAAGAAAGGGTAGTACTGTTGTCTATGGAAAAGTGGATACTAATGAATAATATTTACTGGTATCTCTGGTTTTGTAGCTTTCTAGAAAAATTCAGTTTGTTAAAGTGTGATATTGATGAATCCTTGATCCTGGTCCAGAGACCATTTACTCTTGGAAAAAGGAGGATTTATTTTTGTTTTTGTTTATTTGGGGGTCTCTCTCTCTCTCTCTCTCTCTCTCTCTGCTTGTTTTTGTGGTACTGCAGCTTGAACCCAGGAACACTGAACTATATCGTCAGCCATTTTTCCTTTTTTGAGATATCAAGTTGCCCAGGCCAAATAGGAACTTGCAATCCTCTTGTCTCAAACTTCTAGGATTATAGGAAAGGTTTATATTTTGAGGTCACAATCTCATAGTTTAATCAGAGTGTATGATCTTTCAGTTGTAAGCTTTGGTCATAAGCAATATTTGATAAGAAAAAGCATATTTTTATGTGATCATATGACTGCTATGAGATGAAAAAGCAGCACCAAGAACAGACAGATCTAGAAGTTGGCTGTACATTGTATGCTTGAGTGAAGGTTAGGAAGCATTTCTAAAACTGAGGTTTATTCTCTATAAATTTGTAGTGATAAAATGTATAGTTTTATGAGAAATGAGCAACCTATACGAAACCTAGAATTTTATTAAAAAATTGTATCTGCTAAATAAGTTATTTTTGCTTATATTACACTGTTTTATTTTTATTGTTATATTATGTCATACATAAGTTTCATCTTCTACCATCAATGACTATTCTTTGATTTTCTTTTACCATAAATCATAACATTGTCAATGTGAACATGATAAGCCACTAAAAATAATTGGTACCAATTTGCACCGGTAGCGGTGGAGGGTGCAAAGGAAGAAAAAAGCTTGTCCTCTGGAAAATCTTTCAGACTAGCCAGGAAGTCAGACAGTACATAATCACTTGTATTTTTATGTATTTTATCCTACCTTCTTGCACGTATATCTATAGCATTCATGACATACAATCTCAGCTGTACAGAGCAATAGAAATATTTTAAGTATCTTTATGTAAGATGATGAGAAATGTAAATGATATTTTAAAAGTCAGCTTAATAAAGAACTTTAAGAAGTTAGGTCATGGAAGCTCATGATGTACCTCTAATGGAGAGAAGATTATATCTGGATTTTGTAACTACGCTTCTCACACCACCCCTCCACCCACTCTTTCATCATAAATGCTATTTTCTCCAGTTTACTTTACTTCCAAACTGGATGTACAGCAGCACATGTTTTGTTGGCTAACTAGTGGCAAATATGTGAGCTTTTTAAAGTTTTTTGTTTGATTGTTTCTTGGTTACCTTCAGAGACCCAAGGGCATAGAAATTATCTCTCCCCACAAAAAAAGATACAAGAACAAAGATGCTACAATCCAGAAATGCTGGCTTTGCTAAGGCCCAGTACCATACAGTCTTTCATTACTCAAGCAGTTTACATGATAAGCCAATTAAGTAACAGCAAATCCAGGAAGCTCAGAAAATGGAAGGGCTGTAGAAAATGGACATAGCTGCCTTAACAACTGAGCATATCAATAATTCACAACCCCATCAATGCTTTATTTTTTCCACTTCATCTGATGGACTCTACACAGAACTTGGGTTCAAAGCCAAAGGTATGGGAAGAGCACATTCTTGTCTTCTAACCAAGCATGATTTTTATTATATAAATGATGAAAATTTACAGAGTTTATTTCTTTCTGAACGCTGTGCCATAACTAAGTATTCTAACAGCATTTTCACTTTTCTTTCACTTTATCATAAACAATTTCTGGGTAAATCTGGTTATACTGTACTTGCATTTTGAGCTGCAAATTTTGGGATTCTAGGAATCGTTTAGTTCACCATATAGTTGTATGGACTTAAATAAGAACAAAACCCTTGCTGAGGAATTGGAAACTGAACAAATATAAACTGTTACTGGTTGAAAGTTTTCATTTATTCCAATAAAACTTCATTGTTTTTCTGTTGATTTGGGTAGCTATTCCAATGGTGAACTGGCTCTCAGTGGTTTGTGCTGTAACTTTTCTTTGGGCTCTAAACCACTGTGAATGATAGAAATAACTAATCGATTTTTATAAATGTTCTGAATTGTTATATACTTTGAATATATAGTATTAGCCTCATGATTGGACAAGAAATGAATTTTCCTTCTTCAGTCTTACATATGATGCATAATTTTTAACAGTAATTTAACCAATTATGTACAGTAGAACCACACCGATTCAGACTAATTGTGTGGAAAATTGTAATGAAGTGGATAATTTGATGAGGTTTAAAAAGCCTTATTTTTCAAAATAACTTACTACATCCTGTAGCAATAATTAATTGCCATTATACTGACCTTATATATTAATTTTTAAAGAAAAATGTGAATTATATGCAATTTGGACATATCTTTGCACATACATGGACACCAGGAGCTTTTGAAATGTTAGCCAAACAATTTGCACTTCTTTCTTGCCCCCCTGCCAGTTCTTTGTTCACACTACTAAACTGCCTCACAAGCTCTGGTTTTGGTGTTAATACAAATATTTAAAGAGCCCGGAGGACAGGAAACTGAAAGTCATTCTCTCATTTGTTACTTCATTCATTCAATAATATTTCAAGTGTAATAGTCTACTAAGTCACAAACAGGTAGTTCAGTAGCTTCAAATATTTTCATATCTACTTCAAAATGTTTGTGGAAGTTTTTATAAGATTAATTAAAAGGAAAAAAGATTAATTAAAAGGAATACTCAGTATAAAAAAATCTTAATTTATATAATGATATCTTAAGTCTTACTATAAAATAACTGATTAATAATCAATATAAGTAAAATAAGGCAAAAGTATTTGATATGGATATTAGTTGGTTATATTGATATTTTTTACAGACTTTTATAACAGGGTTAAAGTTCTGTAATCCCTCTATTCTTTAAAAGAAGCTTTACAAACTAATAACTTAGTTTTTGGTGATAGAGATGAATGATAATCAGATAAGCTGAATTAAAATGCATATAGGTATTTATTCCTTTGTAATAAATCATATAGGTGAATAGACAAATGTGATGGTTCATATTTACCTTCCTGTGGTGATATCTTTGAAATGATAGTAAAATCGCTTTTGGGTTTAAGAAATCATTTCAAAAGAGCTTGGTATAAGCAGCTCTTGGCTCAGTAATGTTTGCATTACTGACACAGCACCAGAATCTACTGGAAATGTTGCCTCTTTTCCCCCAAAGGTACATTTTGTAGTTGAACCCTTATAAGAAAATTGAGAAGTTAAGATTTCCAATTTGTGGTTAGATAAATATACAATAAAAAATAGAGTTCAGTCAAATTGGTTTAACACGTTCTTATTTTCTAACCATAAAAGTAGCCCCAGGGGGAAACACTCTTCATGAGCTAAATAACCATAGATTGTTTTTGAGGGTTTTTGCTTTTGTTTTTTTCTTTTTCCTGTTTGTTGTGACTTGACTTCTAAGATATGCAAAACCTGAAGGAGGTTTCAAATGCATGTCTGGCACATCCCCTCTTAGGCTCTTAGCTTAACAATCTGGTAAATATTATGCCAATCATCAAATTGAGGTGTACATGAGGTCTATTCTAGTTTTGATTTACAAGGAGGAGCAGACAGGACAAGGAAAGTGAACGACACCAGGAGGGTGAGATCAGTCCTACTTGAAGGCAGTTTGTAATTGCGGTCTCCGCTTTCTGCAGAGAGCAGCACACGGCGTGTCTGTAAAACAGACAGTCCTGCCTCCTAGCACACAACTACTGAATATATGTCTGGGGTGGCAGTGGGGCTGAAGCCTCCTTTTTAACAAAAACCTTTTTTTTTTTTCACACTGTAATTGAAACTCAGTATTAGGTCATGAAATCTATTTTGTGAATCTTAACCAGCATTTTTTAATTGAAAAAGAATAGATTGGAATGAATGGAATAGAATGGAGTGGAATATGGTTAAAAATGAAAAATACTATAGTGCAGGACATGAAGTAATGTGAGATATTTTTCTGTAAAACCGTGTGTGTGTGTGTGTGTGTGTGTGTGTGTTTACATGATAGGAATGTAAATATTATTTCCCATTGTTGTGATTATTTTAAATGTTGAAAATAACTGTCCCTGAGTGTGCTTACTCTGGATTTTGAGAATAACCATCCAGAATAATATAAATTCTAAGACATTTCTATTCCAACCATTTTGAATATATCTAAATAGGCTTTTTTAATGAGTGTCCTTGGGATACTATTGTTTTGCAGATTTAAAGGATAAAATTTGACATTCCTAGCATACATTTTTGGTGTTTCTGCTAAATGATCATCCGATACCTAATTCTCTCGGTCCCTGTTATCCCCACTTACATACAGCTGAATTTCAAGACGTAGGTTCCTCCTGTGGAGCGAACCCTATGGGAGCCTGCCCTATAATGAGGAAAGATATATGCCATCAACTGGTGGTTTCAGCAAAGGCTTTTAGACAATGGGAAACAGTAGCACATCTGCCAGGTGTAGAAAAATTATCTGGTAATTTCCAAGATATCTTTTGAGTTTTCCAGTATCATCCTTTGAAATCTATTTCCTTGACTTTGTCGAGTACCCTTGTAAATTAAGACCCACTTGACTATGAGTATAGTGCCCTGACCATTTTCCAACAGCTCTTAACCATATTCATGTGTTTGTGTGAGGGCAGCAGAAGTTGGGGAGAGATGAGGTAGCAATAAATAGCTACCACTCTGAGAGTTAGGTCTTGCCATAATTGAATTTCCTGATGAATGAGCCTAACTCCCATTTTATTGCCTGCTATACTAATAGTAATAATAATAAAACAGTGTGCTCAGCATTTTATGTAGTTCATATCATTGATTCTCAAAATTGTGAATTTACCACAAGCATCTGTTTTTCTTTTTTCCTAAACCTCGTATTTTCTAAATGTATAGCTGGGGGCATCAGAATTGAACAGTTTCCCAATTGATTGCCAGGCATGAAGAAATTGAGACTCTGTGGGTTGTGTACCCTAAGTTCATTAGCTTTACTGCAGTTTTCCTTCCTATGAGAAATAAGGAAACTGAGGCTTAGAAAATGGTCTTGCCTGTAATATAGAGTTATTGAATGGTTATAGTCAGGCTTCAGAGCCAGATGATGTGAGCAAAGCAGGGAAGCCAAGTAATGTCTCTGAATTGCAACCGAAATGGAAAAGCTCAGTTATCAAATCCAATCCAGTGCTATTTCCAGTTCCAGGAAGAATGGGTGAAGTTCTTGTAATGTAAGGGGTACAGTATCATCTCTCAATATTCTTTGTCAATGTTCTTTCAACCCTTAATACTTGAAATTCATGTCACTCAGAAAAATTTTAATGCCACCAAGGATTTTAATTGATTTAAAGTACTATGGTGTTTCAGGGTAGCAACACACTACCTATAAATCAGTACATAACAACTCTCATCATTATTTCCATGAGCATTTACAAATCTATTTATGGAAGTCATAGGATAGAGGACTTTTCCTAGATGGATTTTGATGCAATAAATCAGTAAAATGATTTGATATATTTAGAGGAAAAAGACAGTGAGAAAATATGGCATGAAAAATTTTTTAGTCTTAAAGGAGGAACTAGTATTTAAACTTATGGTAATAAAGTCAAGCATTTCTATATACCTTTTAAATAAGATGAAAAATAGAACTCTGAATTAGTCAATTTCTTTTCACTGGGGCCAGAATGACACCCACAAATTAAAGGAAGAAAACTTTAATTTGGCTTATGGTTTCAGAGAATTTAGTTCCTGGAGAGCTGGATTCAAGGCAGGAACATCGTGGTGGAAGGACATGGAAGAGCAAAGCTGCTCAGTTCATGGGGGCCAGGAAGCAGGGCAGGGGAACAGTGCCAGAGAGGAAGGCTTAAGGACCAGACAGATGTAGTTCTCAAGGTCACAATTCCATGACCCATCCAAACACACCCAGAAGTGTCTTTACAAATCCTCTGTGATTCTCAAGCCAAACAAGTTCACATAATTAGTTTAACTACTACAAATTTTCACCAGTGGTAGAAAACTAATTGCTAATTTATAGCACAATGGGCCTTATATGTCTCATGATAAGTGTTAGATAACTTCATTAATATTAATATTAATAACCATGTTTTCTTAATGGTATGTTGGCTACTCTAGTATTAACTAATAAATAAAACTATTAGTCATCCTGTGTCTGAACAAAGCTCCAACTATGTCTAATTTTAATTACAAATAACATGTCTAGAATATATTATAGTTATAAAAAGAATAACACTTGAGCCAATTTTCACAAAGTAAAGTGAATGGGAAAGAATACTCTTAAGATTTTCTGTAATTGTTTTCGAAGTGTAGATAGATTGCTTCCAAAAGATTTGAGATATTTTACAATAAAGCACATTAATAAACTATTGAAGTAGAAATAGTACCTCCAAATTCACAGAAAGAGAGGATAAGCAAATACTTATCTTACTCAGGCTTATAAATACATGATAACTGAATGCTGAGTTTACAAACAGTCAAGACAGATTAAAATTAGACTATTTTTCATTTCATTTTGGGACCTGCGTGAGTTTTTCAACCCTGCTGACATAGATACTCTACCTTATCCAAAAATAATTATGGGATGTTTTCCAGGCATCAATACTGAAGTTTTCTTTTAGTTTCCCAGGTAAAGCAAATTTGTAGCCAGAGTTGAAAACAGCTGACCTGTGTAAAACAAAGCAGGAAGGTTTACAGGATGTTAAGAAAATGGCTTAAACCCACAGGATGGAAAGCTGACTACATATCTTTTCCTTTCCAGTTGGCTGGGATGTAACAACAAAACTCAGATAATGTTCAGTGGAGTTCAAGTCTAATTTTTCAGCCCAAGGAACCTATGGAAAACCCTTATCAGTGGTGGCTAGAATAATTGACTTTATCCTCCCGAGGACTGGTTTTCTTGTGTAGTCCAGCTTCTACCATCCTTTATTTTTTAATGAGCTGATCTGTGCTAGAATGTGGCTTAGTTATACTAGTGCTCTTATCAATATATGCAGAAGTCTCAGTGACTGTCTATCAACCACTCAAGGTTCGGTCAAGGCCGTGATATTACTTGATGAGTAAGAACCGATCCGTGCTTCACTTAGCAATTGTGTGATGGAGAGTAAATTTCCAGAAAGGGCATTGGTTTCCTTTTCTGTCAAATGCAGAATAATGGCTGTATTTTTACCTGCAGCATTGCTGCCACAATTAAATAAGCTGTGGATGGACACACAGTAAGCAATCAATTGGTGTTAGAGAATATGGCTATGCATTTTAAATACATACACTTTATCAACTATATCATTATTAAGCCTCTGCTTTCTTTCAGTGTCTTTCAAGAATTGTCTGCTACCAATTACTAATTATCATTGGGAAGATTTCTCTATTGATTATTTGTTGCAATATGTAAGTCTCCTCAGGAGTGTATCTCCATTTTTTGTTGTTGTTTTTACTTTAGAATTTGCTGTCAAATTGAGTGCAGAAAATAAATGCCATCACTAGTTAATTTATGATCTATCAGTATAAGCATTTTTATTTAAAAAAACTGAAGTTAAATATTTTTTAAATGCCAAGGCTATCTTGTTCCACCAGAAGAAAAGTGTTAATTATGTTTTATTGTTAAAATTATTTCTCAATGCATGGAATGTATATAATAAAATCCAAGGGGCAGAGAAAACAGGGAGTCAAGCATTATATGAGACTATAAAAAATTCCACAAATTATAGGAGCCAAATGTGTAAATTTTAACACATCTAAACTGAAAATTAAGATATTAGTGAAGTAATGTGTACAAAACAGCAATGTCTATAAATTTATTTTTAAAAATAAGACACTAAAAAGTCATTACATTAAAGAAAGGAATAAAAATGTTTTATTTAGGATATGGCTTAGGATAAGTTTCTTGCAAATGTGAAAGGTAAATGGGCTTAGAAACCCAAATAGTAGCAATGATAAAATATGACTGTTCCACGGTTGTCTTATGGACTTGTCTTTCCTCATGTCTAACACGTCCCTTTTCAATAAACATATGAATTCAACCATTTTTGTCAAGAAGATGGTGAATGATATAAATTTCTTTTGTGGCATTAAATATTGACATGATGTGGTAAATATAGGATTCGTTTATATAATCAAATTATGCCTGGAAATTGAACTCCAGACAGCCAACTGCATTTCTGATTACTTTTCCTATTGTGTAAAAATGACCTGTGAGTGCCTGTGTTATAGGCAGGTTGTAGATATCTGCACTTCCCTAACAAAACATGAAATAACAACCCTAATTTTTCATTTAGTGCATTTATCTTTTTATTTTCTTCTGAAAAGCTTAAGCTTTCAGGCAAAACCTCATCCTTCTAAACAGTTTCTTTACTTGCAAGTATAAAACAATGAAGAAATGCAAGAAAAGGAAGGAAAGAGACAGTATCTGCAAATAACTGCATATAGTTAGGCACCAATTGTGATTTCTCAGCTCTCCCCAGCAACTTATCACTGTCATTTGAGGACCAGTCTGTTCCAGTTCTAAGGTTTCATTGGATCTCAACTGCACCTTTAAAACTGAGGGGTCATTATTTATCTTCATAAAAGATGAGTTGTGGCTAACGACAAGTAAGTACACTAAATTTGTTTATCTTATAGTCAGGAAAAGAAATTTTGGTTTTTTTATTTGAAAGTCAATGGATTTTCCTAAATATAATATTGATATTTGATAAAAGAAGACATAAATTTAAATTTAAAGTGGTTTTCTCCTATAAGGTGACCAAAGATCCTATAAGTGTCTTCCACCAATGGAACATCAATTTAAATTTATCATAACTTTTATCATAAATGTCAAGACTTAGTCTAACTGCTTAAATTTTTTCTACTTCCCACCACAACCCGGTTCCATGCCACATTGTATGCACTTTCTCACTTTCTATTGTGCCTTAATGAATTCCCATGATCAGAATGGTTTAAAATAATGCAAATTTGTTACCTCACAGTACTTCATACCAGAAATGCAAAATGGTTCTCAGTGTGCTAATATCGAGGTGTTGGCAATATGGTACTTATTCTGGAAGCTCAAAAGAGAATCTACTCCTTTGCCTTTACTAGCTTGTAGAGGACACTTCCATTCATGGCATATACCACCATTCCTCCCACTTTACACCTACCAAAGATGAAGAAAGTCCTTCTAACATTGCATCTTACGGACTTCTGCTTCCTTTTGCAATTATGAGCCCTTGTGATTACAATGGGCCTTTCCAGATGACTCAGTATGATCTCTCTATTGTAAGTTCAGTTGATTACTACACCTAATGCTGTCAGCAAGCTTAACTGTCCTTTACATGTATTGTAATACATTCACAGCTTCTAGGAATGGGAATGTGTACTTTGTGAGGGATCATCTTCTGTCTTACACCCCATTTTTCTTATTTTTCTGGAGTCATTTAATATATACTGAGGAATAAAACTTACTATAGTCATGACATTGAATATATTTTCTTTATGGTTACTGGTAGCAATTCTACTTCATAGAGCTCAGGTAAGAAAAAAATCATTGAGTGGCAGAAATGGCAAAAGAAATGAGTTCACCTGTGCAATAATTAGGCTCCAAAATTAGGCTTCATTCAGTTTAATAATTAAATGCTTTTTAACACTTCAGAGACTTACTCTATTAGTCTTGATTCTTGTCAGATATATGAATTCATCTAGACCAGAGAAAGCTACTTAAGGACATAAACCTCCATTTCTTCGAATATAAAAACTCAAGGATTTTAAATCTCTCTAGTTTCCTGAACAGACTTCACCAGGTGCAATTCAGATGAAATGTCTAAGATAGAAAAGGAAAAAAAGAGAGAGGAAAATGGAGCATCTGTTTAAGTGGATCCTAAAAAGCATGCTTCATTTTCATTTATTTCACTGTGGGAGAATTGACTGGAGTGCTTGGGAAGCAGGCCTCTGTCTGAGCTTCTGTGTATTTTAGGAGGTAGCTTTTTGAAGTTTGTTGTGTGCCACTGGGTAATTGTGCATTTCTAATGGTTTAGCAGTTACAAAACTGGACAATCCTGTTGGAGTTCCACTTGATTCTTTAGTATTGCTCCCTTGTGCTCCTGTAGATAAACTCCGACTATGTAATTTACTATGTAAGTTTATCGATCTCATTGAGCTGCTTCTGGAGCTCCATGAGTATGGAGAGTACTCATGGAAAACAACTGAGCAGCTTGGGAACTGAGCTTTGGATGATCATCACAATGCCAAAATGAAGAAAACAAACAAATGAAAGAAATCTTTGCTTGCTTTCTGAATGCATTTCAATGACGAATCTACATCTTGCCCAAATGGGCATACTGACGGAAGTTGAAGCATGCAGAATTTTCAGCACAGTAGTAGGCACAGAGCAAATGCTCAATAAGTCTTTGTTGGATTGGACGTCATTGTGAAGATAGTATTTTTCTCATTAGCTGCCCGTCGATAGCCTTTTTCTTCTAACCCAGGACTCCCTCTGCTTTCCTGCATTTCTATGCATGTAAACGTAGAGACTTAAGGGAGACTATGTCTCATGAATTGGGGACCAAAGTCCAACTGTGGTCCAGTGTGTTTTCACCAGTCTGTTTTGTATCAGCCTTGCTAACTCCCACTATTAGAGTGATATATTTTAGAAATGAATGAGATATCACAGCCTCTTTACACGATGGGAACACAATTAATATTTTTTTGTGGTTAGGTCAAAAAAGGGATCACAGAATAAGTAGTTTCAGAGGATAAGGAAGATTTAGGCAAGCATATTTCTTGGAGCTGATCTTTGGGAATATCTTTTCTCTACATAAATGTTAAGCCTTTGGGAACTTTGCCAACTTTTAACTTTTCATTAAGAGAATTAACTAAAACATTTAATTTTCTTGCTTATTGTTGTTTGTGAAGTTTATTAGACAAGTAAATGCATCCTAAGGTCCATTATTATTTTCAAAGTCGTGAAGTATATTAAGACATTTCTTAATGAGTGAGCAATGTTTATTTTGAAATCATCGATTTCAACCTTTTATTCACTAATCTAGCAATACATTCTGACAGTTTCATACTCTTATAGTTTAAGAGAATTAAAGAACTGGAAAGGATATTAAATATCATCTGTTACAACTCTATCATTTTAAAGTTGAAGACATTAAAGCTCAAAGAATAATTTTTATCTCATATTTCACACTTAATGTCAGAACCACTCCATGAATCAGAGTAGCCCAATTCTGCAGTTAAGTGTTATTTCCAAAAAGTACAAGAAGTATCAAAATATTTTAGTAGATAGTAATTGTTTATAAAATATTTTTTTTAAATTGTTATTGGAATAGTAGTATAATAAAATTGTTTATGAGGACTTTAAAATTTAAATGAAAAGCCTATAATATTGAATAAAAAGTCAATACAATAGAAATATTAATAAATGCTGGAACAATGACATATATTTGGTGTGATGGCAAATATATTTCCTAATAATTTCATATAATACAGAAGTACTAATATATAGTACCTTGAACCTTGCATTTCAGGAAATTAAAAATTAGACCTGACAACAGCCTAAGCATGAATATATATATATTTATATATATATAAAATATATATATGAAAATAAATTAAAGAGAGATTTCTCTATGGAATGACCTTATTTGTGGAATGTTCAGCAACTATGTATGAAAATGAAGACTACTTGGGCTTATAAGATCCACAAATAAGGGAGTAAAATAAATGGATTCTCTGATTAAAGGATCCCCTTTGGATTGCATTGATTAAAAACAGTGATGGAGAAAAACAGTGAAGGCTCAAATACTCAAAGCCTAGGTGGGATAGATTAATTAGTGAGTGTACAGAGTTTAAAAATTAGGCTAGAATCTCTTAGTATATTTAGCCACGATGTAAAAGATGTAGAAATGAGAAGCTTACATTTTTGTCTGTGACCTGCAAAATCACTTGTACCAAGGATTAAATTTGATTTTTAAGAAAAAATAAATAAAAACTTGATGAAAAGTGAAATTCTCAATAGAACTGTTTGATAACGGTGGGTCCCAGTATCCCAATTTCTGTTCTTCATATTACATTATTATTTGTTAAAAACACACACTAAAAAAAACAAAAACAAACATGGAAAATTTGGATAAGAAGGCTTACTTATCTAAAACCACTGTTTATGTTTATTTAATCTATGGATATTTAGTGAGTGCTTTTATAATTGTTCCAGATTTTATGTTAGGTGATTTAAAACATGTTGTTTCTACTACTTCTAAGAACTCTTTTAAGTTTGATATTATTTTTCCAATTCCTAAAAATGCTGTTTCAGGATATCAGAACTAAATTTGAGATAATGAATGATTTCCTCTAAACTATGCAGTGAACAGAGATATGGATAGGATTTGATTATACTTTTAAAGAGCTTTAGTTGGTCTACCTTCATTGTTCAAATCATTAAATCTCTCTGAATCACTTTATTTGACAAATGGGAAAAATAAAAATCTTTTGGCCATTTAAGGCTGTTACAGAGGTGGACTGATACACCATATGTGGAAGAACTATTATGTAATATGCAAATTTCAGTTCTATAAACCACTTTTTAAAGTGCCTGACATAAAAGACATTCAAAATAAATTTTACATATAAATATTCAATTTTATTGCATCATTGAATCACTATGTGAAACTTGTATGAATAATGTGGATCTATACTTCTGCCAGTGCCTGGTATATCTTTATTTGGAATAATTTTGTGTGCGTTGAAACCATCTATGGTGAAGAAGTCATGCCTGAAGAAGTGCGGTTTATGAGCACCACATATTGTCTTCTGGCTGTGGAGATCAGGAAGCTTCATCTTTGATCTGACAAGAGGAGAATAAAGTATTCACGATATGTTTACATTTTTTAATTTAAAAAAGCCCCAACATTTTTACTCATGGCCTAATACAGAAACCTCCAATTCATCTAATGGTGAAAATGTGTTTCTATCTGACTTAATCTTATTTCTACAGTAAATAACAAGGAGGGAAATTAACCACATCTTATGCAATTTTTGATTGTTTGTGCTAATATTTTCTGGTATTAATAATGAGCAGTACAGTTCTACAAATCAAAGGTTAGCAAAAAGTCTCTGAAACAAAAAATTCAGATAATCCTCAAGCTGGATAAGGTCCCTTTGAATAACTGGTTGTCATTTTATTGTGAAATCTTTGTATAATTAGTCCAGGACCCTATCAAGAGTGAGTAAACCCGGCCAAATATGGCTTTCTGTGCTCAGTTTGAACAATTAGCCTGTTAAGATTGATTTTTTACATTTTTAAATATTTAAAAAGAAACATACTATTTCATAGTGTGGTAAATTATCGGAAACTCACATTTCTGGGTCCACAAATAAAGTATTACTGGGCCATTGCCCATTCATTCATATATATTCAATGGGTGTCTTCATATCACAACAGCAGAGTGGGGTGGTTGTGGCAGAGAATGGTAACATATAAAGCCTGGAATATTTTCTTTCTAGCTATTTACAGAAAAGTTTCCCAAACTCTGAACTAGGTTTAAAAGTCACCAGTAAGAAAGAGCAAAATATAAGTCCAATGATTGTGTCCACAATGAAGACACACAATTTGTGATTTAGAACATATTATCTATCTATATTAAGATTTTTTAAAGAAAACAAGGTTTGCCTATATTTACTGAGTTTGAGGTTCTGGCTATTCCGTTTTCTGACACATACATGGGGGGGGCAGTAAAATACCAAGAGACCAATTTGTACATTTTGACTAAAATAGTTCTTGCAGTAGTTTGAATACTGAAATTATTTTTTCTCATTTGCAAAATCATAAAATGAACACAATGCATATAAGGATGGCATGATAGTAGTGCAACAGAAGTGAAATGAAGAGCAAGTGAGAACTACTTTTTAGTACTGGCGTCATTGTTCTTTTGTGCTAAGTAAGTAGTTTGTGCTCTATGGGACTGAATGCTCTACCTGCATTCTTTGTTTTTGAAGTGCATATTGTAACAATAATGTAAAATACGTAACTGCATACAAATCAAAAAAGATAGTCATGTAACTTCTGCCTCCCCAAATGAGAGTTTTAAATAATGAATTAACAGGTTCTTTTTACTATCCTCCTGTTATTGACTTGAAATGAAGAAAGTTTAAAAGACAGAAGGATCTTAACATGTCAGTAAAAAGAGAGCCTGTAAAATGTTAAAGACCTGATTAAAGTTTGTTTGCGGCTTCTTCCAGACATCTGCCAACTAATGCACTGTGGAATCCTAGATACATTTGTTCAGGAGCGCTCACACTGGCTGAGAATGTTTGCAGATTAATCAAGTGCCTGTTCGTTTGCAAGGGAAGATCTCCAAGTATTGGATAGCTCCTCTTTAAAAATAAAATGCTGCAATCCTAATAATGCTACAATGTTCTGCTCCATGACTGTTTCTGTGCTTTATGACTGACAAAAGAGAGTCATTAGACGTCTGTGTGATGGACATAACTAAGTGAATTGGAAAAAATAAAAAACCTATTTCAACCCATTCCGAAATAATTGATGTGACCAAGACAGCTGTATGTGAGTTCCAGATAAGGAGACGATTTATGGAGAAACTGCTGAAGCTAGGAAGGAAGGTGCAGATTTAAAGTTCCCAATAAAGTTGTCGGTTAGACATAGCAGTATTCAATAAGGGAAAAAGATTTAACCTGAGGTTCTTTCCAATAGATGGCATCCTTAGGGTCCTATCCTCTTGCAAATAAAATCCCTATAAAACTACAGTCACCAGGTTGTAAAAAATGGGCTCTGAGGAGAAAGTATCTACATTCTTAGTTCTATGCTTTATTTTCTCTTTTACTGTAAGTATTCCAAATAATATGGTGTTCCTAAAGCTTAAGTCTTTTTCTTTTCTAAAATTGGCCACCACCCTATAAAAAAATAATCCATGTTTATTCTGTAAGCTGTTAACTTTGAAGATTTTGCTAATGCAGGTAGAAGATATTTTTAAATATGTCTGATTACAGAACAAAATATTGGCCAGTATGTGTAATGGATAATTTTTAGTCAATCAAACAAGTAAGAATATATAAAAATAAAGATGTATTATTATGCATATGTTTGTGAATACACATCTATTTAGTCTTGCTTTTTCTACAAACTGTAGGTTGTCTGACAAAGATTTTCTTCTAAATAAGTAACACTTGGGAATGTTATACATCTTTAGCATTGACTGTATTCTGGAAACAGAATGTATCAATTATATAATAATAGTAACATACCCAGTTATGTTGACTTAAAAATTATTTTCCCAAATGTGTGAGTTACAAACAGTCCATATTATTATATCCAAATCAGCACTTTCTGAAAGGAAGGATGGTTATATGATCCTCTAAAATGTTTTTTTAAAATGTTATAATGAAACTTCAAGACAAAATAAAAACTGGCAGTTATAGTGGAGTAAAATTTGCCTTCAGTTTTCTAGATTTTTTTTTTAAATTAAGCTTTTAGAAAATTCACTTGGTTCTCTAATGACTTTGAAAATGTGTAGATTTCGCTTCCTTGAACTCTCTGGCTGTGAGTAGGTCACCAACTGGCTGCTTGTCAATATTTGAGGGAGAGTAGAATTTGTGGGTTCTTCTCATGTCACCTGTACACCTGACAAGCTGTCCAGATTTAGTTGCCTCTATGGTTCCTTTACAGTATCAATAATGGAGATGTAGTTTTACAAAAAGAATAATGAATCCAGTGCTTAACTCATCGCCCCTTCATTATTGCCTTACACCGATGTCATTAGAACATAAGCCTTTTCTCTGTTATCCAGGAGTGTCTTAAATTTTCTCCTCATCTAAGAAAACTTTCCCTTGCTCCCAAGTGCACCAGTACAGTGGTTTTAGTATCTGTTCACATTGTCTGGAACACAAAATTATTAATATAAATAGATTTTCTGAATATATTACATTGTGCACCAAACAGCACTCAATAAATCTTTATATACTATGTTTGTCCTTTTCTATTGAAAGCAATACTGGGAATTGAACCCAGGGTTTTCTCACTGAACTGCATCTCAACCTCATTTATTTCTTACTTTGATACAAGATCTCCCTAAGTTGCCTATTCTTGGTTTTAATTTGCAATCTTTCTTCATCAGCCTCCAGAGTCCTGGGATTATAGGTGTGCACCTTGGCTGTGTTTGTTCTTTTAAGTTCCTAAAGCAAATTTTATGTAAAAATAGTAACTGCAGTAATGCATCCCTCCTTTGGGTTCACAAGTATGTCCAAGGAAGAAGGGAGGGGAGAGAGGGGACACCCTCGGCAAGGCCCCTGCCAACCCAAAAGCAAACATGGCAGGTGTATCACTTCTCATTAACACCTTTGCTTTCTTTCTAGGTGACCTCTAGATTTCCAGAATATAAAGTGAACAAAACTATATAAAAAGTGGAAAATGGTGGTTGAAGTATGGGTTTAGAGCAGTGTTAAAGCTAATAAACTTCTATCAACTGGTAGTTGAAGAGAGAAGGAAGATACTTACTTCCAATAGCCTAGAAAAGAATTTTATCTGGAGTGTACCTTTGAACATATCTGTAATAACCTCTAAAATATCTGGGGAGGCCCAAGGTAAGATGTGCCTCAAGTGAAAGTCTCTACTGAATACTAGTGGAGAAGAATAATGGTTGATAAATGCCATTATAAAATAGGTCGATCTAGAAATATTCATGCTCAGTGAAGGGTTACATATGAATGGGGTTCAAAAGATTGTAGGCACACATTTGCTTCACAAATAATTTGCATTGAGAACAAGAAAACAGTACATTAATAGGATAATGAAGTTTGAATTGTATCCTGATTGCAGGCATTCTACTTAGAAGCTGTGTAAGTTACTGTGCCAGCTCTATGTTTTCTTAAAAAAAAAAAAGAAAAAGAAAAAAGGAAAAGAAATGTAATTGGAGATAGTTCTAGTTATAGAGCTTGGCCTGAGGGACAGAACCTTTTATAGTATATGTCTTCGAGGGAGCTTAAGGCTCTTTTTTATAAACTATCGCCTTAATTCTCAGAAAATTTAAATTGGTAAGGGTGAGATAGTATCTCTGTTACAAACCCTGAGCTTAAGGCACAAGAATCATAGGTCAGCTAACTTGTCCAAAGTTACACAGAAACTCTATGGGGATTTTAAGACTACCATCATTTCTTTTTCTTTTTTTCCCTAATGTTCTGTTTTCTCTTATTAAACATGTATACATGCATACACACAACAGAAATCACACAGGAAATTCCTCAACATGTTTTACTATTCATTTTGCTTTAGTAATACTTCAAAATTTATTTTCTCTCTCAATTTTAATTTATCTATTTTCAATCCATTTCACTCTTCTCCAACTTTGTGTTGTTGGATACATGTTTTTCTTTTATCTTAAATGCTCACCTTTAACCAAGTCTTCAATAGCAATGAAGAAAGACAGATAATATTCATATGTAACACTTTATTCAAGTCAATTTCTTTTAACTTTGACCCTGTGTCTGCCTCCCTCACCACAGCCCTAGTCTCTCTCCTTACTGGTATTTCCAATATTTAGTGTATTAGTTTATTGTTCTTCTGTCCCCAAAGGTTTATAAAGATTGCAAGAGTTTATAGAGATTTTTGGCCACAGTGGCCTTTGAATGGATTAGTCCCATGAACACAATGTTTTCAGCATTTTACTTGATACATCTGACTCTTTTGATCTTAATGGTCTGAGTTCTCTGAATTTCAAAAGTGATCTGAGTTTTTTCCACCAATTTCCTTATTTAACCATTGCTGCTGTCTCTAAATATGGCATCTGTAATTGGCCCTTGCATATATATTGTCTATCACAGATCTCAATCCACAAATCTTTGCAGTGCCTACCCAAAAATTCCAAGCAGTTTTCACAGCATTTTTTCCTACTTCTGTTATGTTGAAAACTTGGTTACATAATATTTTGTCTTTTTTAAAGATGTATATGCCTTAGATTTTCTTCAGTATATAGAATTGTTGTTGATATTCTGAAATATAATAGGTAAAAAATAGAATAAATGCAAGTATAATGGATTATTGACTAAGTTCAATCAATCGTGAAATATTGCTCTATAAGAAACTTGATATCCATTTTTTTTTTTTTTTGGTATGGGAATCGAACTCGGGTCCTTGCACTTGAGCAGCAGGCAGCGAAATTGATATCCATTTTTACTGCCTCCACTTACTCCCTTATGTACCTCTTTGTTCATAAATATTTCTTCTGAGTTGAAGAATTTAACCCTTCTTAGCATACTCCTCAGCCTTCCTTCAACTTTCCTCCTCCTCTTTTGTAAGAAATCATCAGATCATTCATTTACTAAATTAATTCTTCAGTTTCCACTCTCATTAATTCAGAATTCCACATATCACCACCGCCATAGTCTTTGGAATCATTTTTTTGGGGAAGTCCTTCTTTCATTACTTGTTCAAGACTCTGGTATGTTTTCACCCTTTGAAAGATCTGGAAGACTTATCCTTTCCTTTAAATGCTTTTGCTTTCTCTTCTTTTAGATCAAAGACTACTTTGCATTTACAGGACACAAAATCCTTTATCACCAATACAGAAAAATATAAATATCACATACTTCATGTCACTAAATATCATCATATCCATGCTTTTGTGTCTGGAGGTCAAGCTATTTGTGTTTACTGACTCTCCCTAGAATCTGTTATGGATACTGAGGGAACTAGCTCAGTACTCCTTTCTTTGATCTTTTATATAGGTTTATCCTGACACCCTGGTTATGTCTTTATTCTCTGTGCTTCTTCACGAACAGAGAGACTTGCAAACTACTGATATACAGTTCACACTCTGAATGTCAGTTCATTGGATTTATATTGGTGGCAGGTACTAGAATTGTTTTTTTCTCATAAGTTCTCTGGATGTTGCTGAGATGCATGTAGGCTCAACAGTTATCGCTTTAGAGGACTCTACTTCAGAGTGTCCATCACTACTAAAGTGATAGTCATGTAAATAATGCCATCTCATGCTCTGTCATCAAGTGAACACCCTGCTTTATATTTATGGCTTAGTCAGTATTTCATAAAGACATGGCACTATGAATTCTGTTTTACAACTTCTGCTATAAAATTTAACCATCTTTTCCAATGATAAAAAATAGTGCGGAAGTATTTGCATCTATCTTTCCCATTCTCCTTCTCCTTTTTTCCCTAACTCAGTATCTATTACATATTAATGGATTTAAATATTAACTTTTATATCAGAGTGTTATCATTCAGAATTTAAGATTTTGTACTAGTTTGTTTACATTGCCTACTTAAATACATTGCTTTAAGAATTTTATTATTTGGAATTATCCAAGTTTAAGAATCAGTGATATAATGCTGATATTTTCTTATAGATTCTAAGGGCCTATATTACATGTGGGTTGAATGATAAAGCAAGTATATTCTCATGCATGTGTGATACTTTTTATTTTGGGTTTTCATTGTGAATTACGTTTTTATTTATTAAGATATTATTTTAATTATAAAAGGCAAGCATTGAATAATCTAAGTATTGTTAATATAAAAATAGCTTAGCATAAGTATTTTAAAATTCTAATGTTCTTACTTCTATAATAGTTTATGGAGATTAAAATATTCACAATCACAATAGGGTAGGAAATCAAGAAAAGGAAATGGCATAAAGTCAAAGTAATCATCATATAATCCATTGCAGATTAATCATATTTTTAGTTTTCACATTTTCGTTACTACCATAGCTTATTACCTGTTACTGTGTCACTACTAGTGGTGGAACAAGAATTGAAGCTTAGATTCTGAAATTTCTCACTTTCAATACTCCGATATCTCTTCAGATCGTATAAATCTTTTGTCTGAGTTTTCTCACTTTCATCCAAATATCATTTTCTTTGCTAGCTTTATACCAAAATGAAGCACCATTTTCATGATTTATTTTTTCCTGAACTTATTAATATACCATACATGTTTGTATATTCATTTTCAGTATTCTTTTTGTATTAGTGAAGATTGATCCCAAAATGTTTGAAAGTCATTAAACTAGAATTAAGAATAACATTTGACCCTCCTTTCTTTTCTTTTGTAAAGGCATATATTTTTGAGCCAATATTGTGTCTTAAAGGAATAATATGTATGACTGACCCTTTAGAGTTCTTAACTAAATTCAACATTAAAATTAATAATTTCATTATTCAGTGGTATTTGCTTGCTATTTTGTGTATGAAGAGCAATGTAGTTTTAAGAGACTTGTCATTGATCTCATTTCCTAGATTAAAAAAAAAGACAAAAACATCATAGATACATTGTCATCAACTGGTAGTATAAATGATGAAAAATATAAAAAGAAAATATGTATACAAAGGAAAATAATGTTAAATATAAACTGATTTTTGTATTTATTTATTTATATGTAGGGTAAAATATAACAATCATACTAACATGAAATATGAGAATTATTAGAAAATTATTAGCAAAGTTTATTGCAAATAATTTTGGGCGATGATATGTATGATGTTCATACTAGAAATATTTTGTAACTGTTTTTGCAATACTGGAATTCCAATTCAATGAAAAATAAGAAAGAAGACAGTGTGATTTAAATGCTCTGCCTTTACATTTAGATTCAGCCACTGCAGGAATTTGGTTTTGAGCTAGAATGAAAAAGATTTTGAAGGACCGTGTACTCCAACTCAGTATATAACGAGTGAGGTACTTGGAGAAATACCAATAACATACTGTATTTTTGGCAAGTCTTCTATCTATAAAATATTAAAGGGAAGATTTGGGGAAACATATTTTTTTTTAGCAAAGGCCATTTATAAATTAGGAAGATATACCACAATTCATCTTAGCTTTCTTATTATTAACCTAGCAAATGCAGATAATTCTTAACACTGACACAATTCTACTGGTCCTGGCAAAGACTTAGCGAGTGATTTGTACAATGAGCATTCAACTAATAAAAGTGCAAAATATAGTTCTTTACCTTGTCTGGCAGCAAGGCAATTTCTGGCAGCATTACTTTTATCCTTCGTAGAGGGAAGAACCAGTCTGAGTTACAAACTTAAATTATATGTTTATACTATCTTCAAAGTCATACAAGAGATTAACAGATAATTAGTTTCTAAGAATAATCTCAAATATTACAGGATATTTTTATATTGTTTTCCAATTATTATTCGTATGTAGGTAGCACTGTACTATGGTATTAGTTTATTTCCTTAAAATTATTGTTACTTTTCATTTTATTATGTATTTGAGATAATATGCATATTCCATAAAGAGTAAATCTTGAATCCAGCCATTGTGGCTTCCAGTTAGAAAAGTTTTGCACCACTTTTAATTAAAAATTAAAGATTTTATATGATTTTACCATTTTGGATCAATAAATACATACAGTTAAACTTTTTATTGTGTTTTCCATTCACTTGTTAAAAAACCTTTTGCCTACTATCTTCTTATGATTCTTATAATTTCAAATTGATAATACTTTTAAAGGACTGATGTAATAAATACATTCTGATTTCTATAACTTCAGCCAATTTTTTTTATTTTTAAGCAGTACTTTTAATAAGCCAAGTGCCAGGACACTCAGTTTTAAAGCTTTATATCATATTGATTTTTGATGCATTATACTATATGAATGAAGTTTTTAAAAAATAACATCTTTTTATAATGGAATAGTTCAGAATGTATCGCCTTCCTGAATCAGTAATCCTTTTTATTAAGGCTGTTTGTGAAAAGCATAGACTACCGAATAGAAAAAGTTTGACTATGTGGAACTAACATATCTGACTTACATGCACGTTTTAAGTAAAATTGTTTTCTTCTTTGTTTGAGAAAAGGAATTTTCAGTTTTCCATAATAAAATCTAAGCTCCAGGCATTGTCTTAGATGATATGTAATTATTCAAATAGATTTCAACATATTTAAGCATTTCACTTTGAACTAGCTGTCAGTAGAACTTGATGTATGTAATTTATGTATTTTTAAAAATAAGCTAATTTACAATCTTATATCTTAGTGACATTCAGAATCTTTTCTTTTGCAGCCATTTCGTAGAGTGACGTTTTCTGTTGTGAGTCAGCCTCAGGACCCACATCAGGGGTCACTGCAGAGTTGCTATGACAGCGGGCTGGAGGAGTCAGAAACACCAAGCAGTAAGAGTTCATCAGGGCCAAGACTGGGTGCCCTTCCACTCCCAGAGGACAACTATGAAAGGACCACGCCGGATGGCAGTGTTGGTGAGGCAGAGCATATGGAAAATGGTAGGGGCAAACACAACATCCACACACATAATCACGCTAGTGAGCCGTAATAAGTAGGCTTGCAAAGGTTAGTCTAAAACCAAAATAAAATAGCTGACACCCAACTATTTTATTTTAAATGATAAGTATTTATTAAAATACAGAAATGCCAAATAAAGGAAAATAACAATTTTAATAAAACTCACCAAAATTGCACCATCATTTTAAAACACCTGTCAGAAATAAATGCACTTACAGATAAATCAGAGTAGTGCCTGCTATAAAAAGTGCTAAATTTATGCACAGTTTCTAAATAATAGTTATGAAGAAAGGTCTCGTCTGATTGTTTTCTTCCCTTCATTTTTGTCATGCAACTATTTCTTCAATTGCCACTGTTTAGTCCCAAAGAAAGGAAATGAACATAAACACCTTGCTTGACTTTTTATTTTCCTAGGTATTTAGAGAAGCATTTTCTAGAATTTCTAGAAGAAGCTCCTTTCAAGTGATAACTGAAATGGAGTCAGAGAAGGAGAACAGCATTGTCTTGCTCTCCATAGTACACAATTAGTGCTATTAGAATTCTTCATTTTTGTGTGTGTGTAAGAAAAAGGAAGGAAGACCAATTATAAGTCTTCATATTCTGACCCTGTTGTGAGGTTATTCTCATAATTATCACAGAAATCAGCATTATGTACATTTTCATTTAAGTCATAAAGTTATTTTGCAAATTGTACTTGTAAAACTTTTCAGGCTGTTTATGTTCCCAAGGACAATTTGGTAATTTATTTTCTGGATTTGAAGTTATAAGTAAATACTTGAGGAATACATTTATATCAAATAATGAAGTGGTAAAGTTCTTCCTAATTCAGTGTTATGTCAAGTCTAAAAAGAGATATGGCTATATATAAGGGAACAAATGAGGGCACACACATTTTGTCTCAGTGAAAAATTAGATTTATGCCTTTCACCATCTCAGCTTCCTAGTGAACTAGGACATTCTAGCATGCATTTATGTACTACTTTCTTTAGTGATGATATGTAAGTAGAACATGTCAATGAAGGAAAAAGAAGGATTTTTTCTGGAAGTTTGTCTGTTAATATTAAAATACAACAATAGACACATCATAAATGACCCCAAGTGAAAGCACTGATAAAATAAATCCTCCTAAATAGTTAGTTATTCACATTATTATCAGGTGAGAAGAAATGATATCAGGGTCTGATGATTGATGTCCCTCTTGAATAATTATCCAAAGTCTAAATGGCATTTTGCCTTATGGCTATAAAGGCATGCTTATCTGTGTGTATGGCGGTATGTGCTTATGTGGATGGGAGATTGTTGTGGTTTATAAGAACTAACTTTTGTAAATGAATATAAAATTTTGATATGAATTGAAATGCTGATGGATATATATTTAAGGCAAGTATGCTTACATTTTTTGAATGAAAATAATTAAATTTAAAAATATCATATATGTGTGCTTCCCTACTTAGTAAGGGAGGATTACTGTATGGTATTACTGTAGCTGAAATTTTAAAATTTTTTAGTAGTATATATGATACAAAATAATTACATTTATCTTGAGTAAATGGTACATATCCATATCTCACCTTGATCATTTTAACCTACTCTTCTTCTCTAGCCTCATCACTCCATTCTACCCCAGATACCTTTGCCATCTCTGCATAATTTTTTTATGTTTTGAGAAGTGTTTATGTGTACTGCAAACAACACAATATACAATTAAATCTTTATTTTTTAAATGTCAGCTGTATTTACAGGAAGGACTATATAAGCAGGTTTTAATGTTATTTCTTGTATTATGAGTTTAAGGGTATTCAACACCTTTGAAATAAACAAGAAATTATGAATAATTAAAATAACTCTATATGACAAACACAGATTGGTTACATTTTAGGTTGACATACATGTGATGGAAAACTTCACAGGTGAGCTTGTAAATAGAATAAAAAGTTTACTGAGAAAAATTTCCCAAATAAGTCTTATAGTTCTTTCTCATAACTATGTCAAGTCCTGTCAACAGCTAGGGATATAATAATACAACTGATTTATCCTGATTGCATGTGACTGACACTTAAAATGCCAAGCTTATATAAATGATTTGTCATCTGCTAGCTGTGAGTCATCTTACCTCTGATCTATAGGTAGTGACAGAAAGGGATGTGATGCACTTTGAGTGATCCAAATGTTGCAGCTGACATTTGAGTAACAGTTTTGCTTGGGTCCAAGATTTCAGACTATTCATCTATCCATACACTGCAATTTTATTGTATGAGTTCTGGTAATTTCACCTTCAATATTAATGGGTCATTTTGACATTAATATAATTGGAATTGAAACCTGTCAAGTATTCACTTGCCACATTTAATTGGAATCCAGGTACCTGCAGTGTTTTGCTTGGTTAGGTTTTAATCAGGATTTGTATTGGATTTTCATTTGGATTTTCCATGAACATACCAGTTGGATGCTGTCCTAGTTCCTAATTATTATCTCAAATATTTTCCTTGAAATTTAACCTGTGTGAAACAACACAGTTACAATGAATTGTTTTGGATTAACTTCACTGTAAAATTTAGAAGACAATTTTCAGTGCAGTAACATATATCATTTCGGTATCATGGTGTGAACCAGGAAGAAATTAGGATAGCTAATAATAAAATTTAGTTGTCCCAGCTTCAGTGTCCAGGAAGTAACTGAAACAAGGAACTTTAAATAAATAGGTGATAAAATGTATGTATATGTATATAATGTTTTACCAAAGCCTTCATCTGTTTTCTGAAATTTAGTATGATAAAGAAATTTCACTTTCCAAGCCTGTGGGTTTTGACCAGCTTTCCCCTATATTCAAACCCATATTAGCACCAATAGAGGAATGCAGTTGTCTTCTTTTACTAGCTGAGGAAAAGGAATTTGTTGCAAGAAAATACAGTTTCTTGCAGTCTCAATATTGGAGAATGAGACCCTATAATTTGAAGTGCCAAATCTTTGGAATTTATATCATTTGAACCTCTATATAGTAGTAATAAGAACTATACCTTTTAAAAAAAGATTTTCAGAAAAAATTATGTGTGTTATATATTTATTTATTTATGAAAAAGTCACTAATATTTCTTTGACTTTAATTATTATCAACATTATTATTTCATGCCAATCTTTTCATTGTGCAATTTATTTACTATTTCATTAATTATTAGTAAAATAACACTGGAAAATGTAGAATTCATGGTGGGAAGTTAGTAATGATAAAAGATTTTGCTATAAAAATGTTAAAATGATTGAAATGTAATAAGTGATAATTCAAGTAGGTTTAAAAGCAGCATCACATTAATGCCAAATTTTGATAATGCAAGAGATTGCCTTCCCCTTGATTATGCAGTAGTCGTCATACACAATTCAGTGGCATTACACAATTCTGTTTGACTGTATTCATCTTGGCACCAGCCTTCATGCTGTAGCCTACTTATCCTGCCCCCACTTTGCAGTACCATGGATTGAACCCAGGATCTTCCATTGAGCTACATTCCTACTCCTACCCTCTTTTTAAATTTTGAGACAGGGTCTTGCTAAGTCACTAAATTACACATGAGGGGCTCAAACTTGTGATCCTCCTGTTTCAGCCTCAAAGACTGCTGGGATTGATTACAGACTATTTTTCAAACCTCTTTAAATCATTTTTCCAAAGACACTTGATCTTTTCTATGTATGGCTTGATCATATATAGTATTTAATCTGTTTATATAGAAAGCATTCCACGTGGGCTCTAAAACACACTCAGGCATAAAAACCACCCCATGTGGCCTCTGACCTTAAATTTGTCATTACTCCTGGGTCTGCTGTCGATTATCTTTAAGGCAATTAACTCTGAGATCTTACCCTGATCCAGAAATTCATAATTCTATCTTTACATCCAGTTTTTCTTTTATTTTTTTATTCTACAAAACAGAAAGAGACCTGTGTGTCTCTTAGAGAGACAAGGAGTGAATTTTATAAAATACGTTCATGTAGGCAGGACAGTAATAATTCTAAGGTTTACCTGTTATCCCACATATGTGCATTTTAACATTAAGTAATGCATGTATTACATAAATCAAAGGAGTGGACTAAGTCAAAAGATGTGATTTCTGGTGAGGTGAGTAGAAAAGTTGACACCATAGTACGTCAGTGAGGGAGAGAATTTGGAGCCACCCTCGAATCACACTGTGCAAGAGCTATCTTAAAATTTGATCTAGCCCCACTGCCATGCCTTTGACAAGCATTAATTATGATTAAGACATGTCACAGTAGAATAAGTACACTAAATTTCTTGCTTGATTGTGTGAAACTGGGTCAGATTAAGAATGATGGAAGGTAGAAAACAGTGTATGATTTGTCCAAATAGCAAACCACAGGCATAAATGAAAATAAAAGAACAGCAGATAATTCAAAAGACAGGTTTTTAAAAGTTAAATGAGGTTAGAAATTTGGCCACACCAAATCCCCAATTATTTTTATGTCTCTATATTTTCTGAGATCTTTGAAAAATACTTTTCAACTTGTATTCATTAATATTTTTGAATTCTCCACTTCTGAATGTTTTTTGTACTCTTGTAAAAAGTACATAAAATAGGCTCCATTGTTTTATTCATTGGCTCATCTCTTCATTGCAAATCCTTTAAATAGGTAAAGCATCTTGTCTTTGGTAATGGAAACATGGTACAGGGTGTTGTGAGCCCATTTTTGTATCCGCCATGAACTTTTCAGATAGCTTCAGAAGCAAGGAAGATTCCTTGGGAATAAGCCACCATTTTTTTAGTTTGGTTTTTTTTTTTTTCGGTACCGGGGGATTGAACTCAGGTCCTTGGGCTTGCAAGGCAGGTGCTGGAACCACTGAGCTAAATCCCTGGCCCACCGTTTTTATATGGCCCAAAGTAATGTGAATGAAGACTAAACACATGTTTCTGTATAGAATAAAGAACTTTCTGAATTCTTCTCTTCCACCTTCCTTACTCTCAGGCAGGCATCTATAAGGCAGTGCTGTCTAGTAGGTATTAGCTTGTGCTCTTTTCATTATGACTGAGTTAGGTAGCAAAACTGCCTCCTGCATCTTTCCCAAGATCCTCATATACGTACTAGTACCTCAAAAGCAAATGCTTCACATATTTTTTTCTTTAGGAAGACACTAATATATCTTGCTAAAGATTTACTTTCATAGTTACATATTGCTGCCATTCTCTTTGCCAGTACCATTGCTAAGGGTGCTTTTTCTACTTTTTCAGAAGTCTGTGGCATGGCTCTGTACCTCTCAAATGTCCCCAAGAAGTCTGCATGCCACCACTTTGGAAGGACCCTATTCACTCCTACTTCTTAATAGTGAAGAGAGAGAGAGCATGGTATAAAACTGTCTCTGATCTAGATCTCAGCCAATTAAGATGTGTGCCATAGTTGCTTTCTAGTTTTCCAATAAAATGAGCAGTGCAATCTAAAATAATCCAATAAAGGTAGTATTCTTGAGGAACACATTCAGTGTTTGGGGTAAAATCTATGAGTTTAAGAAACAAGTTTGAATCCAGTTTCATTTCATTTAGATTGGACTCTACAGTGTAATTTTGTGACCATTGTTAGCACCAAATTCTCCAATTAAAAATCATTTTGGAAGAAGCTACATGAAATAATAGCATGTAATGCTTTATAAAAAAGAGTAGTAATAATTTCACTATATTAGTTGTTGATAAAATTATTTGCTTTATTAATGATGACAAATTACTTGGTTATTAACATTGGATTTGATGCAACACAATGGCTTAAGTGTAAGGACTGCATAAAACACTTATTCTTAGAAAGATAGCATTTTAAAATCATCAACTGAGAAGGATATTTTTACCTTGAACACTTTCCAGTCAATTTTTCTTCCTTCCTGGATACTATGGGGGTAAACTCAGGGGTGATGACTTATAAACACAGCAAATATCTAAAATGAGTGAGAAGTCTTCTGTCTTCTGGCATCAAATCAACCCAACTTTTTGTGCTCTTTTCCATGCAAGTTTGAGAAGGTTGAGAAGTACTATTTTGAGCCATGTTCTTTTTTTCTATTTTTTAAATTTCAAATTTTATATTCATTGCTTCCATTGAGTGCATTATTCTTCAGGTATATATTTCTCTTTGACCTACTCCAGAATATTCACATTAACAGGGGAACTGAGCTTTAAAAAAAAAAAACCAAAAAAAACCCTGTGCAATTAACATGCTTACTGGACTCTCAGCCCTTTCTTTTCTAATCTCATATTAATAATTAATACTGATAAAATGTGTGGCCAAATTACCCTTTTTATTCTAATTTGGTCTTTTAAAACTACATAACTCTGCTGAGCCCTTGTGACATTTAAGAAGGGAATGAGCTCTCATCAAATCTCAAAGTGACTTTGGAGGTTGGTTAGATGGGATTTGTTGCTTCAAGACTTCCAAAGTATTAAACTTCTGGCAAGTTCACCATACTATTGACAATGCATTTTGTTTAGTGCTTTACTTAGTTAAAGAATTTTTGGCTTTCTTTTTCTTTGCTCCTAAATCAAATATGTTTCTATTCTTTATCTGATTTTGTCCTCAGAATTATGCATAAAAACGCAGTGCTCCTGAAATACGGAAACTCTCTTAAGCACATACTCTCTGGCAAAGTAGCTGTAACTCAGCTCTTACAATGTGGTGCTAACCACATTTAATCACTGGAGCCAGTTCACCTGCTGAGAAACCTATTCATCTCCATATTCCTCCAATAAAGTGAAACACTCACCGTTATTACCTCTTCTATTACATTTTTCTTTTTATTTTAGTAAGCAAAGCAGTTTTTCCATGAATAAACAAAGCAGAACAATATACTCTTTGCTATTATTTCATAGGATGATCATATGGTGATTTTGATTTGACAAACACATAATGAAAATAAAACGACCGCAACTTTCTGAAGAAATTTCTGTAAATAAAAAAAAAATCTCAGCCTTCAACATAGAAACCCTTATTTTTAGGAAATACAATCTTCATTTCAGTAAAGTAAGTTTAATGTAAAAAAATAGGAAGCTCATTAATTAAGTTCAGAATAGTATATGGTATAGGGAAGGAAAAGGAAAATGTTGATGAACAATTATAAATGCAGTTTTGAAAGTTTTACATGTTAAATACAAAATCTTGTAATGGAAGAGGGCCTGGAAATATGATTTACTTCCTACCTCTCTTTTTACTCATCTTCAACCTAATTAAAATAATTAAATTTCTATGCAGGCTTCATGTTAAAGCATATAACTGCAAATTATGTTGCATGTTTCTAACCCAGTAACTGTTACTATTTCTCTTTTTTGTGTCCTCCTTTTTTTCTCTTTTCTTTTCTTATACCTTTAGCTTAATAAAATTAGTTGAAAACATTTGGAATTTAGTATTGGTATCAATGGGAGCAGAAACTAAATCAAGATCTGAATTATAAAGCAAGTTAATTTTAGTTTTCTTTTCTCTCTTTGTTTATAAACAAGGACAGATATTAAATATGTGCTTACTTTAAATGAGGATTCCCAAATTTAGTCAGAGATGGAAAATAAGTTATTTCTTTCAGACCAGTTATACTATTCAAATTAAGTAGATGATTAGACTATGTCAGAGTAAACTAGATTAAATTAAATATTTTTTTTTAAAAAACAACTTATTACTTTTGCCATAGTTGCAAATTAGTTTTGCAATTTTTGTCAAGTTTCAAGTTAGGCTTATGAATATTAGTCTTTATGTCACATTCTCTTTTAGTCTAAAATATAGACAATAGGTTACTTTTTTAAAAAATGCTTATTATAGTAAAATGAATTTAGGCAGGAGTATTTTTGGAGCATTAGGTCTCATTGCCTTTTATATCTTCTCATTACTGTTCAGAAAAGTTGATTATAAATTTATTGTGAGAATGAGAAAATACTTCAAATAAATGCAAATATAAGTGCCTCATTTATTTATTTATTTATTTATTTATTTATTTATTTATTTATTTGGTACTGGGGATCGAACTTGGGACCTTGCGGTTGTGAGGCAGGCGCCGGAACCACTGAGCTAAATCCCCGGCCCTAAGTGCCTCTTTTATGTAGATGTTCAACTGGTAAAATGTGTTAACCTCAAATAAAAATAAATTTTGTGCTATACATTCAAAAGTGAAGTATGTGACAAGTGATATGAAATCCTGTGGGAATAAATAGATGATAGAAGAGTGCCAGCTTTTTATGAATCTTTAACGTGCTCAGTTCTATTTTTCAAGTATATCTTTTTGAATTTTATATCTGTTGTCAAATGCCCCCCCCACGTTGATGAGGTCAC
Source organism: Heterocephalus glaber (assembly GCF_000247695.1). Next base: position 1,791,702 of record NW_004624755.1, on the reverse strand, counting down.
TAGGGGACCTGCATTTGGTCCTCAATTACTATGCTTCTCTGAGGTTGCTCCTCTGAGCCCTGCTCTGAATCATGTACATTGTTTCTATTCGGTATGAGGCCACGTTTCACTCACCCTGTATTCATACCAAAAGGTCACAGAAGCTATAGCTGAAATTTTATACAATGAATAGGGAATGTGGAGTATTGTGAGAATTCACTGAGTCTAACTGAATAACTATTTGTTGAGCATTTACTCTATGCAAATTACCATGAAGGACCCAAAGGCAAAGGAGACATGTTTTCTCCATGTTTGAATATTGTGATAGACACTGCCATGGACAGAAGTAGCTGTTTAAAAGTGAAGAAGGCCTTAGAAGCACTCTGTGGAAAGATTAAACGCTATAAGGACCAGAACAGGACATGAGTTAGGAGTATGACAAATTGTAACAAGTTTTGAAAGATAAGTGAGTAGAGATTTGATAAGTAGAAATATAGGCACTGTTATGTAAAATAATGAGTAACACTGAAGATAACAATCTGCCCAGGTGGAGAACAGTGGTCCTATTTTCCATCCTGGGTGAAACAGAAAGAGCAGCATACTTCTATAGGAATAAGGATGTGAGGCATGTTTGAAAAATTCAAGTGATATTGCAAAAACAGGCTCTTTGAAATATAGGCCTGAAACTTGAGAGTATAGATAAATAGAACAAATAGAAATTTGGGGTCATTCTCACATTTGTAACAATGTACACGGGAGTGGATGAGGCCATCTCTTCAACATAAGACATCAAAGAAGAAATGGTACACCAAACAGAGTTCTTGAAAGCATTGAAATCTAAGCAAATGATGGAGAAGATATCAGTGAAAATGACCAAGAAATGCATTAAAAACAAAATTAAAAAAAATAAACTAACAAAATTAAAGGCCGATTAAAGTAGGACGCTAGGCCAGGGATTTAGCTCAGTGGTTCCAGTGCCTGCCTCGCAACCGCGGGGTCCTGAGTTCGATGTCCGGTACCAAAATAAAAAATAAAATAAAGTAAGGCGCTAGAATTAGGAAAGTAGTGATTATTTCACATCTGATGCTTCAGGGATGAAGATAATGAAGTAGACTCACAAGAGCATGCGGATCCTGATTAGTGAAAAGGGCTAGGAGATGTGGCCGGAGGTACTTTGTGTTTTTATATTCCCTCTCCCCCAGTATATTGCAAAGTGCTTAAAGACAGAGCCTGCCTTGTTCATCATTACATGATACATCTGCAATAATCCCTCCACATAGGTATCCAAAGAAAAAAATGTTGCATTTAGTTACAGATACTAAATAGAGGCACAATATTGCTGAAGGAGCTTTATTGGACATGAGATAACAAAAAACTGCAGATCAAAAAATATAGCTTACAAAAATAATTGAGAATTTCTTTTTCACATCGCTAAGTCCAATGTAACATCATCGTCAGAGGCAGGGGCATAGCTCCATCCATGGACCTTCTTCTTAATAAATTAATATCAAGGGTATCCCCTCATGCTTGATCAGTCATCTGATATTCCCATTTGCAGGAATTTTAAAAAGCAAAACTTTTGTAAAAAGCAAAAAGTACTGCAGAATCTGAAATTTCCATATAAGAGGATTTGCTATTTTTCCTTTAATGCATAGTAGTAAGTATCCTTTTAAAATTATTCTGTCCTTTCATATGACTTTATAGTTTATTTAATCCATATAATAATTGTCTATTTCATTTAACTGAAGTTAAAAAGGATATTATATAAATCACACTTGTGTTGAGATACAGCAATTGATAACATGATCCTGGTCATCACTCTAAAATTTTATTTTTTGACTCTCAAATCCTTGACACTAATAGTGCTACCAATTGTTTGTAAAACTATACAAGTAAATGTGCTTCAGAATAAAAAAACTGAAAATGGAATTTGAATGAAGAATAAATTGAAATTATATAGTACAAAGACTCCATATTTTCAGTCCATTTTACATGTGTACATTGCCACAGAAATACAATGTCAGTGATACTTACCAAAGTTACTACATCACCCTAGGGGGTAAAACCCTCCAAATACACTGCGTGCAAAGACTTCCTAATAATGATTTGCAAGGGCGATGCCACCTTTGACATTTCTATCTAAGGATTTATAAGCATCTGTGTCACTTAAGCTTCTTCTCTCCTTGTGTTCAAGGTTGGCTGGCTCAGAACCAGCTCATCATTCTCTAGACATTTGCTGCATAATAATTTCTAAACAAAAAAAGTGCAACTCATATGTACAATTATTTCTTCAGAAATTTCTGGAAATGTCCCTTTTTTGGCCTGGACAATGAATAGAATGTATGTAAATGCAGTGCATTTCCAAGGTAAGGTTATCTGACTGGTGGTCAAGTGGTCTCTGGAATATTTTTCTTTGATCCATAAAATATGTTTATTTGTGCCTCAGAACAGTACAGAGCCAAGCATGGTAACCATTTCTGAATAGTATTACATGACCCTGATGTTAGAGTTCCTGTTCATTAAACTTAGAACAGCAGAGCATCGCATTCAGTAGATAAGGAAGATCCTTACTTCTTTTCCAAAGCAATATTCCCTCCTTAAGGAGATCCAAGAGAAATCACTGAAGCTCTTAAAATGTCTGATAAAGATAGACCCAGAAGAATTTCTTAACCCAGACTCAAGGAGGCTTGATAAGGGCTGCAGGTTCAATCTATTTTGGTCTTAGTGCATCTCCCAAAAATTACAGTGTCTTCACTCCCTAATTAGTTGCCTGATTTAGTACTGAACACTAAGCACAGTTTTGTGTCTCTAAATGTTTGTCGTTGCTACTATATTTTCTCCATTCTTTAGGATCACCTGTTAAAGATTTTGTGTATTCTTATAATTTCCTTATACAAATGATTTCTTTAATATTCATTGCAGGCATGCTTGCACAACCAGACTGTTCCCCTCCTTGCTTCTGTTCCATTCTGTAAGATGTCCATTCATATGTTCACCAACTGTCCATCAACTTTGTTGCCTACATGGCAGTTACCTACTTAGATGACACCTGACACTCAAACTCTGTGGATAATAAACATATCCCAAACTGGTATGTAATTTAACATATAATTATCTAAATAGTCATAATTATCGAATAATTCTCACCTCAAAGCAACTCAATCTTAAGTTTAATGAATTTTTGAGGAAATTGTGTTCTAGGCCCCAATTCATATTCTTCCTGTCTTTTTTGATCAAAACATTGCTAACCATGCATCAATGCATCACCTTTGAAGATGTGAATGGAAGCATTTTGTTCCTAGAGAAACATATTTTATCAGAGTTTTCCCTCTCAAGTTTACTCCCCTTTATTCAGTGTGATCAATTGTATCCTGCCTTCACTTGTTTTTTTGAGAATTTAATTTTGAGGGCCTCTGCTAATTTTCTGGAAAACATTGGTTCATCTCTTTCTCCCTATTCTGGAGAAATGAAGATCTAAAATCTAATTTCTGCCTATATCTGTCCTATACTGTTTTTGTCCTCTTTTATGAATCAAGCTCACATGCTTTTCTCTTGTAGCTTTTGTCTGAGTATTTATTATCTATGTCCCCAGGAGCAAATAGCTATTAAATTAGTTCTATCAATTGTCCAAGGGTTTACAGATGCTCATGTAGGTAACCAAAATTTTATGTCAGAACACAAAGTACAAGACTTCTGACTTGATTATTTGGCTTCTTTTATTTTTTTAGTTCTTGAAAGTATCAGAAAAACTATGTACAATACTTCTTTAGCTTAATGAAAAATTACACATTCCTCTGGCAATCGTTTCTTAAGGAGAATTAAAGGATTATCCCACAGATTGACTTTCAAGATTCATATTTTTTCTTTATTTTCTCCATGCTATTAAAATTTTTCCTTTGCCTCTCCTGAACTCTCCACCCCATGTCATTTTCTCTCTTATAATACTTTATCCATGACTTTTTAGCGATTAAATAGTTCATTTTTCTACCAAAAGTCTTTATATTTGAGACATTTCAGACTATCAAAACTTTTCCTTTGGGATACCTTATAGAAGAGTCTATGCCATATTTTTATTTTTAAAAATCCTTCTTAAATCTGACTTAATCCCACCGTATTGTGACATATATATATATATATATATATATATATATAGTCACTACCTAATAGGAATTTTCAGCTGCCTTGTAATAATGGGGAAATAAATAGTCACTCTAGAGTTCTTTTGCTTGATTCAGTTGGAAATCATGACTAGCAAAGTGCAGTTCTGCTAGCAGTCCTGATGTCACCGGATGAGTCTGGATAAAGCTGGTCACCAACAACTGACACAGGACACAAATGGTTACTGCCAGTGCCAGCAGTCACTACCCAGTGCTGCCTTGTTTTGGACACCTTAGGTTGACCCTACTAGATGCTAGTTACTGCTTCTCATCT
>NW_004624755.1:1679820-1787192 GCF_000247695.1 Heterocephalus glaber | reverse complement strand
TATATATATATATATTTGGAAAGAATCAGAGGCACATGTCTTTTGTGCTCCATCGTATTCTAGGAAAGTAACCTGGATCAAACCTGAACCCGTGTACTATTTCTCTCACTTACACAGTGGGAACAGTAACTATTACTACTGCTTTAGCTACCACAAAAGGTCATTGCAAAATTATAGGAACATATAATTTAGGGAAGTTGGTATTAATAAAATTCTGCCAAAATACTTTGTTCAGTATTTTATAGATACAATAATTCAGAAATCATTTTTGATTCCACAGTTGCTGTATTTCCACATTAAATCAAACTTTCAAGATGCATAATATTAATTAAATGCCTGATGATTCTCTCACCTGTAGTAATATTTCCTGGCCTCACTTCTCTCTTGGCCATTTTTGAACTCCCTATTGGTTTTAATTCTCCAGGATAGGAGCACATATTTTTATATACTATGAACAAGTTCCAGTATTTATTACAAATACAATCCTGTGAAAAACCATACAGAAAGAAAACATATTATTAATGTCACATTTATTTTTTACCAGTTAAATGGCTTCTGTCTTAAGAGACCTGCATATATTTTTCTCAATTTATTGTTAAGGAATAGTAAATGATAGAAACCAGGAACTCACTCAGGTATTCAGCAAATAATTATTAAAGATCATTCAGCACCCAGTAGGAAGGAGTCCCTGAAAGGCATTATAGACAACTCACAAATACTCAGGACAGTAAGCAAAGTCTTGCGAGGATTATGACCAGTAACAGTGTAGACAGAATCTGCCAATTAGATGTCCATTAGTACCATTTGTTCACATCTACACTTAAACTGCTAATTAAGGCAAACACACGCATAAATGTAGAAATCAACTTTTATGGTATATTTGGGACAATTTATAAAACACAGTGCAAAATACCCATTTACAGTAAGTTCAAGCCTAAAGGGCTGAAGTGATTTTAAGTGAGGAATTCATCCATAAGTGTCTCTAGTGTTGGAGACAAATAAATTAGAAGTGTATTCATTCCCTCTCAGGTAAGCACATGCAATGAAATACACAACAGAAAAGAATAATATAAAGTGGACAATCTATCAATTTATAATGATGAAACAGTACCCTTCCTAAATACAAAAAAGATAAATCACATAAGGAAAATTAGGATAATAAATACTTTTATAGTACATTCTTTCTTACCTGAGAGTGTTATAAATTAATTTGCTTTATTGTGTCACTTTAAGGAAGATGACTTTACCTGCGTTTTGTAGATGATGAAACTGAGAAGATGTGTAAATTGTGGTTACTACTTGGTAACACTAGGTGTTCGAATAGCTCTTGTTATTTATTGTACTGTTTTGCTACTGTTATTTCCAAAGGGCTCTATTTGCCTTATTGCAAATCTCAGGAAAACCTAGTGTAGCTGCTGTTATTTCTGTTTTAAAAAATACATCTAAGTAGACAAGGTAGTTTTGTTGTATATGTAGCAGAAGAACTAATTCATCGTGTATTTTTTAGCAAATTCCTTATTCTCCTGTTGCCTTGTCTAAGCCACACAATAGTCTATGCCATACCTACTTTTCAGAGAATCCTCTTTTATACGCATGCATTACAAAGGACAATGCAATTTTCTCTTCTTTTGCATGAAGTAGTATTTTATTTCATCTTCAATTATCAATCAAATTGTGACTTTTACATAAGTGTTGATATGAGGGATCATAAGTGAAATAGTCAAGTATTCATAGCAAATAAGTGAGAAAGAGCCTAATAGATGAGAATTTATTTGTTGTATTTTCCTATGTTTATTTTGAAATAACTGGCTCAGTATCATAAGCCACTTAAAATTATATTTTACTCAATATAAAGCAAGAATTAAGATGAGGTGCTTTCCTCATTAAATTTGATGGTTATAGTCTTTTAACTATATTTCACTGGTAGTCCATTCTAGACACACACATAAGCACACACACACACACACACACACACACACACACACACACCCCACTTAAATACTTTTTTTTTTTTTACCAAAGAAAGGAAGATTCTCAGCTCAATGGGAGGAAGCATAAGAAATCAATGCATTAGGAATCTGATTCTGCATTAGTCCCATGGTTTCCAAAGACTGTGGAAACAAAGCAATTAACTTTTTAATTATGCACACCATTTGGTAAATCAAGCAGTACAAAAATATGTTAAAAGTTTATTTGATGCTTTAAATATTGTCCATCATGATAGAAATTTTAAAATGAGCAAAAAATTTCAGCTAACATTTAAACCCAAAGAATTTTTCAAAATATTCTGTAGGGTAAATATAGGAGAAATATTTTCATATCCATGTCACTGTCTTCATAAATGGTAGACAAACTATTTTAAATAATATGTAACTAGGTTAAAAATATCTTTTTCAAGACTTGGGCACAGTATTTTTATCTCCGATACAAGTTCCTTCTTCTACACCTCTAGGGAATATTTATTTTAATTATACTTACCAGTTGATTTAAATTATCAGACATGTTTAAACTTGCTTAACCATAAAATGCTTCCTTAGATACCTTAATAAATTCAATAAGATGGAAAGAAAACTAAAATCATCAAGAAAAAGTTACAAGGAGCTATATATTTATGCACATAAAACAACTTCTAAATGTCCTTAATCTCAGTATTATATTTCATTGAATAGTTTAATATTAAGAAGAAGGTATACCTTACAGAGGTGTATTTATGATTCAGCTGGAGCTAGCATTTGAGATATTGTAATTTCATTTCCTTCAAAAATAAGAATAATGTTGCCTTTTGAAAACTAACATATAGAAATGCCTATATTTAGGAACACACGTGCAGAAAAGATGATGCATAGTTCAATCTAGAATTAAGTAAAAATATCTGTTTCTATTGAGAAACTAGCATATTTAGTTTGCTAATAATTGACCTAGTCATTAGGCAACTGTCAGCCTCCATCTGTCCCTGCTGCTCTTTTATAATTATCACGTATATCTTACAATTATGGTAAGGCTTACCTTTCCTTCCTGGAAACAAATCAGGGCATTTCTGAAGTGGTTAAGGCAGTTCCCTTGCTTCAATAATACAGCTACATAGAAAGAGGTCTGCCTCTGAGCTCTTTTCATTTTAGCAGCTTGAGAAATATTGCTACACATTAATGCACACAAACACACACACACACACTCTTTCTAAACGAAGGTTACTGCCATTGATTCCCAAGAGCTAAAAGGTCCATTTTAATATTTTTGCACTTCATTTAGCCAATCTCCTTATTGATTGAACTTTATGAACTATCTACTGTACCTGGTGCACATTCCTAAACAATTTTAAGGAAAAATATGTTATCTTGTGGAACACCATGTAGAGAATTTGACTTTCCAGTCACTGTATGTTTTGGGTGCATATTCTGAAATTTGTAAGCGAATTTTAGAAAAACTTGGCATTGCTCATGGGGGAAACAAACACACATATGCACACATGCAGGCGTGTGCACACACCAGGCCTGATACAATGGGCCAACCACATTATAGCTCATCTTCGAAATTATTTGAGTATTAATGTATGCATTCAGAAAGACTTTATTTTGGAAATGTTCTGTTAAAATCAATAGATTCATGCATTGCAAACTTGACAGTCACTATATTGAGATTTTTACATTGTATAAATAAATAATACTTCCTATATTAAAGGAACCTTTATTAAATTGCAAATCAGAACTCTGTAGCATATATTCCTTAAAAGTTGAGACATTTTCTCCTAATGCTTAACACATCAATGTGGCATTTAATATTACCCTTTATGTAAATTACTGACACTGAAGTGTAACTTATAGTTATAGTTTTCTAACACCTTCTAGAGCTTTTTGGCCTCCAAAATAAAATGTGCCTGTATATATTTGCAATATTGACTTGGAAGTATATAAATATATTTTTTTACAGTATTTAAAAAAATTGTTTCAAGGTTATTTCGCTGCCCTTCTCAACTGTTTCACGATTTCAAAATATCCTTTTCACCTTAAGCTCTGGTTTTCTTACAAGGAATTTTTTAGACATAATGCTAAAGTTCCTTGGTACCACTTAGGCCTGGTAGTGTCAATGCACAATAAAAGGTCTCGACAAAGTGCTCCATGTCCTGAGACGAACACTGACAGAGTTGGTATTTGAAGTTTCTGTTGAAAACCTACAATAATCCGATGTAAATGGACCAGTTATTTACAATAACAATTTCAGCATTGTGGTATATTAGGCTTTTCATGCTCTTTCCCTGAGCACTGGAAGACAGCCATAACTCTGTCCTTGGCTTCTGTAATGCGTGCAGTAATAAAGTCCTTCTGATCCTCCTGGTAATAAACCTTCGTGGATGGAATCCAAGATAGACCCTGCTGATCACTGAATTTTCTTTAATAGTGAAATGTGTTCTTGGGAGACTCCAGCAGTTATTTTCCTTTGGAGTTAAGAGTTATAGGTTGAAATAGTACTTATTTTATTTATTTATTTGTATCATTGAACAGTCTCACTGCTATGAGTAAGAAAATTGCTCCATAAAATACTTGGTAATGTAAATGTGAGAATGAAAGTTATATATCTGAGGATTTATTAAATTTATGGTTTGTAGGAACATGACTGTCCCTGTAAAGGAATCTAATATACACATGGAGAATATTCCAGTAATGCCTGGTAAAAAATGGAAGCTGTTGTAATAGGAAATCTCAAAAGCAGACAGTCCTCTATGTTTATGTTTTTACCATTTCTGACCATGCATGGCCTGGCTGTGCTAATTTGAATTTGATGTAGGAAAATTTAGAAAAAGCACTTATTTCAGAAATACTACTCTTCTACAGAAGATCATATTCTATATCCACACTGCTTTTTATGTATTTCTGCATCTACATCATTTATTGGCAAGAAATAGAAGGGTCAGTTAAGATTAGTAAGTTTAATTATATTTATGACAGAGGAAAAAAAGGGTTAAGATTGGTAAGCAGAAGCCTGGAATCCTGTGATTTCCCCAGAATGGGAACTATTAGTATGACAGGAAAGAGGGACTCAGTTACACCAGTACCTTAGGCTGCATTTAATGTAGCAAAACAAGTTTTAATTCTTTCTTTGTGTCTCAGAAATTAGACTTTTAGTACTATTGGTTCCCACTTTTAAAGAGTGGATACTTCTTGTCTTGATTTTTAAAAAATTATCTTCACCCTTTCTGAATCAATTTGGATTGAAACAGTTTAGAGAAATTCAGTATATTTGATCTCTAAAGCTCCACCTTAAAATAAACAAAAGGGTTATTTAAAGATTTTGTGTGTATGAAGTACTGGCAGTTCAACCCAGGGACCTACATCCCAAGTGCTTTTTATTATTTTGAGACATCATCTCACTGTGTTGCCCAGGCTGGGATCAAATTTGCAATCATCCTGCCTCAGCTTCCAGTGTAGCTACTATTACAGATGTGCAACTTCATGACTAGTGAGACTCTTCTTATAATGAGTCCCCACTAATTGTCATACTGATTGTGTATTTAAAAGCCAGAAAAACATTTAGCCACATAATATAAGATTTTATAAAACTTATGTTTTTCAAAAAGAGAAAAATGTACAATAGCATAATACCAAAATATACTCCTTCCATGATGTACAGAGAGAATATACTGAGATTAAAAATTTAGTTTCTGTTTTTACCATTTCTAAAAATAAACTTAGCTATTGTTTTTACAGTGAAATCCATGTGGCATATGGCTCATTTTCAAGTTCTCCCCACCCAGGAAATGTATCGCTTAACTGAAATATAAAAGAGCATGTATGTGGGGGGAAAAAGTAAGAACAGGCCCATCACATACATTAGTAGGCACATATGCTGTTTATTAAATGTGATGCAAGTCAACTGATTCAGACAGCTGATTGTAATAAAAAGAAATCAGCAGTCATGCGGAAGTATGAAAACATGTGCACACGAACCACCCTCATGCAGTTTTATCATCTGTCAGATTTCTCTCGAGTATACCATATTTTATAGGCTTGAAATAAAACATTATGAATATATACATATGTAATGAAATAAGATATATGCTTTGAGGGAATAGCATTGCCCAGAGTTGGCATTTTAGTTCATGTAATTTAAATGACAGTGCTGAAAAAGGTGTTCACATATATCAACTGAATCCCAATTTAGGCCATGCTGCTTATCTATTTGGTTGTATATGCATATATTGAGGAGAAAACAATTCTTAAGAAAAGTTTTAGTAAGTGTCTGAGATGCTTTAGAATCAAAGAACACATTGTATTTTAAAAATAAATTAAAATACATTAAGAATAGTGTGCAAAGTATTTCGAGTGAAGGAAAGAGTGAACAGACTGTTTTGCTTTCTTCCCATTTGACATATCTATGAATAATCATTCCTTGAGGTTTTAAATTATAAATAACAGTGCAAAGTGAAGTCAGTTCTACTTTACGAAGGAAATCATCCATTTTGTTTTCAGTTTCATTTGGTTAAACTCAAAATGGCTTTGTGTAGTTTCTGCTAATCTTATTCAAATCTAAAGCATTTTTGACCAAAGAACTTCTTCCAATTATGTGTGGATTATTACATTTATGTGGCTAAATTAACTCAGAATTGACAACTGTTGTTTGACTTGGCAAGGGTAGAATTTGGTGGTTGATGCTAAGAAGAGTGAGGTAACAAGAAAAGTTGTAAAAACAAGGGACATTTCAAAGAAGAACATGCAAGAAAATTAAGTGCTAGGGATGAATGGTTGAATAGGGCCTGTTTATCTTGGTGTTTAAATGCTAATATGATAAAGGCAATTTTGTCCTAAATTGATTGCAATTTGTCTTCACCCACATCAGCAAAGAAAAGTGGAGATAAAATTATTTCTATAGTGTTTAATTTCAGCTGTTAGGACAGTTACTTATAAGTCCCAGGTGATGTACACGAGACAGACTTAAAAATCTTTGGAAATAACATTTAATGTTTATAAGGGCATGGTGTATAAGGTTATGGTGAAGAGTTGAATATTTTCTGTGCCCAGAATTTATTTACAATTTCCATTATCCCTCTCCTTTTAGAGCTTTATATTCTTGGGTTGTTCTTCTGATAATTTAGTGCAGGTTGAATTGTGATGTTTAAGAATTAGTCAAAATGATTGATTAAAGTAAAACATACTGTATTTAATAAAGGAATAGGCTAATCTTAAACTCTTTGTAGAACTTTAATAAAGGATATGTTTTAAATGTCAAAAACCAAGCTTCAATAAGCTAATAAGTGCGTTTTCCCTTAGTGTCATAATTGACAAAAGTAATGTATAAGAGTGAAAAAATTTTTTGTGTGTTTGAAAAATACTTTTTCTTAATGTTCTATCCACCAATAACTATGAACACCTAAGACATTATGGAGACAAATCATAACATTATATGTGTGTTATACCCTTAACAAAATTAATTTGTAGATAAATCAGTACTGATTAGTAGACTTCATGAGAAATTCCATGCTGAGAAATTCACAACTGCTAGTTTAAATTTATAATACATTGTGAGTATGTGGTTAAATATATACTCTAAACATACTTATCCATTCATTCATGCACTTATTCCAGGATATAATTGAAATCAAATTTTAAAGAAAACTCATAAGACTCAAGTTGAGTTAGTCAAATTTTTATGTTAAGTAAGGTTTTAACCATCTCTTAATTTTTTAAATTTGTTTATTTTTTCTTCCTTTTTCCTGGGAGAAAATAAGATGACATTAGGTGGAAATAAAGAGTTACTATGTACTTCCTAAGGTCTGGATAAACAACTTTTGTCTGTGAATTTCCAAGGATGATTATTTCATGTCATCAAGTTTCTGTTTTTTAAATCACTGGAACCCATTTTGAACCTCTAACCCAATTCTGCTTCATTTTTGCTCTTTCTCCTTTAATTGCATAGCTTTCTACCTGTTCCTAGCACTTCACTGTACTCTAAATGTTTATCGTAATAATTCACTCTCTAAATATGCAGCAAAATAGTATATTTCCAAGTGTTCTGATTAACTACCACATATGAAAATCTCTTACATATTTCATATCACTTAATTCTACCTGTATTGTTAATATTTGAGCTTCACTGTTTCACAAGTGGGCAAATTGAGGCTCGTAGACCTTAGATGACTTGCTCCACGTGTTGCAGCGTATGGGTGGCTGAAGTAGGGTATGAATACAATGTGTCAAGGAAAATAAATCCATGTTCCTGCCATGTTGTGTCTCAGTGAAGTGGTTCTTAGCCTCTTTCTTCACCTTTTTCTTGTTTTTTGTAGCTATTTCTTCCTTTAAAGTTTATGTCATACCAAACACCTCATGTGTTAGTCTCTCTGGAATGCATCCTCTATGAGGCAACGATTTTTTTTATGTTGTTGGTTTTGTCTTTTCAACATGTGCTGTTGTTTGGTTGTTGTTGTTCAGCCCATGTTGAGAGGGTTCAGACTGGCAAAATTTCAAAGCATGGTCTCAGACTTCCAGGATTGAAAGCCACCCTCATGATAATCGTAGCATGTCATGTATTCTTTTAACTCCCATTTTCTCACATGTGTACAATGGAATTTTCCTGAGGTCGGTGCTCTGTGACATGTAACACATTGGCTATAGAGAAGATAAGCAAATCCAGCTTTCTTCTAGTTAGCTAGTAATTAAGAGTTGTGCAAAAGTTAAAACAATGCCACTTGTCTTGCTTTCAAAAAATGTGGTAATTATTCTTCAAAATAGGTCAGCATGTACAGAATTTTATTATGGCTATTTTCAAACACATTTGTAATTAATTATTTTTAAAGTATTTTAAAGTTATTTTTCAACATAGTGAATATTAATGTATATTTCACATAAGTGAAAGCTTTCGAACAAACACTTTAGTTTCTAAAGTGGAAGTGAAGTCCACATTTGAGAACCAGTGTCTAAAACGGTGTCTAGCCCAGATAGAGCGCTCCTTACTGAATAAAATGAGTGATTAAATTTATAGAATCTTCAGTGCCATATACTGTAAGTGTTTTGTTGATGATGTAGCCCTTCCATAATTTTGTAGGTTTAATATAACCAACAGTTACAAGAAGAAAAGCAAAATTCATATTGAATAAAATGTATTCTTTAGGAAAATATGCATTAGAATATGAATAACATTAGTTAAATAAAATACTATATTAATTAAAATAATAAGCATATATGGTTCAATATATTAATCAGTGAATGACTACACATTCAGTTTGATTATTAGTTTTTGTAAAAGGTCACACGGGGGCATCTTATCTTGGCTACAGACTGCAAGATTTTTAGAAAATATTTGTAAACTTTATAAGCTTAAAATTAAATACAATTATAGATTTTTTAGAAGCTTTGTAATGTTTTTAATGAAAGCTGTGAGTGATTGAGGTGTAGTTTTGAAACTAAAGCTAATTTTGGAAATTTTAAGAAAAGTATTATCTAAGTAAAATAAAACCACTCCAGATTTGTATATGGTAACAGTCCAATTGGCATTCGTAATTTTTAAGAGGTGTGTGATATTAAATACAGTTAATGAATACCTTCAGTTAAGGAATAAAAGAGGATATTGCATGGCTTTACTCTAGATTTAAGAAACTTTAAACACCATGTGCTAACATTAATGTATCGTACTTGCAGTTTTTATATATCTATCATATACATATCTCAAATTCAATTATAATGTAATTCAGTAATAGTAGCTAAGGCTCCCACCTAGACTTTTTGTACTATTGTTTAATTTCCTCATTGTATAATTGTTTTATTAAAGTTGGTAGCCGGTATTATTAAAACGTTTCACTAACTGATTTTGATTGCCAGTAAGCGATGTAACCTATGCCTTTAAATCTCTAGAATATTTAATACAGGGTCTTAGAAACATCACTAACACTAAAAGAAAGCTAAACATACGATTAATGCTTGACTGTTTTTTGGATCTTAATTTTTAACTTTTATTATTTTGAAAAAAGCTTTGGGTGGCACCCAGAGGATATGTGTTTTCTCCTCTGTGTTCTTAGGAGTTAAGTCCTAACTGATAACCTCACCCACGGTTTATACAATTACATATTTTATAACTTAAGATGCTGCTTATTCCTCTCAAAAAAACAAATCAGGCAGGGTCTTATCTGTGGTAGAGCAGTTTCCCGAGCGCATAACATTCCAGCCTTTGTAATTGTCAAAGTCCCCCTCGGCCTAGTGCCACTTCTGTTGCCCCAACACTGATCCTAGCCCCTCCACGCCAGACAGAGTTAATGCAAGCAATCAGGATGCCTTCTACCCCGCGGCCCTGCTCGCATGATGGACATCGACGTTGCAAGTAGTAAAATGTCCCTTTTCCCGGGTATCCAGCCACTATCAGCCAGAAGGAAGATCAAAGAAAATCTAAAGTACGTTATTACCTTAAGCATGGCTGGCCTCCCCACAAAAATACCCTGGACTGTGTATAAATGTGACAGATTGTGGGAAAACTTTAGAACCCGACCCAGGACTAAACTATCTGATTTCCAATTAACACTGAAAATTTACTTTTGAGATAGCTTTCACTAAAAGAACACAGAAAGCAATACTTTTATCAGGAATGTGTAAACCTTTTCTCATGTGTCTTTTATAGCAGACGTAGCCCGTTTTGAAGAAAGCTTTGAAGTCAGTAGGTAGAGAATAAGAATCCCGCTGCCTTAGTAATCTCTCTGCAGCACTGCGTCCAGTGTGTTCTGCAGGCAAGGGCGTGCTCTGTGCCTCCTCCCACCACCCTGTCCCTGCGGCTCCTACAGACTTCACTGATTCAGCCTCCTCCACTTCAGCACTCCTGCCCAGCCCAGGTGACAACGTCCCTGTCTGCAAACGCTCTCTTTCTTCCATCCTTCTTTCACTATCCTAGCCAAGATTGAAAAAACAACTGTCTTTTAACCAAGTTGATTTCCCTTATCTCTGCTTTTAACTCTCATTCACCTCAGTGCTTATCTTTTGTTGCCCACTTTAAGAGTGTATTCCTTGAGGATATGAACAAAATGCCTTATTCTGCTTTGTCATTCAAGCTTGACATGTGTTTTCTGTGATTATTTAGGTAAATCATACAGCCATCAGTATCAATATCAATATCATATCAGCATGGCTACCATCACCATACATTTTCCTACCAAAAATAGAATCTGAAAGTCAGAATTTATAATGGGCTGCTCCATTCTATTCTCCACACTGTTCCTATTTTATGACAGAATTCTTGTTCTTTAGAAAACAAACACCACGAAATCATTACTATATTATCAATGCCATTCTATAATAATGCCAAGCTTTCACTCTTTCTACTCCTTATTTTCATGTACGATAGAGTCCATTTTCCTTTATTTGAAAAAAAAAAGACCAAGTAAAAATCTAACTGATATAATTGTCCATAAACAAATTCTTACCAAGCATACCTCATGAGAATAATGGATTCTTTCATCATCCCGGTTGATATTTTTCAAATATGTATCATTTTTTTCTCTCATTTCAGAAAGTACTGTTTTCTAGTCTGTCAATTTAATTCCTAACTATTTAAAATTTTGTCTCAATCTTTTGGGATACTCTTCTATGCTGTTCCAATTATTTATAAACTTAATTATTTATACAATAATTTTATATCACTTATTACCTCATGATGAATTATATTATCGCTATTCCTTTGTGTTTTGGCTTTCTCTCTCTAGATGTATTTTTATAAAATTTCTCTTAAGTATAACTTTAGTTTTGTAATTCCTAAAGTACAGTGATAATTTATATTATTCTATAATCATCTACCCTTTATAAAGTCAAAGGAAAACTTTAGTATGCATGCAAGATTTAGTATATTAGAGATCCATGTGCAAAAACACACTGCGTTGCATTATGCTAGATGCAAGTATTTGGCTACAAATTATGAGCATGTGGAATCTTCCCATTCCTCCTTGGCTTGCAAGATTCCCACATTTGATTCTTCCAGAGAGAAGTGCTGATCCAAAAATAATCCCTCAGAAATATTTAAATGTATGAATTTTCAGGTTAAATTTTTTCGTTAAAAGTTGATATTACTGAAGTATGTAGGTTGTAATTTTGGAGGAGATTGAAACTTTAAAATATTATGTGTAACATCAATTAATATTTTTAAATGAAATACAACAAACATGTAAGAACCAAAGCAAACCTAAATACAAAAAGAACATTTCCAATCACATCCCATTAAAGTTAAGTCTGAAATTTGGAATTCTATCTTTCAATTCAACAGGCCTAGACACTACATATTCCTTTGGAATTCTTTGATGTTAATCTATTATGATAATGAATTAGTTTTCAAATTTCTCAACTCAGGGGTGACTAATACTATTGCCTAAACATTGAGTGGGTCATGTTAGTTTAAGCACGTATGATGGCTAATGGTAAGCAGTGTGTCAAAGACCAGAGACGTTGAGAAATTAGAAACATTTTGAGACACCCTGTCTAAACAGGATTAAGGCAAAACCAAAGGATTATTATGATCCAAACCCCAGAGATCTCTGTAATAGCTGCTCTCCTAAACATTGGGATTAAAGGATAGAAACACAGTCAAAAACAAGAATGCAAACATTGTGTTCATGAAAATCCCAGTCCTTAGAGAAAAGTTTAATAATGTCACAGTCTTCCATAACTTATACACTAAGAAGCATATTTATGCTAGGGATCAATTTATTTTTTATTTCATAACATTAAATGTCTTACTTTTCTTTTTTTTTTTTTTTTGCTTAAATTCTTTTATTGGTACATTCTAGGTATACAATATGTTTACATTTATCATTGGGTATTTGTACCTTTACATGATATATCTTGGTTCTTATTTTTTCCCCATTCCCTGTGCTCTCTTCACCCCTTCCACCCTTCCCTATTTACAGACTTTGTTTCCATTTTTCCTTTTCTCATAATTTTTCCTTTCCCTTCTTTCCTTTTCCCTACCCCTCCCACTTCCCCTACCCCTTTGGACCTTTTCTTCCTATTTCACATTATCTATTATTCATTTTAGTATTTTAATCCTTATTTACACTTTCAGTCTCTTACTTTTCATTTTTAAAATATCTCTCTTCATAAAATATGCATCTAATTTTGCAAATGTATCTTTACTATGTATTAAATTTCTCTGAGTAAACAATTTAAAAAGAACATATGATGGTTTAATGGTATTAGTTTGTATTTAAATATAAACAAAAAGTTAAACACTTCTTTAAAAACCAATATGAAGAGCAAAATCTGTAGCAGTGTTTGATTTTCATTTGCAGTTTTATCTCATCTATTGATATTATTTTAAAATTAAGTGTTAAAATTCAAATACTTTAATGTTATCAATTGTTTATTTAATATTTTCATTTTCTTTCCATATAATTGTACTTACTTTTAAAAATTACATATATTTCAGGTATGTCTACAACAAAATAAGTAAAACAGAAACACTTTTAGGGCCAGGGATTTAGCTCAGTGGTTCCAGCGCCTGCCTTGTGAGCACAAGGTCCTGAGTTCAATCCCTGGTACCAAAAAAAAAAAAAAAAAAAGAACATTTTTAGCATTTTTATTAGTTTGCCCTTGTACAGTGTATAAAGATTATACAAAATTTAATTTTTCTTTATTAACTTAACAAGCTGAAGTTGTTTTGATATCAAAACTGCATACACTTAGGAGAAGGTACAATGGAATTTGCACTGGGAGGCAGGTAGAACAACTAGGCAGAGGAAGAATGAAGAAATACTATTATGTGTTGGAAACAAAATATATTTATACTGAGTATCAGGATTATCCTATAGTTATTCTTTATTCTTATTCTTTAATTTTTTATTTGAAAATTTTCTATGCCCACATAAGACTGTCTTGCCTTAAGTGAAGCTGTCTACTTAAAAAGTGAGAATCAGGTACAGCTATTTATGCACAGCAGCCCACTCTGTCCCCGTAGTTGGGGAATTATAGTTTTGAGGCTGTTCAGATTAATCCCTTTGAAAATAGAACATTTGTTTACATTATTTTTGAAATTTATATAGTTTTTTTTAAGGAAAAAAAACAAGTTCAGAGATTTTTGAAAATGATTTATTGGCAAAGTCTGTGGATGGACACCATGGTGTAGGGGATGCTGATTTTCCCTTTACATATTTCCCCATCTCCCTTCCCCAGGTGTTGCTGTCATCACTACCTTTCCTTTCCTCCCCTTTCCTCATGGCAAGACGCATGGAAGAAGGGTGCTGTTAAGGCCTCTCCATTAATCAAAGGTATGGTGGTTCTCATGAAGCAGTGTAGCTGCCCCTCATCTGAGTTCTCCATTAATACTCTAATCTCTCCTGCATTGAGAGAAGACATTCACCCAGTATGAAAAGCTTACTGACAAGGAAGAACTTCCAGAATGCTACATATGTCACAATTCCTTACAGAGTTGTAGATGTTTTCATTAATGTAAAGATTACAAAGAAAGTAATGATATTATTCTCAGAGAAAGGTGACATGCTTAACCAATTGTATAGGAAAGTTATGCAACTTGTATGTATAAATATGCCACCTTCAGAGCTCTACAAACAATTGTTATATAACATACCTTTGAAAAGTGTAAAATAGGAATGTTTTGTAAATATTAGCTCAAAATTCAATTATAACATTTGCCTTTTCAAAAGCATTGCTCAAAATTATGTTAATTATAATAATCATCTGGTTATACAAAATTAGATGTAAGCCAGTTCAAATAAATCTAAACACCCTATGAAGCTACATCATTCAGATGTGAAAGCTGAATGCATGCTAATTATGTTCTACAAAACTTTGTTTTTGTCAACTCAGCTGGTGGCATTTGAGAGACATAGAAGGGAATGGTTTGTCATTAATCCCAAGATAGTCACCATTCAGGGTGCTACATTTTGAAAAGAACTAGACCCTCAGGGAGCAAACTCAAGCAGAGTCATAACCCATAAAACATCCAGTCATCACAGGGAAATGCCCGCTTCGTGATTTCCTTTTCCACTGGTGGAACTGGTCTTCCCAGCTCCTGCAGAGACTTGTTTTGAAGATGCACAGGGCTCTCTATTGTACCACCAGAACCATGTTTCTTTCAGACACATGAATAGATTGCTACTTGTAGGCACAGAAACTATTGGCAGATATCCTTATTGATAGCATAAATAGTGCATTTGCCTATAGGTGTGCATGTGCATGGCATCATTATTCAAGGATTTTTTTATACAGTGGCATAATTAGGACTTACATATGTACAATAACAAACAAACTTTTGATTTACATGCATTTTTGCTAAACATTCAGAAATCATACTTAGTTCTCCCAGTGCTTTTTAATCCATTGGACTGTCAGGGAAAATGGAAAGGAACTGACAGGCTAGACCATGATCTTTAATCAGAAATGTATGACTTTCGATCAAATAAAGATCTGGTTATTGGGTACACTTGACCCATATTTGTACTTTTTTCTTTTTTGAGACAGAGTCTTGCAATGTCATTCAGACTGCCCTTGAACTCACTAGGTAGTGGATATTACAGCTGTGTACCACCACACGTGGCTTCTGATCTCTATGTGGCATTGTTATCCTGGAGGCACTCTGCTCTGGCCTCCACATCTTTCTCAATAGATGAAATCATTTATGTCTGCATGTCTTTACATAGTCGGGTGTGTCTCCCTGGAAAGCACTTTACCCAGACATTTTGAGAGAACTCAAAACAACAATAGTAACAGCAAACATGTACTGGAAAGGAAAAGATATCAATGCAAGTAGAGAAAATGAACTTTACATACAAGTTTGTGTTTCCTTTATTCTTAGAAAAGCCTTTGAGTTACAATGGCTTGGCTGAAAAAGAGCAAGTTAAGATGTGTTGATTTGTTTACACTCAGTTTTTGTGGGACTATTTCTGTGGGGACTATGCTTTTGAAAGCAAGATAAAGGCTTAACCTCTAATTTGAAACTATGCATTTGGTTCTAGAAACGCTGTGCTAAGAGACTGCAGTTGAGACAGAGATAGGTAGAAAATTCATAGAGAAGTTAAACTATCCCTTCCCTCCATGCCCCTACCAGGATAATTATAAAATTAATCTTTAGATCTGTGAATATAAGGACCAGTTTCTATATGTTTGCATTTATATCGAGCGACTGGAACATAGAACAAATGTTAGTCGTGGAATTTTTAAAGTAAATAAAGAGATTAGGGGTTTATTAATCCAGTCATACAGTGGGCATACACCCTTCAATGCTATTTAGAATATGTATGCATCTCTGTTTGAATAACTTTACTGAATCAAAATGCAGAAGTAGCTTACTCTACTTTGGAACATCTTTAACTTCTTAGCTTTATTTGTATTGAACTAAAATCTACCTTCTTGTAACTTGAATCTTTTTATCTTGAGTTTTTCCTGTAGGAAAACACAAAGTATTTTGTTATTTTTCCCAAATGAAAGTATTTCTAGACCTAAATTCAGACAGACACTATGTCATAATGTCTAGATACACAATGTCTCCCTGCTTACTCTCTCTTTGAAGCCCAGTCTTCCTAACTTCTCTGTTATTTGATTACAAGTCCTTTCAGTACTCTGGTTGTTCTCATTTCCTCACTTAGTATAAAATGCCTTCTTATTAAAAAAGAAACTCAGAATGAGCTTCCACATTTTATATGCTTATGTTTAATCAGTTTGAATGAGCTTGCAAATTCATTTAGATAAATTCATAACAAACAAGAAGGAGGTTCATTTTAAAACTACATACATCTTTCGCTTCAATTTGCTCAGAATAAGTATCTGCTTTGTGTAGTATTTAGTATATAAATAAAATAAATATAACTTTATAAGAATAATTACTTTTCAAAATAATAGCTTTTGATGAAAAATTTTCAGTCTTTATTGAGGTGAATCTTTACCTAGGAAACCAATTTATCTTTCTAACAAATTT
This sequence comes from Heterocephalus glaber, assembly GCF_000247695.1. The sequence continues at coordinate 1,770,305 of NW_004624755.1, read as the reverse complement.
GGTACCCAAAACATATAATATCCTTAAGGGGATTGTAATGTCAATGGAGGTAAAAGACAAAATCAAAACTGTTTGCTCAAAGCTCACTATTGATTGACTAATAATATGAGCTCATAAGTAACAAAATGTTATAAGGAGGTCAAAACTGAGCAACAGAAGATTGAAAGATGTGCAAAGCATGCACTGTCACATATGTGCTTTCCCTAATGAAAGTTACTGCCAAATAAATTATTCACTTATTGGAACTCTTACTTAATGCCAAATTGCTGTCACTGTCCCTTGGTGAGTTCTATTTATGAGTAGATTAATGCACACTCTCAGAGTCCCTGCACATCTGACTTTCAGTGAGCACCTACACAGAATATATGGCCTTTGCTAAAACAGTGAAATTTAATTAATTTGCTGGCAGAGAACACTTTTTATGCCACATGCCTTTTCCCTGACCCTATGCTGGATTTCCATTTTCAAATGTGCTTCATATATTATGAACCTATATAATCTTAATGAAGATCTTCCATATGGTAATTATAGTGCTTGACTTTATATTCTTAAAAGCTCCAGTGCCTACATAAATTCATTTTCTATAATACTAAATGTTACTTTGTAAATTGCATGAATATGTGCAGTATTCACTTCCCAAAGCAAATATCCTTTAGGTATTTTATTTTTAGACAGTATTCTTAAAACAACAGGGAACCTGTATCTTCTTTGTTTCTCACTCTTACTGAAGATGTATGTCATGTTCACTGTGTCTAATTTAATACCTTTCATTCTGTTAGCATCATAGGAAAGCAAAGTGAAAAGCAGGATCTATGGATTTATCATTTAACCCCACAACTTCATTAAGCATGAGTCATTTGGACTAGCTCACCTTACAAATATTTTCTGACTTTGTACAGAATATAGAAATCTAGTCATTCCAGAGATTAAGATTTTTGTTCCAATTTTGACAGTAAACTATATTTAACCCCTTTGGGGTATAGATTCCTCAGTTATAAACTGGGGAGACTGAGCTAGATCAACGATGTAAACAGCAGTGATAATAAGTGTTAAAAGTAATTTCTTTCTGGCTCTATAACTTGTTAGAGATTCTGAAAATTTGCTTTCACTCAATGACATAGAGTGCTGTGATTTTGTCATCAATTACCTGTTACAGAATTGTTATATAAATTCTATGCTTTTACAGAATTATTACATAAATTCTAAATATGTTTCTCATCCAAAAAGAAAAAATTTATGATTATAACATTAAACTGCTGTATTTTTCCTTGCTTGGTGTGAATATAGATCTTATGCTTAAAAATATGTGAATCCAAGAAAATATTCTGTGGCTTTAGGAAGGCAGATTGGAGGAGAATACAGCTACGTGAGATGTTTGGAACAGTTTAACGCAAAAGAGATAAGGGATTCAATTCATCCTTTGTGATTCCTAATGGATAAATACCAGAAGGATTACATTGGTAAAAAGTATTCTCTCCATATATAAAATTCATTGCTGTAAGAAATGCTCAATCAAAGTTGGTCCACAAAATATTCTGTCGTGAATTCCATATCATGAAGATGTGAAAACTTCAGACTGCATGACAATTTCCGAAGGTGATTATTAAAGAAAGTCATTCATAAAATAGCAAGTTAAGTATTATGAATTTCATTGCTAATAGTCTGTGATTCCATAATAATCAACAGACATAATACTGGAAAAATTCTGTACTGTAAATTGGTGACATAACTGTCAAGTTTTATTGGAATTAATGCTCTAGAATTCTTAACAAAAATCATCTACTTCTTAGATAATGCTATAGTATTCTAGTGAAGTGTTTTTGTCTTTCACAGCTAATCTTCTAAAGAGAAACTCATTTTCATTTGTGGATCCACAGCTTATGTATTTTGCTACCTGTACAGTACACACTCTATCTTCATCTTGAATTTTATTTCTTATTGCCCTAAAACTGACAGTAATAAAATTATAATAAAGATGACTTGTAAAAGGTAAACTGTTAATTGATTACTTTCTTCTTCTGAGGGTGTGAAACAAAAAGCATTCATAGAGAACCATATTAACTTTCTTGGAAGGGATTATGAAAATTCCTCAGTTAGACATCATGTTGAGAAAGAATTAACTTTTCCAAGGCTATTTGAATAATGAGAGGTTTGTGCCTATATTTCCTAAATCCTGGTCCAGAGTAACTGAATTTGTTGCAGTAGCTTGCTTATTAAAACTGTAGATCTGGTTGAGTCGATTCTTTTCTTTTGCATCGTTGGATGCACTACTTGTCTAGGATCAGCAGGCTGAAATAGGAAAGCAAACGATCACTTTTTTATCGAATAAACAAAAAAACACTGGGTAGCTTGGTTTGCTGTGTTCCTGGAGGAACATAGAGGCTGGATCGTCTTTGTAAAGTTTGATATTACATTCTTTGTAATCCGCTAACACCTTTTCTAGATCTGAAACCACTAAAAACTATGTGGCAGCTCAAATTCTGGAGCTGCATGATATAAATTTACTGTCTTCTTCCTCTGGACACCACTAAATGCAATACTCAGAGACTAAAACAAATAACACAGAGCAAATTACAAAGATTTGCAATCATAAACATTAACCAGATTCAACTATCATTACTTACTGAAACTTGCCTGTCCACTCTAATTATGGAAAGATACACCAATTCAATAAATAGAACCTTTGATTTTATATATGTATATATTGTTGTTGTTGTTGTTGGTACCAGGGATCAAACTCAGGACCTTGAGCTTGCAAGGCAGGTGCTGGAACCACTGAGCTAAATCACCAGCCCAGAACCTTTGATTATAAAGAGAATTGTTACCACAAGCACACTACCTAGTTGTAATAGGACATTAGTTAATTGATGGGGGTTGGGGATTTATTTAGACACCAGTAGTACTCATTGCTCAGGATTTTAATTTTTTGTGAGCTTTGTTGTGTATACCAACATAAACCGATGTTTTCAAATAATGGAGAAAATACAAGAAATATAGATCTAATTTTAAAATCATGACACTTGGTGAAGATAATAGAAAAACTTTTCATTAGTACATTAAACTTTTATTGATTTCAATATTCATGGGAAAAATGAAGTTGAAGAGGAATGATTATTGTGTAAAAATGATTTGGATCACTTATTGTAAAGATAATTTTCTCCAACAAATTACCATATTTTCAATGATATTTTTGTTATTTCTGAAGAGGTTATCAAAAAAGTTGTGTATTATAAGCTTTTTAAGACATGAATTAAATAAATACTCTTTTAGTATTTATCCATAAGACATTTTCTCCCAAGTACTGAAATTCTAATTTTAAACTGGAAATCAATGGAAAGGTAACTTTCTGCTAACACACTAATTTTCTTTTCTGCAAGCTCTGCTGGATCATATTAGGTTAGTGAGAATATCCAAATGCTTTTGGTTACAGCATGAATGAGAAAGGAGTCAGGAATCAAATCATCTGAGTCTATTTTGTGACATTTGAACATAAAATTGTGATTATGCTTGAGAGACTGAAAATATATCCTGAGTTGGGACAGGGTATTTCTGTGATGAAGGAAAGAAAGAAGAGAGTATAAAACCATCCAGAAACAATCACATGTAGATGCAAAGAATAAGTGGGGTAGGAGGTTATGATATTTTAAATGCACTTAACTATTAGTCAATTAGACTATTTTTTATTTTTATTTTTATTAGTACATGTTTGTAGTACATAATGATTACATTCATCATGGGAAGTTGATACAGTATATAGCACAACTGAACTCTTTTTGTGTCCCCTTTTCCCCTCCCTTCATCTCTTCATCCCCTTCCCATATGCAAAAAGTCTATCTCCCTGTTTCCTACTATCTGTATTTTCCTTTGCTCTTTAATTTATTTGTATTGTGGGTTTCTCATAAAAAAGAAACCATGCAATATTTACAGTTGTGTGTCTCACGTATTTATGTTGGAACACAGGAAGCTAAAAGCATCAACAAAGGTGGACAAAGGTGGAAGGAAACCAAGTGTCCATGTATAGGTGTCCCATATAGTTAACCAGACAAATAGTCTTTTCTGAATGTTCATCATCATTATGTGAAAGGTATGTAAACATAACATCATATCAAAAAGATATCAAAGAAAACACGATCTTCTTAGGGCCATCGAGTTTGATTTGCTATTGTCAAAATGTATGACACAAAATAATACCCATGTGTATTTCAATGAGAATTCAAAACTTTCAAAGTTGCAATGAATAACTTCAGAAAATAAAGTATATTTCATGAAGTAAAATTTTCTTTAACAAGCTTATTTCATTTTATGGAAAGAATTTAGTATAATTTACAGGAAAAAAATCTTTCTGTACTTTTAGAAAACACATTAAAGTCTTAATAATATTTTAACAGAATAAATTAGATTGGGCCAGGAATTTAGCTCAATGGTGCTGCCTCCTGCCTTGCAAGTGCAAGGTTCTAAGTTCGATCCCAGGTACCAAAAATAAATAAATAAATAAATAAATAAAGATGAATCTGGAAAGCAAAATGGTTTATACATAAAATAAATAATTATGGGACACCATAATATATTGAAAGAATGCAACATTTTGTATTTTGGGGGAATTTTAATATTTAACTTACCCAAGAAAAGGTAAACCAGGCATTTCATAAAATAATCATTGATATTTTTAAATAGTGACTGTAAAAGACAAAAATCAAATTATTTTATTACAAATTTAAGAATATATTTTAAGATAAAAAAATCATGAGCAAATTAAACCATAAATGTATTTTACTTAGTATAGGTAATAAATATAATTATGCTTTTATTTATTTTGTTTTAACATAACCAATAAAAACTGAACAATAGGTCAAAGATATGTCAATTATTTAATAGTTTGTTATGTTTTGTAAGGAGGAGGAGCCTACTGGTCTTCAATATGTGAGGATCAAAAAACTACATTAGCAAACTTAGTTGAAAAATTAATAAAATGTTGAATAATTGACAGTTTAGTATAAAAACCAGTAACTTTTTCCAGAAGTTTTATAACTCAAGTGTTGCACTGATGCTTTAATGTATGTTTAGCTTTTACCTGCAATTGTAGTTTATTATAAGATTTATAATGAGAATGGCTGTATTTGAAAGTTGCTCATAAATTGAGAGGCAGCAAAAGGAGCATTTTGGTGATATGAATTTATTTTTTAAGCCAAGGATTTATTATAAATAACTGTGAGATTTCAATGTAATATGCAGCAAGGAAATATGAGATATATACAGCACCATTAGTAATTAAAATTAAGGACTATTTTCTCAGCTCTTTAAAGTCAAAATGTCAGTTATAAATTATCTTGTCTTATTTGATGAGTATATGTTTTTAGTAAAAGTAAAATTTAAAATCATCACTTCTCATTGCTGAGCATTTTTGGGAAAAGAAAAACCATAAACTATTAAGTGTTATGGAATTTAATTTGGCATGACTATAGTTTAAGTGAAAGCATGTTTTCTAGCATTGCATTACTATTATAATTATTTACTATTATAATTAATCAATTACTATTATGATTAAAGTGTGGATATTATTTTCTTCCATAAGTCCATCGGCATTAAATTAATTTTATGTGTCTTTTGGTCACTTTAGTCCTTAAAACCATGACACATATTTACTATATTGATAATTAAGCTCAGACACTGAAAGTGAAAATTAAAGTTGTTAATCTTAAATATTTTACGGTACTGCATATGTATGCAGCATCTATTATAATAAGTGGTTATCTATTTTTCTCTTGCCCCTGGAATAAATAATCAAGCATTTAATGAAAATCTTAAGTGAAAGGGGATGTTGAATTTATGAATAATTGTATGGGGAAGTCAAGTGCCCATATCAAATTCCCATCTTTTAAATGTTGCCAGATAGTCCACCCGTTCCATGTTCTATTTCCTCACCTGTAAAATGATTACATAGCATCCAACATTAAACTCCCAACAATTCATACCGACCTTAGACAAGAGGTTTGAAATGGAAATGGAAGAAAGGAAAGCTGGTGAGTGGTGGAGTGGAGATTTACTACTGATGTATAAAAAGATCAGGCCCTCAATGGAATTTAAAGATGCCACATCTAAGTAGAGAGTTCACAGAGAATGGATAAAATGGAAAATTTTGAAGTTTCAAAATGAATGTGTAAGTGGGTGGGCTTAGAGAAATGCTTTGGGGAATGAACTGGAATGGGAACTGACAGTGTCATGGTCATATAACAGGGCACTATGCAAATTTCTCTTCTAGACAACTCTTACACAATGGCCTCAAAAACAATCTGGGGAGGAAATTATTAGTTATATTTCTTGCTAAGTATTAGGGGAGAAATCACAGCTAATGTGGTTGCCTATTTTAGGATAAAAGAAAATGAAGCAAGTGTAGAAAATATTGAGCAACAAATATTTTTCAAATGTAGAAGAGCATAAAAATATGTAAACAAGAATAAAAATTAGACAGAAGAGTTAACACTCAAGTTTCAGTTGCACCTTGTTTTTCTGTCCCAGTTTTTCTTGATATTATTGATGCAAATCAACTTCAGCTATTTTAAGGAGGCCACTTCCAATTCTCAGGTGAACCTCAGTTATAGTTACATAATGTTATACCCTGTGAAGTAAGAAAATAGCAGTAGGGTCGTAAATGAGAGCAAATTATTTCTATCATTTTGAGGAAAAGTGAAATACAAATTCATTAGGTTGTTAAAATCTGAGTAAACTGTATTTGTTTGTTCTTTAAATACAAAATATAAATGATCTAAATTTGATTCCATTAAAAGGTCTAGGTTACTAAAACGTGACCTAAGAAAGAACGAAAGCATGATTATTTGACATTGAAACGAATAACCTCTGACACGAATATATGTGAATTTAAAATTCTTCAATATGCATAAATTTCTCTTTCAATAGATCCCTTGCCAAATAAATAAAGATACATACTATTTCTTTTATGGAAGCATTATAAAATATTTACTGTATTATTAATATTACTATTTTAAATTAATGAGCTTCAGTCATATTATATCTTATTAAACTTATTTGAAGAAGCATAAAAATATATCATAAAAAGATGACAATTAGTCATCATTTTATTATAATCAAAAAGTCTACCAAAGTCATGGCCCTCTTTTCCTTCATGTATTTATTTCTCTTATTATTAAAAATGCCATATTGGTGATTGCTTTCGACTTATGAATATTGTCAATTATTATGAACTTCACATGTATAAAGTTACTTTTTTATCTACTTAACTGGTCCATCTTATTTTCTTTATCATCTTTCTGTTGTAAACAAAGCCAATATCTCACCTTTTATAACAAGTATAGGTAAGCTATGTGCTTAAAAGTGTATGTTCATAGGGTATTTCAAATTTTGTGTCAATGATTTGAAAACATTTCTTTTTACTTGTTATGGTTTAAATATAAAGTATCCCCCAAATACTTACGGATTGAGAGCTTTTTCCTAAATGCAACAATGTTCAGAGGTCGGGCATGGAGAAGGAATTGGATCCCCATTCAGAGCTGAATGGGCTGTTAGGCAGCAGGGCCCAGGTGGATGGAGTAGGTCACTGGATGCATGACTTTAAAGGATGTTACCTGTCCCCAGCTTCTCTCTCTCCCTCCTCTTGGTCCTCCTCCTCTCTCCTACCCTCCCTCCCCCAATTCCTGGCTGCCATCATCTTCCATGGTGTTTATCCCTTGCCACAGGCCTAAAACAGTGGCCTCAGAAGACCGCTGAAACTGAGTCAAAATAAACCTTTTGTCCTCTAAGTTCTGTAGGTAGGATATTTTTCCCAGCAAAAGAAAGAAGACTAACACACTACCTGACACCTCTATACTTGGAGAGTAATTTTTTTTTCTAGTATTGTTAATATACCTTCCTTTCTTCCAGCAATATTCATGTTTATTCAGTATGCCTCTTATGAGCTTGATAGCAAAAGCAACTGAATGTAATAAATACACATTAGTTTGTGAACAATCTGAATTAGTCTTGTAGAAAACAGAGTGGAATTCCATCTTATATATTAATGGCTATTAAAATTTTTACAGTTAAAAACAAAGTCATAATAAGCAGATTCTGAAATTATCACAAGATGAGGTAGAGACCCTTGGCGATATACTTAGGGAGTTAGTACAAAGACAAATGTGTTTGCCAAGACATAACAGCTAAGCTTCTTCAAAGGACAATGTATACCATTCTTTTCTTAATATTTTAATCCTCAGATTCTTTAAAAGCCATGTGTGTATATTTATGTGCACATGTGTTCACTCTAGAAACTCTGTGTGTTTCTAATTGAAGCAGAGAGACAGTCTGTTAAAAGTAGTTATTCTATATTAGTAGGGTAGTTATATCTTTTAGACTAGGGTATGAATCTTGCCTTTATGTTATTATTCATCTTGATAGTGGTTCCAGTATTCTTTAATTTAGGGGAAGTGGCAGCATTTCAGCTGGACTTCCACCATGAAGATAACAAGGCTGTGAATCAAATTCCATTATCCTAAGTGTTCTACTAAACATAAGTACTCTTATCTCTTATATTTCAGGTGTTTACCAGTCATGGGCCCAGAGGGAAGTAGGGTTCATTACAGCTTCTGTCAGAGTGAGGAACTATTAAAAGCATCACATGAATCTGAAATCTTAACTATTGCTTATAATCAGGAAGACATGACAGGGATGACTCAGAATCCTCTGGCTCTTGGCCTAAATCTAAGTGATCAAAATTAAGACTACCAACTATAAAGCATCATGCCATATGTTGACTTAAGTGCACACTTTGAGGCTTAAAAGTTATTAGAGATTGCATATTCCTATCTAATTTTGGTAAGGTGCTTTTCCTAAGTAATAAATTTTTTAGTATTCATATATTTGACTTCTGTTAATATTAGATATTCCTAAATGATGAAGCAGTTTTCTTACATTGCCTGTGATTACTTAAAACCAAGTAATATATTTTCATCATTACAACACAGAGTACCCTTACAAAAAAAGTGGTAATTTTATCTGACATGAAGCTTCCTTTTTCTAGTTCGTGGTAGGTGCTAGTCTGGGTTTATTGAATTTAATCTATAAATTATGGTGGTATTTTCTTCATTTTTAAAATTTTGTTGCAAATTCCTGCTGTACATTTCTGTGCTTTTTACTGCTCATAGATAGGGAGATGATATATGCTATGCATCTTAGGATTTATGATACCTGCTGAGGCTAAGCAGAATGCCAGAAAGGAGAGGTGAAATGGAATGACTACACACACCATCTCTTTTCTTCATTTCTAAAATAATTGTTTAGGTTTAGAGAAATTTTCATGTGAGTTAATGTCTTTCATAACTCTATGAACATGACAATCCAGAAAATCACTGTGGTTTATAGATCTTGTCAGTATCTGAGGGACATAATTTTACAGAGATGAACCATTCCAGAATAATTTCAGCTATGTACTTTGGCTTAAAAACAAGTATTCCATTTTCTATTAACATTGAATTATCTGCACGTTATCTTAAAAATCGTACAAGACTGCGGTTACTTTGTGCATCGGAATTTATTTTTCTAGGTTAATTTTGAATTCACGGCTTCAGTTTTGCCATAAGGGGAAATGTGAAGTTTCTCCAGTTGTAGTCTTTAATTTACCGGGGCACTTAGTACCAAGTGTGCTTCTTCTCTGACTTCCATGAGGTGGATGGCAGTAAGAGCAGACCTGCAGCCACAGAGCTTTGAACAACAGTAGCATTGCGAGGAGTAGCAGCATATGGTAGACTCAAGTAAATTTCCATTAAGAAAATTTATTAACAAACTAGGAAGATCTTTCTCTTTTGTGTTTTGTCAACGAACTGCCTAGGTGGTTTTGTTCTGTTTAGTTTTCTCTTACTGCTATTCTCCCTTCTGGTGCATGGAGAGGCACTTTCCATCCTATTGCCTGAGAAAGTGAACAATATTCAAAGAGTTTTTGTTGTAAGACTTACTTCAGTGCATGTTTTCTAATTTATATTTATTCCGAGGATTTTCACACAAAGGACATGAGGCATGCTCTGGAATTTATAAGAATGATTCCTAATGCATCCACTTATTTTAAAGTCAACAACTCTTTAGTATTTTTGTATTTTAATATAATTTGCAATAATTACTTAAATATTTAATAGCTCATTTTTAAAATATGGTCATTTGTATTTAAATTGTGAGTTTATTTAGGATTATTATTCTTTCTGTATAGATTCTAAATTTGCAAATACATTGTTCAGTGGAAATGTATGTCTATCGATTCTAACCAAAACTGAAAGATAACATATTTTTGATATATGAATTAATTAATCTGTATTTCCGTAACCATAATTATATAGCATGACATCTTATAAATTAGTGGCTAATTTTGGAAGGAAACATGAAATTTAATTTTTCCAGGATTTTACAAAGTACAATGCATAACTTATCAAAATAATTTTCAGTTAGTTTGACTATAGCATTAAAATGCTTATCAAACTCAACATTTTCCTACAACTATTCCCACTATAGATCATATGATAAAATATGAAATAAAGTTGGGTCCAAAAGATACTTCTCTGCACTATAATATGACAGTATTTCAATTTGAAATCTTGAAGCTTGTCAGGCATTCCCACTCCACAGAGTACATGCTCAATAAACACATGTTAAATAACTTCTTTTTAAAATGACTTCCTTATTTGAAATGGAAGCTTAACAAAAGCATATGCCTAAAAAAAAATCCTTCAAAAGTTTATCTCTTTGAGAGATAGATTAACAATTGAAAATATATTTTTTTAAGATCATGATACACATTGCTAATTCCCTAATTATTTTATGAAATTTTATTTTTCATAGAAATGTTTTCATATTTTCCTTACTAATCTGCTTGTATTATATTAAAATAAAAAATAGAAAAGACAAAAATATGAAATAAACTTTCACTAATCATGCAAAGCAAAAGATCTTCAAAATTCTAAGCATTTATCCCTCATAAGAGATGCTATCTTGTGTTGTTGAACCTTCTGATGCAAATTAGCTTTTTTCCTCATTTTACACTAGCATTTATAGAAATTAAAAGAAAATGCAAGGCATGTCAGCTGGAGAGAGTCACGTTGAATATTTTGCCCCTGTGTGTTCCTGCATCTCTAGGATTCCATCAAAAACAGAACAGTCTTCAAAGTTTTGTGATAATTCATGTAGAAATATTTTTTTAAAGCCTTAATGCTTTCCTAAATTAGAGTCAGGCCCAGCCAAATTATTACGAGTAATCTTCATGCTGTGTACAAATAAGATGGCCATTTCCATCTACAAATATTTCTGTGGAGTGAAAATGCATTTTTTTGTGGTAATTTTCCAGAATAATTAATTTTCAGTGCACACAAGATGATTTAAGTGGATAACCTGGTCTTGTTAAACATGCTGTTCTGTTTCTGACCATCAACATTATAACTCATCAAACTTTCCAAAGCAAACGCTATTTAAATCAAAGGATTTTCATCGTGGATCCCTGACTGTGGCTGGTTAGATGTCAGAACCTGGAAGATACTCTCCAAGTAATTGTAAAGCGCTATTCTCCAATCAGCATATATTATTGCAAAGCAAGAATGACACTGGCAGAATTTCTATTTAAGTCATAACTCAGTCATTTAAGGTTTGAGTCATACATACTTAAATGTCTTCACTGGATTAAAAGGATATTACACTTCTATCTGATTTTTAGGAAAAAAACTATACTTCTTTGATTTATCTAATTACTCTTTAAGGACAGCTGTCATTGCTTTTTGTAACAGAATCAATATCCATGAAGAGTTTAATGGCAATTCTAATGTGTTGGTTGCACAATACATAGAAGTAGTTTTTAGAGAACAGAGTTAATTTGAGGGCCTTTAGATATAAATAAAAGGAGAGAAGCTCATTTAGGTTTTTCTCCAGTTTTTTGTTTGTTTGTTTGCTTATATTTTGAGGGGAGCCATATAAAACTAAGTAGGGATTTTTATGAGTTTTTTACTTGATTTTTGAGAAAAGCTAGACAAAGAACATTACATACACAGTTCTCACCAACTTTATCCCAAAGGTTCTGTATTGTGAGTAGTTTGGGAAAACACATGCATACACACAAAAGCAAGGAGACACTATGTTGAAATTCAGCCTTTTGCAAGTAGGGAACAAAAGTCACCTCAGACTATGCATCAAATTACTGTTAAAGTTGAAATGAAAATCTAGGTTATCAAAATTGCTTTCAAGGACAAAATCCTATTATTATGAGAGAACATAATTTAGTTAGAAGAGAATCAAAATGAAAACTAAGAATTTCCATTTTAACCCTGCTTAGGAAGTAAATTAAGGAATGTATCAGCCTCCTTATGCTTTAATTTTCATATTTCAAAATTCTCAAATAAAGCTAAAGATTTTTAAGATCCCATCTAGTTTTAAATTTTCCCTTACATATTAGATATTGTAATTAAAATGTAGCTGTTAAAAAATAAAAGCAATTTATCTAAAAACATAGTAATTTTAAAGATATTTTCAAAACATGTAAGAATGTGGCTGAAAAGAATTGCAAGAAAAGAAAACAATGATTGACACTTCCAATAGCAAACTATCTGTCATAAACACAATTGATTTTTATCCTCTTGCTTTTTCACTTTGTGTGAATTGTAATTTCAGACTGTGCTTTTGAAACTAATCATAAAAGAGCCTAATAGCTAGCAATTGATATTTTCTCAATTTGGGCTAAATAGAATTTCCCACACATCTAGAATCAAACACCTCTTATGGTTGGCATTATTTTTTCTAATGGACAGTCTGAGCATGATGACTTTCTGAATTTTTTCTTTCATTCATAATTATAGTTTATATTTTTAGTGAAAATATATAGACTGTTATTGGAGGAAGAAATGGACATTTCTGTAAACTGAAGTACACTTTTAAATGTAGTCAACACTGACTCCTATAGAATCACAAGTTTTTGCATATCTGACTCTTCCATGAGACTTAGAACTTTGTAAGTACAGGGATGGATTTGCTTATTCACCAATATCTTTATTTACAAGTGTCCCAAGAAAATTTAAGGAACATACATAGTTGCTTGATTTTATTTAAAATGGGCCCCCAAATGCCAAATACAAAGCACAAGAAAACTATTTTTCACATAGTACATAAATTCCTTGTTGAATGTATTTATATTGGAAAAATTTTTTAGTGGAATCTGTGTCCCTTGCACTCCTAAGCTTTGAGGAAGAAAAAAATTGTTGATCATATAGTATCACTGCTTTATCCAAGTTCAGGCGTTACTGGGAAGAAGAATATAAAAACTGGTAATAGACAAAATAATTATAAAGACACATTTTTTTTAAATGAGATAGTACAATCCAGCTTTCAGGACAGGATTAGAGGTTTCTTGATGATAGTAGCACATGAACAGAATCTTCTTGCCACATTCTCTTGATTTGGACTCTTAAATTAATCCATAAACCTCATGCTTCTCACACTTTAACTTTCTGCAGACATTATTGTGCGTGCTTTTTTTCTTTTTCTGTGCAAAGAATAATTAATGTTTTAAATCAGGGATTTTGAAAGGATAGCTAAGTTCACTTGGCAGTTATCTTGAATTCTTTCTTAATAAAGAACTGCCTAACAGTTTTTAGTTAATATGTCTCTTATGTGACTAAGAACTTCACCTAGGTTAAAATAATCCCCTTTAAATTTTAGAAAATGGAAACAGGCCTATAATAATCCTACAGTGGCAGAGGATAACTCCATGTTTCTCAAGCATGTACGTGGCTGAATACTTCTGTTTCCTTTGCCCTGTTACCTTTTTTCTCTCTTCTCTTTTTGAACAGCTCATTCTATATGAACAGCCACAAATATTTCTTTCCATGAACGTATGCAACAGCCTCGAGAATTTGTGTATAATTATAATCTCTCCTTCCCTTTATAGCATTTTGTGTGTATTTCGGTCAGAGAGTATTTACTGAGACCCTCCTTTGTTAAAAGTACTGCTCCGGGGAACAAAGAGTCATTTCAGCCCTCAAGACAGGACTGGTTTAGGCTGAGCTGTAGAGCATAGACTTGCTGGTTATTTACGGCCAGCGTCCATTCCGAATGTTGCATGTGCTTGCTCTACCAGTTTGTTAAATAGTTTGAATGTCACCCATGTGCCACACAGAAAGATTCCCTGGGCATTTTCAGGCATGGCATTCCTGTCTTTTTTCTTGAAGCTGCACTGCTGCATGTGTGTGACAAATTCCTAGATAAAAGAAGCGGGCTTTTGTCTCACTTTTTTTCCCCTCAGTGCTCCCCAAAGGATTGTCAATTCCTGCTGTGCAAATTTTTCAGGAACTGAAGTACACGTTGGAAGAGGAATTCAGAAAACAGAACTGACTAAACTAAAAGAAGCGGGATTTTGTTTGGTTCTTATACAAGTTCACAGAAGACTGGAAATAAGAAGCAAGTATTGATCAAAGAGGTTGTCCAGGTTATAAGCAGTCTTTGCTTAGGAAGAAAGACAGCAAAGTGAGAAAGAGAAGAGAAACTGACAGAGAAAGAGAGGAAAGAGAGAGAAAGGGAAGGGGTGGGAGAGAGAAAGAATCCTTATATCTGAAAACTCCAACTGAAACCCACGATTTTAAAGTATCTTATTCCTTATTCTTATCAACCCATATGAAATAAAATTCCAAGGTTTTGTTCTCCGGTTTTAATTAATGACAGTTAAAATGATGGCCCCTGTGTCAACAGACTCTTTATCTAATCTTATCTCCTGTGTCTAGAAGCTGAGTGTCATTAGTCTCTTTTATCTTGCCAAGCATCTCTTCCCAGAGATGGTTTTTGCCTAAGTTAAGGAGGTAATTATTGTTTGCTGAGCACTTCCTGTGTGCCAGACATTGTCCTCTGAATGACATGTTAAACAATCATCTCAAAGATCTGTCCTCATTTTACACATGAGGAAACAGATTTATAGCTAGTCCCTCTGCCCTAGACACATCTCCATATTTACTCCATGTGGTCAGACAGCCGTCCCAGACAGTGTGAATACTGAAGTTTCACGCCACACTATTTCTTAGGTATGGATGAGGTGTTGTTAATAGCAGTTCTGAAACAGATCTATTATGATTCAGGCATCTTGTTGTAAGTCATAGAGCATGGAAGTATAGCAAAGTGATCATCTTTCTTTCTGGCAAAGATAGTAGTGCATGTGAGTTGAATCATGCCTATTAAATATCAGACATTTTTTCCCCTATTGATTTTTGGAAGATCTCCCCTCAAATAAAACAAAAAATGTTTCCTTCACTAATTCTAAGTCCTGGGCAGTCTCTACTGGTCTGCAGAACAGATATTGCTGTTTATTAGATTTGTCAGGTATAAGAAGGGTTTAGTATATTTTCTTTAGCTTCAGAGCATAGCTACAAAAAAAAAAAAAAATCAGTGTCGTATTCAGTATTACGAATCCTGGTTTTCAGATGCAGCTCTGTGAAGTGACACTTGCTTCATGTGCTACAGCTTCAGGTTCTTTGGGTATGAAGCACAGGGTTCTAACTCAATGACTCTTCCAACTCTAAGCACAGCAATTCGATTGTTTGGCTAGTAAAGTCCCAGGAAGGAATGCTTTATGTACTCCAGTAGGATACTTTGGTTCACTCAAATTTTAAAATTGTCAGAATCATGTAGTTAGAAATAGTCACAAGAAATTTTGCCAAAGGTGACTCAGAAAGAACAATCATATAGAGTTGAAAGATAGACTATCTCAGCTCTTAAAGAAATTGAATGACCCTGAGTTTCTTAATGTGCTTGTGGAAATTAAGTGCATATGTAGTCGGAGAAATTTTGAGAAAGGAATAGCAGCAGCTATATTCAGGTTTCTTAATCTGGAGAAACAAAAACAAAACAAAACAAAACATCTCCATGTAGACTGAAACCATGGCTAAAATTACTCTGAATTCTGGCAGCAAAGCCACAGGAAAATAAACCTAAACACCTGCTGTGTGATTATGTAAATAAAGTTTAGCCAGGATTATTTTTCTAAAATTTTTCTGGTAACTGTGACTCAATAATTCAGGCATTAACAGTAAATTCTATAAATTTGATCAGTGTTTCTTGAAATACAGTCCTCAAGGCATCTGGTTGAAAATCACCTGTCACAGTTGGAGCTTCTTGGACTCAGAACTCCAACTTAGTTTTTGTCTCTCTGCTTAAAAAGGCATTCTTGGCCCTCATTTTCCAACTTCTTCAAGGTTGCACAGTCAGTGGTACTTTTCAGGTTGATTGCCACCCTAGCCGGGAACACTCCCATAATAAAACTCTTTCATGATTCCAATGATGTGCTACAAAGGTCATCTGAACAGTAAAATATTGAGATGGGTTTTTTTTGTAATTTGCATGACATCTATGAAAAATCAAATATGCCCCGGGCCCTGTGATACTTGATGTTAGACCACTTTTTTTAAGATAAAAGAAAAAGGATTTTTATAACTAAAATAATTCTCACTTTAATTATCAGAATTCTTATTATGGAATGGAAGAATGTGCCAGTTTTTCTTAATCTGATACCAATATTTCATTGGCACTGGCTGAAATTTGTGGACAGTTGTAGTTATTTAACATAGTACTGTGTTGCTTTTGGAATGGGTCAGCCACATGACTTGTTACATTTTATGTTTTTTATTTTATTTGTTTTCTTCTGTTTTCGTGTGTAGAATTTTCCCCAAGAAGCCATTCCAATGTAAGTATCCCTCATACTTAAGAAAGATTGTAAAATGTGAACCTTATCACTCGGGGTGGGGGAATTTGAATAAAATGACCTAGGCTCTTTTCCAACTCTGAAATTCAGAGTTTTGTTTCTGATGTAGGTGCATTCAAGAGACCTTCCAATAAGCAGAAGACTTACAAAAGAGTGAGGTAATTGAGACAATTATAATGCCTAACCCATTTTAACTTAATTGTCCTCTGCAACACAAACAAATTATCTCTAAAACCAGTACCACTTCACAGATCTTATTTTGCTTGTAAAATCACTGGCCTCACCCACATCACCCCACACCCCAAGCTCACTATCACCCAACATGCCATGTAATTATGAGGTGCCCTCAGCCCCAGTCCATCCCAACTGTCCTCTACCCTACCCCCCCACAACGACATGAACTCACTTGACAACATATATTCACAGCCATCTTCAAATAAAGTAGCTTGGAAATATCTCCCACAGCACCCACTTTGCCTCTTTCTGGTACAGATGCTTTTGTTCTTACAAATATCTCTTGAGCATTTCCTAGATGAGAGATAAATGTTCTGTGTTACTAAGAGATGTGAACAAATGATAAATGTATTTGCTGACATTTGAAAAGATGATGTGAGTGTGAAAAGAAAACATCAAGAAACAAATTCACTAAAATATATAGCAATAGGAGGTCAGGCAAAGACTAAATTTATCATAAATTTGCCATTAACTGAACAGAAGTGTAAGGGAGACAAAAACCACTATTACATAAATTTTCAGGAGTATAGAAAGATTAGAGAAGGACCTCCAGATTTAATACATTTTATATAGATGAGAGGGAGAATGGAAAATCCTCAGTGAGGACACAGAAGGAGCAAAGATTAGGAAATGCTATGATATGGCTGGAAAGAGGGGAACTGGTTGTGAGACTGGGGAGTGTTACCTGTGAAGGTGAATTCAAGTAGGGTTAGAATCAAATCATTGCACTTCTTGATTGCCAGAAGAAAAGGTCTAATCTTGAGTGTAAGGAGAAATTGGCTCCAGTTCTTGAATCAAGAAGGAGACAAAAGGCAAGTGCTTATGTTGTTGAAAGCATGAAAATTTAGGAGAAAAGGTGGGTATTAATGACAGCAGGGCAGTGAGTAGAAAGAGGTAACAATGGGATAAATCTTCATGGTGGCATGATATGCAGGAGTGAAGGATGTTAGAGGGCACAATCTGCAATTTCTCCCCCCCCCCGCCTTTTTCAAAGTTTAGTTCGGATTTGACTGTATCCAGTGTGTGCTTGTGGGTGAACATTTTATTAGTTTCTATCATAATGGATCTCAATTTGCCTTCGAAAAAATTGCCCAAATAGATTGAGCTCTACAAAAACTACAGCTGAATTTTGCTGGGAAATGGGTCTCCGTACATTTATATGAATATACTTTTCTTCTTTTAGGAAAGTATAGTCAAGAATAGTAAGTGGTAATGGCCAGGATTGTTTGTGGGAGGAGAAGGTGCAGAGTCTACTTGTGCTAGGCTCCTGTCACTTCACCCAAATGTCCTCTAGAGTTGCACTGATGGAAAAGCACTCCTTCAGGCTTTCCTGTTTTGCAGGACAGTCACAAAGTCAGGAGTCAATAAAAGAAACCTGATTATTGTAGTTTTCTTTTTGTTTTAAAAATTTTGAATGTCTCTTTTATTATTAGATATAATTCTTTGCATGACCTAGGGAAGAAAATAAAACAGAAATTATCCACAAAGACAATGGTTCCCATTAAGTTTGAAAACTATGAATACTTTTTTAACGTTTCAAAAACATATCCAGACACGCTTTGCTTCATCACCACAGGTTTCATGCTTAATGAATCAAATGGGAAAACAGACTTTCTTTCACCACACAATCCTTCCATTTTTCTTAATAATGATAAGAAATAATGGACCTGACTAACTAGACACTACCAGTTGTGTGCTGGCTAAAAAAAAGATTCTTACCTTCAAACTAATTTCTGATAATTAACGAAAATATCCATGAGTCCCAAAACAAATTAAGCATGTAAGGTGGTATTTTCTAACCTCCTTTGGAAAGACTGTCTCTAAGAAAAACTAGTTTTTTTCTATTGTCTGGCCATATTTAATGTAAATAACCATTGGGAAAATCTTTAACTAGAGTATCAATCTTTCGATGATTCTTTAAGGAGCTTATTTTGAAGGAGATAAAGCTCAAGGAGAGGAAAGTTTAGGTGGAGGAAATGAGTAACTGTCAGAACAGAAAAAAAAAATATTCATTTACTCATTTGCTTTTGTTTCTCACATAGACTTTCTTACACTTTGCAGTGTAAATTAGGCACGTTGTTTGCATGTCCTTGGAAAAATCATCAGGGCAGGAAGTTATTTACGTTTTCATCTTCTGACCTGCGACTGGCTGACTTTGGAGCGATGGGACAGCAAACCAAGGCAGAGATTTTAGAGCTTGAGTTTAGAAATTTGGAGAGACAAAGAAGTACTTTGGGAATCTATCCTGAGTTTGTTTGTTTCTTTTCCTTTCTTTTTTTTTTCTCTCTCTCTCTCTCTTTCGTGCATCTCCTACCAGAAGCCAAGGAAGGTTTATGTTTCATTGAACTTTGATTATATCAAAGCACCCATAGATTGCTTTATAAAAAGCATAATAATGGCTCTCAGAAGACATCTCACTCTGAAGAGTTCTAACAATGAGCAGTAGTGAGTAGTCATCAGAATCCTTTTTCTCTTTCACCACTGATAGACTACAGAACCTTCCTTCACACCAGCAAAATCATTATCATACAAGAATACTTTTCTTGTAATAAGAACCCTGGCATTCTCAGTTTTTGCTCATTTTAGGCAGACAGCTGAATGTTCAAATGATTGGCAGCAGGCAGTCCCCACAGACATTACCTGTGTCTGTGTATTTTATGTGTTAAACTGTTTCTGTTTCACACACAGAGATGTTAGTATTGACAATTTTACTTAAATTATATCATTTATCTATTCCTTTCTGCATTCACTAGCTTGTGAACATATTCCATACTCTTATAATAGCCTAAAATTGTTTCATTTCTTATGTTACAAACATAAGGCACAATCCCCTTTGTCCTGAAAGTGCAGTTATTTGAAAGTTTGTCGGTGCCTAGTGTCTGTGAATGTTAGGTTGGCCCCTTCCCATTCCCACCTGTGTGCAAGTGCATTAAACCAGACAGGAAAATCAGTTTCCCCAGGCAGTATGTGTTCTCTAACTCTAGCCCCCTACAGTATTTCTATTATGTCCTGCAATCACTTTCAGTCCTGGTAAATCCCTACCTCCTCAGGTGAGCATTTGTCTTACTTTGAAAGAACTTCCAGCTTTCATAATGTGACTATTCATAAGTGTCTGCCCATCACTTCACAACTAGGATTTTTCTGGTTAAAAAAAATGCAAATCAAAATACCAGTGGGCTTTAATGTCTCAGTCTCCAAACCTGAATCTGTTGAAATCAGAGCCTGACTTGTAGTAACTCCAGGAGGCTTTATATCAACTATAAAATGCCTTTTAAAAAGCTAGTAAATACAATAGTATGGGAACTATATTTGGTTGCCATATACAAGGTCTTATTGCTTATTTTTAATACCATTCCTCCCAAGATTTAGAACAAAAGTCAGTGATCTAAATAAATGTAAACAACTGCACTGCATGCTTTTCAAGATCAATAAGTGAAAATTGTTTGTTTTCATTAACACTAATCAGTAGTTTATTTGCAAACTGGGTAACTATTAAACTAAACATTTACCAAGTTCAATTTTATAAGTAACAGCAAATTACTTAAATCTATGCTGTTTATTTGTAAACAGTTGTTCCTATTGAAAAATATAATTGTAATAATGATCAAATATTAAAGATTCAAATCACATTAAATATTAACAGATAAGCAGACAATAACATAATACCTTTCTTTAAAAGTCTTCTGTGTACAACAGCTATGAGAAACATGTTAGTAATATTTAGGTCCACTGTCTTACTTCTACAAGTTGGAGCCAATCTACATGGGTAGCTCTAGGCTCTTTTCTCTGTACCACTTTGTATTGATCCTAAATCTTTTCACTTTGTTTAATTCTTATTTTTTATAAAAAGTCATGCTTAAATGCCCTTTGCCCTATTTCATTCTTTCCCTTCACCTGATTTGATTGCTGTCTGGAGTGTTCTGCAAGATGGTTTAAAGTCAGGACAGAACCAGACTCACCAATCAGTGAGAACATTCCTTCTGGAGGCAAGATAAAATTTGCCATTTTCCCTTTCCCTTTTTCTCCTTTCCCTTCACCTTTGCCTCTCATCCATAGGGAAAAATGACTTGTATTTCATCAAAGTTTATAATATAGTGGCATAATTAAGAAATTTGACCAAGTCCACATTTAAAGAACTACATTGTTTTCAGAAAATAATTCTGAATTTCTTTAGGATTACCATTATTTATTCTGTCCTTTCTTCTTCAATGTGAGAGCTATGAAAGTTTCGAATTCTTTTAATTTAGAAATGTGTACAACAAAAATTTATCAATAACTGATTCATATACTAAATACAAATTACTCTTAAAATTTCAAGATATCAGGTATGGTTGAAAAATACAGTGAATGTTGGAATTGTAATAAAAAAAATTTATTCCATTAAAAGACACATTGTCATTAATCCCCTTCAGAATACTCCCCCTTGCTTCAAGCATACTTATCGCTTTGTTCTTGTCACCTTCTAAAGCAGTTCTGGAAAGCCTCTTTCTTCAGTGTCTTTAGTTGTGCTGTCCTGGTGGCTGCCAGGATGTCCTGAACTGATTCAAAACATCAATAAGATCACGATCATTTTGACTGTAGGGAGCAGCCAGAAGTCACACCATGCCAGATCCAATGAATAGGTGGATGAGGACACACCTTAATGTTTTTATTTGACAGAAATTGCAGAGGGAAATGTTTGCCCTCTTTGATCAATAACAAAAACTCCGGTTTTGTTGAAATTAAAAGTATGACAATGCAAAGATAGTCTTGAATGAAGAGAAATTAATTATTATCTCTAATATTTACAAAAACAATTTTGTCTTTAAACAAAGTCATATAGAAATTATTTCTAATATTTGGGACCCTGAATTAATAATAGTTTGCATGAGTGAGAACAAATGAGCAAGTAATCAGATTGGTGAATGAATGATCCTTTAAGGAAGATTTTGCCACCACCTAACATTAATGCTGAACCTTTGACTGATAGTGAAATAAAAATTAAATATTAAAAATAACAATATTAAGAAACATTAAAGAATAAAAAATGAGATGGTCTCTATCACAAATTATGACAACGATGACTATCTGAACAATAGAATAAAAGTGGCTGGATTCTGGCAATCTAATTTGATAACTGAAAATGTATTCTCTTCCATTTTCAAACATCATTCTACTGTGTGCTAATCTGACAAGAATTATCATATGATCTGGGGTACCAGCAGTTATTTTCTTCTTGCTTCCTACTACTGTAGTTATTGTTTCACTTAGATGTGTTTTGATTGCTGATCAGATTGCAAGGCCTTAAAGTCAGGGACTACATCTCTACTATTTTGTATCTGTCCCAGTGGCCACAGCATATGTCAAATGAATTGTATTCTTCAGTGTTTGTTGGACCAGTTTCTTTAGTAGTAAATATCTACTCCAAAAAGACTGCTTAATCTGTTCCTTTCTAGCATGTTTTTGATCCACAACCTAGTGCTTATGGCATCAGGGTTTCCGCCCTGAGAATGTGTTGGGACTTTGCTATTAATGAGAGTTGCTGCCAGGGTGATTTAACCCTCAACAACTGGACCCTTGCTCCTCCCCCTTTTTTAGATCAACAAAGTTGATAGCTTTTAAGAGTAAGAAACCTTCTGATTTCTTTTTCTCTTATATAGAAGATGAAGGTGCTCTTTTTTTTTATGACATAGCAGGTAATCAATAACTGCCTTGTATCTCACAAGTTCTCACATAAAATAACAGGCATAAAACTGTTCAACATGACTATACTAGAGCTTTTTATTAATAAAACACATATTCCTAAATATTTGGCTAATAGTTCAAGGTGAATAATTCAAGATTATAATAATCTGAATCTCACTAAATTATTGAAGCTAAAATGTTATAACTAATCCAGATGGTTTTGTTTTGTGTAAAAGACATTTTTAGCTATCAGAGAGAAAAAGCATGAGTTTCCTTCCATGGTTAATACAATTTAGTCCAGGCGTCAGATAGATTCAAATACAAAATGCAGCCAAACAAGAACATTAAGTATTATTCCGGAGTCCAATGTTTATATTGGATATTTTCCCCTAGTGTATTCCTAAGAGAAGAAAATGCAAGTCTTGCAAAGAAAAGTAAATAAGATATACTCAGATACAAATGATTCACTTATTGCTGAGTAAGAAAAAAGGCCTTCTAATATATGAGTCCAAATTGTTTATTTCTGAATTTCTAAAACATATTTCAAATATTTGCGCAATTATTAAAATTTTTGAAAGGGAATTAATTTTGGTTATGTATGTAATAAATATAAATTTCTATCAGAATGCGCACTTACCTGTGATTCTGTGTAAGTATTTAATTTTAAGGACAAATGAACCCCTCCTTACCTCAGTTCCTATTTAAAAATTATTGTTAATGCCATCATCAACCACAAAAAATCAATATTTCTTAAGGCATTTTAAAGCCCCCCCAAAGTGTTGTATTATTTGAAGGCTTTATTAAATTTATTGACAGTAGATTATTGTTTGGAAACATATTTCATATTTGGATGCCTAGATTTATGACAGATTTAGTTACAAGGGAAATGAATTTGACAGATAACACAAGAAGCATTGAGGTGCATGGAAAATATCGCAATTGTTCATAATATTACTCTCTCACAGTGAACTATCCAGTGCCTTGCAGCCCAGGGTTTATTAGAAATAAAATCAATTTTAGACAATAAAAGCCCATATTCTATCTCTGAATAAAACACGATCTTCAAAGATCCTCTTTTAAATTAATAGAACCTATCAGTTTATGTATGATAATACAACATCCAGAAATAATAAAGGGCTCATTGTTCACCCTTCTTCTTAACCTTGCTACTTTATGTGAAGTCCTATGCCAATGTCAATCTGATATGAAAATGCTTTGTGCTCTATGTCACTGAGTTTTTCTCTTTTCAAAAATGTTATCCTCATTCTCCGCCAACCCCTCCTTCTCCAGTATGGAGACAGTCAAGATTCATATATTTTACGCCTTAGAAAACTCTCCACCTTCATGACTCCAGCTCTGTTCCATTTCCATTGGTAAATGGACTCTTTTAGAAGAGAGACACAGGTTTAGAAAGATAAAATTTAATCTATTGTATATTAACGGTGCTGTGTCTAATGACAATATATTGTATTTTTTAAAATCATTGAGAGTAGAGTTTAACTGTTCTTACCACAGAATATTAATACATATGCAAAATAATCTAGGTGTTCATCTGTTAGACTGATTTGTTTCATTATGTGTATGTATTTAAAAACATGCTGTCCGTGAAAAAAATGCAAAACTTTTATGTGTCAACTAAAATTTAATAAATTAGCAAAGAAGAGAATTGCAGGGGCAGTGATA
The DNA here is from genome assembly GCF_000247695.1 of Heterocephalus glaber. The sequence goes on along the minus strand of NW_004624755.1, from coordinate 1,746,007 downwards.
CAATGGAGTGTGAGATAAATGGACGAGTTTAAGAGGACTTTCTCCAGTTCTTTACAGAGTATTGATAAGCATTTTAGGAAGCTCTCTCAACTGTACCTTCTTTCCCAGTTTCTCTACCTTTTCTCATCCTACTTTTCCTGGCCAGGCCACTTAAACCCTGTTTGTTTTTTGTTTTTGTTTTCATCATAAGAGTCCTCACTGTTTTCTTCTCCACAGGAGATAGAATCATCATGCCAGACAAGCATGCCATCAAGTTGTAGCTTCCTCTTCAGAACAAACCTTCATCTCCACCCAGGCTTCTGTTTTGGGTATCTCATTTCACATTTCCTTCTTTTCAACTAATTAGTAATATAATCCTTAATCTTCAGGCAATACATATAACTATTTACATTATATTTAAAATGACGTGGAGAATATCTTAGTTTCCTTCTCGTGGATGAGACAAAATACCCGACACCCATAATTTAAAGGTGAAAAGGTTTCTTTTGATTCAGTTAATAGAAGTTTCTGTCCACAGTCAGCTGGCTCCCAGGAATGGCCAGGGCAGAGGGACATGACAGAGGAGACAGAGCTCTTGAAGGGGTCCAGGAAGACGGAGGTAGGCCCTTCTAGGCCACACCCCCAGTGTCCCACCTCCTCCAACCAGGCTTCTCCTCCCAACATCACATTTAGCTGTGAACTCATCAGTGGACTAATCTGCTGATGAACATCACATCCCCATGATCCAGTCACCCACAAGGCCTACCTGTGAGTGTATGAGGCTTTGGGGGGACATCTAGATAGAAAACATAACAACAGATGTCAGAAGTTCTGTTTTCATCCCAGCTACTTACTGACCTTGCTCCTAGATAACAGTAAACTATTATCCTCTCTTTCCTCCTGTTATCTCTTCGACTGTCCTTCACATTTTCAGGATAAGAGGAAAATTTGAATCTGTTTCTCATGGCACTGAGAGGGAACTGTAGAAAAATTTAGGAATTTTGTACTATTGATTTTAAAGGGGATTATAGATTTAAAGAAAAACACGTCCTTGTTTTACACATTAAACATTAATTGCTGTTGGGATCTGACAGATATATTCTGCAAAATTTAATTCATCATTTATAAGGAAGTAATTGACAACACATCTCTACTCTTAACAAGAAATTGCTTGTCCCTTTCTAAGATAAAAAAAAAAGCTGCGGGGACTCCTTTTGTAGCTTAGCTTTATACCTATCTCCTATTCAAGAAATCAAGTTAGAGACAAACTGGCCAAGTAATTTGGGGAAAATTATTATCCAAGTTCTTTCATACACATGCATCTGTTTCTACATGTATACATTTCTTTTTATCTCTCCTTTTCACCTGTCTAATCCAAAATTAAATTTTCTTTTTATTAGGAAAATTTAAAAATCGCAATTCTTATTTTTAACTATACTTACTGTGAACCAAATTATTTCTATTATTCCTAGGACAAATCTATGTCCAAAAATTTAGATAAGCAGCTAATTTGATATAATCAATAAATGGGGCAGCATTTAGCTTTCAAATCAACAAAGCTCTTTATTTAATACAAAGATAACTTTACCAAAAAATAAAAATGGCTTCTGCTTTTACTGTTTGCAATTCAAATTCCTCACTTATTTTATATTTTCCACAGTAAAATGAAAATAAACATTACCATGACAGAAACTTTAAAAAATCTGTATAACAAAATATTTCAGTCAGAAAAATAGTGTATTTGCACATTTGCATAATCACTGATAGCTTTATTTTTTATCAAACTTCATTGCATGCAGTGTTTGAGAGATTTCTTAACCCTTAAAATGTTATCATATGTTTGTTTCTAAGTGTATATGGCTTAGTACAAATCAAGTAGCCATAATCGGTATGCATTTCTTGTAGAATAGAACATAACTGACATTTTGAAATATTTTAATTGCATATTCAGAAGTGCTAGTGGATATGCCAAAGTGAGAATAAGATTCTGAAACTAATTAATGTGGTTTCATTTATCAAGAGCAGTAGAGCTGTTATAAATACTAATAATAGCATTGTAACAGTGTATTTCTGTTTGTCTGTTGATACCACTGTCATAGGGCTCCACACAACTGAGTTGAGGACAGTCTTTGTGTAGATTTCACAAACAGCATTCCATATTTCTTTGTAGCAAATTCTCACATTTTCAACACTGAGACTTCCTCATCTTTCACTAGTATATGTAATACTGAGATTGGTTGATCCCAGAAACCCATGTTCATTGTTCATAATTAGAGAACTAAGGGAAGCAGTAAAAAAATACTCTAAGGTCAACTGTGTTAATTAACACAAATATGTAAAATAAAAAACAATAACAATTACATCACTGTTCTCTAGGGGAGCTAAAAACGAGCTGAGGAAGTGGATCAGACTGCTGGAATTATTAGTATAAAATCTCATTTCTTAACTAGAGACTACACTGAAAAGGCTTCAGTTTTTCCTTCTAGGTTAAAGCCTGGCATCCATCTCTCATCTTTGAAATTCCCAAATATTTGGGAATCTTTTTCAAGAGAGTGGATGTTTCACAGTGCTGTTGTGAGAATATATAGAAAGAGCAATGCACTAACACTTGTAGATGTGAACTTGAATGTACCATTCCTCAGTAAATTATTTTTCAGTCCATTTCACTTCTGAGATTCAGGTAGGGAGTTGGACTCACTAACTTGGATCTTTTCAACTAACTTGTAAAAGTCCACAATTCTGTCATCATGTAGTACATAGGATAATTGGTGCCTCAGAGAAGGAATACAGTGAGAGCAAAATTTAAAGGGTAGAACTGTGTATAGGAGTAAATTGCCTGTCAGTACATAATTCCAAAAGTTCATTTTGGGTTGAAAAATGAAATCTTGAAATCACCTCTGAAAGCAAGCAGTTTGCTATTTCTAAAACAACATAATTTCCAAGTTAAATACAAAAGGTAATCCAAATAGAATGTGACAATGGCACATTAAATAAAACTCTCATTTTAAGGGCTGGGAATTTAGCTTAATGCTACTGCTGCCTGCCTCACAAGTGCAAGGTCCTGAGTTCGACCACTGGTATCAAAAAAACAGAAACAAAACCCCCCTCTAATTTTAGAGAGGTAGAAGGGTAGCTACAGATGAATGAATATAAACATATGTAAAAGGAAATATCTCCCCAAATTGAGCTACATTTCTCACCTGGGGCAAAAGGCTAGATTATTACACCATTAAAAAAAAGAAAAAATAAAAGAAATGAGTGTGTTGTTTTACACATGCTCTTGTTTCAAAACTTAATGTGCCTTTGAGTCCCAAACTCAGATAATTGTTTATTGTATTTATATTTGTATTTCTTTTGAAGAAATTTTATAGACAATCACCTTCATTGTTTCAATATGTAATTCTAGACAAAGCTGGTTATAGAACAAGATTTGCGTTTCAGATATTGCAACATCTGGTAAAATGGAAAGAATGTAGCTTGGGAAAGAGAATACCTTGGATTTTAGCAATGTCTATGCAGCCAATTTACTAACTTTGTGACCTCCAACAGTTTCTCTAGCCTCTGTTACATGAACTACTTCCATTTGAAAAATTAGCAAGATCTCTGACCCCTTGAGCTATGTTAGGGTGACATGAGAAATATGTATATGAATTGTGTATTATAGTACCTATCATAGAATAGATATCTATCAATTCTTAGTTGATTTACTTTCAACATATGTTGGAAATAGGAAAAACTCCCAATTGTTGGAGTTTGTAAACGTATGATTTGCCTTTTGTTTGCATGAAAGGTACATGGCCATGAGTAAACCACCATCCTTTTGGGCTCCAGGGTTCTCATCAATAGAAGGAAGGGTTTGAGCTATGTAATCTCAGATATTCTACACACTTTCATAGAATTTTATTTATTTTGGTTATATTTCATTTTAAAAGAAAAGCAATAATGAAAACAAAATATACTTATTATGATTTCCTTGGCCTGCCTACATCAGACAACAATAATTTCACATAACAGCATAACCTAGGAATATTTTATGATGTATTTTTTAACCAATACCTAGTCCTGTTATGAACTACCTTCAAAAGTAGTATCATTTCTGCCTGAAATATTTGTTCAGTTGAGAAAGATATTTTTACTTCTTTCATAAAAACAAAATTCAATCCACATATAGAATTCTTTAAATGTTGAAATTTCCTTCTACTATTGGGTTTTATAAATGAAAGTTACAATTTCTTTGGGCTTGCAATTGATTTTTCTTCATGTGCTAAATGGAAACTACTGATTACATTAATATGCAGATTTCTGTCTTACCTTCCCAAGAGGTCATTTTAGTTATTTTTTTAAATATTAGTCTTTGTTATCTTGAAAAGAATTATTCTTTTTTGTCTCTCATGAAGATATAATGTAGCAATAAAGGTCTTTCTTAAAGCATTCAAACAAAAAAACTATATCCACAGAAGATCAAGCAGTTCACTTTTATATAGATGTTATAGGAAATGTACAAACAATCTGTAAGAAATGTATGGAGAATATTTTTTTTTTACTGAAAAAAATTAGTGACCTTCTGATATCATTGTGAAGAAATGGTTGAACAATGACAAAGGCGATTTTTGTAAAATTCAATTTTCTTATTGGAAAATTTATAATTATCCTAACAATCAGAATCCGCTTGACAATATCTTTACCTTGAAAATAATCTATTCCAATACATTGTAATATTTGCTAATTACATAAAAAGTACAAGTCTCTCAGGCTGTAGTTTAGAGAAACTGGATTTTTCTTCATTTAGTTCTTTAGAATTTTATGATAGAGGAAGCTAATATATGTTATCCTTCTACAGTACTAGAAAACCTTTGTCTCTTCTCACCTAGAGTGACAAAGAAATGGCAAGAAACAAACAGAAACCCAAACAATAGCAAAGCAAAAACTTTATGCAAATATAAGAAATGTTCCATTAATAAATGGATGTAGTACCCATCATTTTGTCTATTCACCTTCTCTGAATTTCATACCTTTAACTGATGGATCACTTGAGAATGTTAGAAAAAGTAATAATCCATACCTATTTTATCCCAGTTTTTACTTGAAAATTCTTTTCCTGTTTACCTATTCTGATCTTTTCTGTATGGCCAACCACCTAGTCCTTAAAAGGTTCCAAATTTAGCTATCAAATTAGATCCAACCATCTCATTTAATAGCTGTAAAATTCAGTAGAAATTGGTGATAATATCTCTGAGATATTTGTCATTAATGACAATTGAATTATGTTACATAATTTTAAATCTTTTTTTTTCTTTTCTAGATACTTATATAGGATTAAAAATAAAACATCCAAATACATTTAAATCATTATTTAAGCACAGTAGTTCCATAGGGACATGTTTTATTTTAAAGATTAATTGGAATATGAAACAACAAGGTAAAATATCAGTGCATATTCAAATACTAATTGAGATACAGGAAATACTTATTAATGAATTTCAGGAGTGTGCCAGGAAAAAAGGAATCTGCTAGGTGGATTAGGGAATATTTAATTTTTAGAAAGTGCATTCTACTATAAATGGTAGTCATTCACTAAGTCACTGTCAGTTAAGTTTGGAATATAAATTATTTTAAAGGCCAGATTTGCATCTTGAAAATATGCTATTCTCTGGAAAGCACACAGACATGAGTTACATAAAAATATCCATTCATAAAAATTCTGTTTCACTCAATTTAGCCATATGACTATACACATGAGAAAGGAATATTAAAACATTAGCCATCATGGCAGGCAGATGGAAACTGCATGATAATAGCATGTGATAAAAATGAAGGATGCGTTTTGTCGAATGACATTATTTTGGCATATTTATTCCCACTGTTGTATCAACCCCACTGCACTTCCTTACATAGTGAAAAACAGAATAATTAGATTCTGAATAATGTAATATTTCATATAGGTGAATGAGTAGATAGAATTATCACCTAAATACTCTTTGTTATAAACAATTGTAAACACTGTAGTCTGAATTAATATAAAGAGTTCTCAGTTTCTGAGAAACCTAACATTTTCCATATGCACTGTCATGTTCCTTTCTTTTTCTAATATTCATATTTCATTAGCATTTAGTACACAGGCCTTGAAAACTTTTTGAAAAAGATACATAAATATATGCAGTCTATATTTGTGAACAACTTATCATTTAAGCTATCATCAAGGCCTAGTTAGTTTGCTTAAGATACTAAATTCATTTAAATCCCACTTTTTTACTTTCGATATGCAAATATTTTCACTTAAATGGCTTAGCAATACAAATTGAAGTTTGCAACATGAACGGCTAATGCTAATTTGATTACTTTTGTATTAATGTTGAGTGCTATAAAATTAGCAAGAGCTTGTTTAATAATGAAACTGGGAATGGAAGAACTCTTTCTATGCAGCCCTCTGCAATGATGGTAGTAATAATGCATGTACATTATTGCTTGTTGATTCTTATAAAGCAATGAATGCAATTTTGAAGGCAAATAATTTAAGATTTTTAGAAAACTTGACAGCTTTCTTTCTTTATTTAAATTATGATTCATCAAAAGTCTTCAGTCTACTTTTTTAAGAAATCAGAGAGTTTAAATCTATTTGAAATATTCATTACAGATGCATTAGACTACAATTTATTTTTAGCAGTGAAAATGTATAATATAGTGAAGACAAAGTGCCTGTATTGTGAATTCAATACTTTTGGATAGAAGTAGATCAAGCTTTTATTTTAAGAATATACTCATTTCTTCAATTGATAAAGTTGAAGAGATTTCTAATGACTTTCAAGAATAAGAATAGTAGAAGTATATGATTGCAAATCAAATTAAAATGGGTAGACCTAAAAGTTGTTGAAAAATTATTTTCTTTCTACCTTTTTGAAGTAGTGCTTGAAGATGGCCTCACCAGGCATATGTATATCATATATATATATATATATATATGATATATATACATATATACATATTCCTATAAGCTATCTCAAAGAGGGAGCTGCAGTAATACCTGCCACCTATAATGTGCCTGCAGCGTGCATGTTGCTTGTTTGTTTAGCAATGAATTGTCTTTGTAGTGTCTGTCTGTAATTTGTATTATGCCTGAAAGTCTCTATGCTCATTAACCTTTTACAGGTGCTGTACCATTCCAAGGAACTGCAGGTACTAAAAGAATGGGCAATACTTATAAAGACAAAGACAGCACAACTAGCAGCTCTCCACTTCTCTTGCCTATACCTTTTGATATAAGATTTAATGAGTTAGATGACCAAGCTAAGGAAGTGAAACTGAGGGCAGTTAATGATTGGATGAGGGCCATGATGCATTTTAAAAACATTATTGGATATATGACACTCCCAACCCCTGTCCCTTAAAGGATATATTTCATACAAAAAGAAAAAGAAGAACAAAAGAAATGGATCAGTTATTACTTAGCAAGAAAAATGTGTTAGAATTTACTCATGTGCTGTTGAGGTTTTTTTTAAAGAGTTTTCAATAATATATGTGGTATATAGAAATGTAATGCAGAGATTTACTAGATTGGAAGGTTCATGAATAGAAATTAATGATCAAGGGATCATAAAAAATAATTACATTAAGGATTGAATATTGAATTATATGTGGCTGATCCTTTTAAAAATTATAATAGAATTTAATATAAGGTAGTCAGATAAGAACAAGAATTTAGCATTAACATTTTTTCTTAAAAATACATAAAAATTGCACTTAACAGAGGAAAATGTAAATGGTAGTATAGCAACTAAGAAGTGAGGCGACATATGTGTGCATATATGTATGTGTTTCTTCTTAAATTACATGAGCGAAGGAAAAAGAAAAATTCTTATTCTTTCTAGCCATTGCCTCCAAAATGATATTATTTTATTGTTTAAAATAGTCACATTGATTTACAAATATGCTCTTTTACTTACAGTAAGAAGTTTAAGAAGCATATAAGTCATTCTGCCTTAGGTAAAGCTTTGTTAAGTAGATATTAAATACACTTGAAAAGTCAAGCCTGGTGATACACACCTTTTGTTCCAGTACTCCAGGGGGGAGGGAAGTGGATCACAGATTGGATACTTATCTGGACAACTAAGTAAATTAATGAGACCTGTGTCAAAATAAAAATATGAAAAGAAATAAAAAGAACTAGGGATGTAGCTTAGTGTGAAGGCCCTGGATTCAATCTCCAGTACCATCCACCTCCTTCTAAAAAGAAAAAACCTAAAAAAGAAGAGAAAATCAACTTGGGAAAATCCATCATATAATCCACCAATTTACCATCCTTGATGAATGATATTGTGATTATGATAATTATTATGCTATTAAAATAATGATGCCAATGATCTTAAGCCTTTATCACCGAAACCATTTTCAAGGGCTAAAATTGCATGAAATACAAACGTGACCACACTTCTACATAGGGGCTTCACAACGTAAAATACCATCTTGCTCAACTTCTCATTTTAGAAACGCAAACTCTTGCATAAATCTCATATGCAAATTGTTAAAAATAACAATCTCAACCCCACTTTTCAACTCCAAATGAATTTAAAGTAATTATCTACAGTCTTTTGCATACATGATGAAAGGAAATGGATGTTGGGAGGAGGAAGGCAGGCAGGCATCCTTGTATGCTGTGTGCAATACTGCTAGAGGGGTAAATGCTCATGGTTTGCTCTTCGCTTCCTCGCCCTCACTCTGTTTCTTGCAATACAGATGTCATGGATCTATTTAAAGGACATCTGTTCAATACTATTTTTCTTTCACCATAACCTGAAAGCATTCAAGTTACCACTGAAATGTTGCAAGTCTTACAAAGCTACCCCTTGAAATGTGCCATTCATGGAGTCCTGCTATTTAATTTGCCAGTAGTCCTTTGCATTTAACAGATAGGATATCCACTGGATCCTGTAGAAGGTAGTGTAAGAATTACCAGCACTTTACCTTCTTCCACAGAGCACAGTAGTGAGAGAGATAAAGAGGACAGACACTTGGAAGGGGGTTTAGGATAGAAGATTCTTGATCAATGCAGCACTTTGTTCTTAATTTCATTTAGATCAATGCACCAGGGGCTGAGAAACTATTTTTAAATTTTATATAATCTTAATTTACATTTAAATACCCCCATTTGGTTAGTGGTTATCATATTGGACAGTGCTGATTTAGATACTCATGTTCTCTTTTAGCTTTGAAAGACAAAGGTTAAACGTTTTTAATTTAGCATTTGAAATAGACACCAAAGAATAAAACTGGTCATCATACTTCTGCACATTCAGTGTTCCTTCAGTGATTCCAGATTGTCCTTATCTTGATTTCTCATGTTTTTAACCTCCTCCTTCACTGAATAGACTTATTATATGCTGAAGATTAAGATTTTTATCTGACATAATATATATACATTATTGATATACATTGTACTTGACTCATAGCATTTGTTCAGAAAATGCCGGCATGTTGGCCAGACTTACTCTTAATGTTGCATAAAGGGTCGTAAGAAAGGAATATTTTGCATTTTTAAGGGTTTTTAAGGTTAACAATGGATGATTCCTAACACAGCTGAATAGAAACAGTGCTAGGGGATTTTCGCACTTTCTCATTCACGTGCTACAAAAAAAAAGAGTGCCTCAATATAATAACAAGTTTATAAAGTTTGGTGGAAACAACACAATTTTCAAGAGTTTGAAGAGCTGTCCCAAGACAGGTTAAATACATGTAATCATGCTTTCTCTGAAGCTTCTAGTTAATTGTAAAGTCATATCCTCATTGGCTTTCAGATGGGGTTAATTTTCTTTTCTAATGCAAAACTTAGGGAATAGACATTATAATTTCAAAAACATTCATTTATAATCTTGTAAATCCCTTGAATAAGCCAAAGAAAGAGGAGCTGACATTAAGAACTAGGATGGAAAAAAATTTTAACTCTAATATATGAAAAACAAAAAACAAAGTCTTTCACTCCCTGCTACCAAATAGTATTATTAATGTCAATGCACAATGAGGGCAATTGTCCCACTATTTTGCAATAATTTCTTGACAACAACATGCCACTAAGATCCTCAGGAGATGTTCATTTCTTTTTTTCTCGTATGTGCTGTATGTAAAGTTGAGGGAGTTGAGATCCATTCTAGCCTATGGCTCTTCCCATACTACAGTCTGTATTTCCCCTGTATGAGGTCGTACAGGGATACTGTGTCTACTATAATTGATAATTTGTAAGACAATTGTATAATTTGTAAGAAAATTTTTAAAAATAAAGTTTTAATAATAAGATACTTCCAAATCTAGCCAGGATGTTTTTCCTCTCCAAGGCGAGTCACAGAGCCGCATGAGTCAGTGTGTCCATAAATTAGACTGACTTAAAATGTATGGAGAAATAACCATCAAAGTGACAAAATATTATAACTGATAGTAGTGATGATAAATAATGTCATCTATTCAATGTAGTACTTTCTTAATTATAGGGAAAAATCTCTTTATAAGTAAGATGTTAACTGTGAACATACACCATTTTTTTAGGTTTTAATAATGCTTTACAAGAAAAGGCCAATTAAAATCAGGCCAAGAAATAAATGTAGTTTTGTTGTATAGAAAATATTTTAAAAGATTTTGAAGAACACCTTCAATTTAAATTTTTATCCAAATACTGATGATCCTTTAAAAAAAGTTAGGATTGGAAAATTTAGGTAATTGTATATTAAATAGAAGATTCAGGTAATTTAAACATGAACTACAGTGTCTACCAGATATTTAAGAGAGGATGGTTTTATATAGGTGTGTGTTCACTTTTTATAACATCCTCAAAATGTAAAAGTCTAGAAAACTAGAGAAGAATAAAGAAAGCTAGGTTGGTAAGTATTGGGATGGAAATCAGACACATAAAACTCTTTGAATAGAATATGTACCAACCACATTGCTACAGATATATCCTACTATCTGCTTAAGTTGTAGTAAAAATTCCCAGAAACACCTTTCTTTGATTTTCATAATCTACGATTACTTATCTTTTAAAAAATGAAACTGCATAATATCTCATTAGAAATAAACTACATCCTCTTACCTTTTTAGAAATCATCCCTAATCATGAGGATTGGGAAGTTGTAAAATTTAGGTGGCCATGGGAAAAGATGACTTCAAGTATGTGTATTCTCACGTAGTACTCTGGCAATTTCAGTTCAGTATTTCTGGAGAGAGCACTGCTCTTGATGGTTCTGAGAAAGAAGTAAGCAGCCACTCAGAAATAGATGAAAAATTTTTAAAATGTTTTCTTGGTTTATAGAACAATAATTGGATTTCTGGCTTTTAAGACACAAAGTAGAATAAGAAAACAGAAATTTATGTTTGAAGGACAGTAGTTGATAAAATAAAAGTTAGGAAACTAACAAATCAACTTTCTAACATGCTTACTAAAGGCATGAAAGATATAAATACCATAACATTTACTTATGCAAAAATAATTTATTGTTGACTTGATCCTATTATCATTTACATTTAATAACTTCAAGAAATTTGAACATGGTTTAAGTTTTGACTATGAAATATCTTGGTCAAAGTCAGTCTATATGTTTGGAAAATGTATGAAAATTATTATGATTTAAAAATAGATGCAGTATTGATGTATATTTTTAAGCATACAGATATATTTGAAACTATCACCAAAATTGGCTTAACTAGCTGAAGCATCTCAATATATAGATTTGTGCTGTCCAAAATAGCAGCTGTTAGTCAATTGTGAAAACTGCACACTTGATATATGTATAAGGAGTCCCAATAGAGATGTGCTGTAAGTATAACAAGTACACCAGATTTAGTACAAATAAAAATAAAAAAATTCTCATTGTTTCGTACTAATTGCATATTGACATAATATTTTGCATATAGTTCAATGAAATTCAGTAGATTGAGGTAACTTTGATTTATTTCCTTTTATATTTTGAAACATGGCTACAAGGATATTTTCAGTGATTTCTCAGGCTCTTAGGCAGGATTTACTTTGCATTTTTATTGGTCAGAATTGGTTCAAACAACCTTTATTATTATTATGCCCAAAAGAAATATTCTGTAACTTAAAGATAAACAATAAGGCAAATGTACATTCATTTTATATTGCTACTATTTCCACAAACATATAATGATACTGATTTCTTTTATCTTACAATTTTGGAGTTCAGAAGTCTAATATTGATACCCATGGACTAAAAGCAAGGCATAGCAAGACTTCATTCCTTTTAGAGTCTCTAGAGAAAAATCCTTTCTTCCTTTCCAGCTTCCTTCCTTTATGAGTGCACTAATTCACGTTTTCAAAGTAACACTGGGGTAAGAACTTCCAACACTGCAGTTTCTCTCTCTCTCTCTCTCTCTCTCTCTCTCTCTCTCTCTCTCTCACCTATAAGGGTCAGATGGTTATATTAAGACCTCCTAGACAAATCAGGTTAATTTTTCTCTCTCAGGTGCAGATGATTTGCCATGTCAGTCCTCTCTTTGTCACATAATCTAACATAGGCACATCTTTTGTGGCCATTATTTTGCCTACCACAATGTATATACATATATTGATACTTAATCTAATTTATAAATACATAAAATCTGCATGTTATTCATCTATCAATTCACGTGTGTATCTATATATGTATCTATGCATCTATATTGTCTTCTCCCCCTAAAAAATAAATTCAGTGTCCTTCTTCAGACTGTTTCCCTTCTTTACATTATAGTACTAAATTTTCTACCATGGAGATCTCCTAAAAAGCTCAGATTTTATCTCACCCAGATAATTGTAGCCACACAAGTACAACATGGAAAAAGTGAGTTGTCCATTTTAATTTTGTGTTTTTAATTCGAGTAAAATCCCTTCTAGTTTGCAATTGTTTGCTGTGTTCCTCAGGTAGATTAAGAACAGACACATCAGCCATCACAGAAAGAAAGGAATGCAAATTCCAGTGGGTAAACATTTTTAGTGTGGATGGAATCAGTAGACTTTTCATAAAGAAGAAAGGATTGTAAGACAAAGCAAATACAAGAAAGAGGAATACTACTTTTCTGCCCCTCTAAGACACTTTGTTAGTTCAGCACATCTGCTCAGACCTTTGGAGAATATCTTGGCATGTGCTACTGTTAAATGAAAAGTGAGTCCTCTTAGAAACTGTAGAAATATAGCAAGGGTTTGGCGATATCCTTTTACCTTGTTAGATACTTGGAAAATTAAATTTGATTTTAAAAAATCATTCGACCTAGGTTTCACTATTGCGTTTTTATAATATTGGTGCGTAACTGGACTTGATTGTATGGAATTGTTGAGAGTAGTGCTTAGGAGTCAGACGGCCATTGCATTTCTTTGCACCAAAGACTCAAAGTCTTTTTCAAAGGTAATAATCTATTGTTTAAAATTAAGGCCATCTTTAAAGATATTGTACTCTGAAATGCAATGTTTAAATTGTTTTCTTGTTTTGAATAATTATAATGCTTTAACTAGACTCATGAAAACTGTTCATTTGCTTTGTCAATTGGAGAAAGATAAATTGGCTACTAATTGCCACAAGGTGTGACAGTAAAATCAGTGAACTTAAGCATGGTGATTTAAATACTATGGATATTTTTAAAGCAGAATATGTTCTGTTTTCTTTTCTTTTGTTTTTTGCATTACTTTTTTCTTAAAGTAACTACTTTTGAAAGCTTTTCATTATTTCTATTGTTTTTATGAGACAATTTATTAGCAGTAAACAGATTACAATAAAATTGTTAAGGGAAGGAAAATTTATTCATAATTCTATAATTTTTCCTTTATATTTTATAAATGATTAATTTAGAAAAGTTATATGAGGAATATTAATAATAATTTCGGTACAGAACTCTGAAATAAAAAATTTTTATGTTATAAAAATTATTTCAAAGTTATTTGGATGGTGTTTTTATTTGGTTTTGAAATTCTTAGTATTAGAGGTGTGTTTTAATAATTTTAAGATTTAGACTATATTATTTGGAAAATGTGATTGTGAATGGTAGTAAATTTCACGTTCATGCAAGAGGTAAATGCCTTAAAAACTGAAGTTGAAGAAAGGTCAGTTTGAGTCACTGAAAAAGTCAAAATATTTATCTAAAGACAGTGACAAATTACACACTAAAAATTGTCCATTGTTTCAGATATGTGTGTCTCAGAGACACCTGCCAACACAAGTTACTTTTTCTAAACCCATGCAGATAATGTTGAATTATTTCTTCAGTGCACTTCTGGGTGAACATAGGCTGTTTGATTTGTAAGGAACAATAGAAGAAAGTCAGCAGGCCAAACAAACTTGCTGATTTTTCTCTTTAATTTTACTAGGGGATAAGGTAAATAAATAATCATTAAGTGCTCAAATATATTTAATTTTTTCTTTTTGGGTGGAGGATCAGGCAAATAAAAATAAGTCTCTAAAGGGACCAAATATGATAAGTAAAATAGAATGAACAGTTTAACTGAACCATTTCTATGCAAAATAGGAAATTATAAATTTGCTAGAGGAAGTTTGAATGTAGTTCACAAAGACTATGACCTTTGAAATAGACTTTAAAAGTTAATGGGAGGTGGGTACTTTGAGATTAAAGTGAATATTATATTTAAAGGAAAGTGCCTAAAAACCTAGAAAAGTACAGTGGATGAAAACTGAATTGAGGTGATCATCTTAATTGTTGGCCAGTGAAATGCCATCAATGAGATTAAACAAATACTCGCTGGTAAACTATCAGATTTGTGATTTTACTCATTAAAAGTGTACAGCAGGAGGTATTGACAGAGGGTAATGATTGAAATGACCAAAGTATGTATGTGTGTGTGTGTGTGTGTGTGTGTACCTAGTCAAGATATGATAAAAACATAATTCAATAAATTTGCACAAAGAGTGAAAATATTCCCTAGATGCATAGTCCTCTAGATGTGTTTCGTGGATCAGAAGCACTGACATTGCCTGGCAACTTACCCAAACTATCAATCCTCTGGAGCCCATAACAGATCCAGTGAGTCACAAACTCTGAGACCTGGGTTCAGCAACCTATGTTTTAACAAGTTTTCTGGAGGAATTCCAAGCATGCTAATATTTAAAGACAATGGACTTAGAGATTTATTTTCTATGTAGAGTCTGCAAGCATGAAGAGCTGACTAGATTTTAAGATAAGTAAGATGGAGCTAAAGAACAGCTAAAATTCCTACTGGAGACACCTAAGTGAAGAGTAATGTAACTCAGTTGCACCGAATATGTGAGAAAACAGATGAGGCTACAAAGAGTAATTTGGAAAATATATAATTGGTTAGAAAGTTGGTTTTACAACCAAAATTATAGGTCAGTGTCAAATGTCAGGGATTTGATTTGATTAGACCAAGTTTTGGTTTTTATTAAACCACAGTGTTTGTTATTAATGTATTTGTAGTTTGCCTTTACAAAGTTGAATACTGAACAAAGTCTGGAGCACCAGAAGAATATGTGATATAGCAAGAAGAACTTCAAATTTTGGAGTCGGAGGACCTGAAGCACAACTATGACCTGTAAAACTATAATTCCATTGGCTTGAGCTCATATTACCTTTGGAAAGTCACTTCTTAGAACCCCAGATTTTTGCTTTGTTCTCTTTTCCATTGTTACCTTCTCCATTCAGAACAATAGAAATATTGCCTGTCTTTCACAATTTTTGTCAAAAAACAATAAGCATGTGAGAACATAGCTTAGTCACTGGCAACAAGAAGCTTTCTATATATAGTAAAGTTTTCATCTTGGCTGTTTGCTGGATACAGAGCGTTTTCTTTGATTTATCCAAATATTTGATGGAAAAATAGTAATTTTAGGAAAAAGGAAGAGAGGAAAATATTTCTCAAAACATTTCCAAACATGCAGAGGTAATAAATACCAAATACTTCCTGGGAAACTCATGTGAACAGAGCATCTCTGATACAGCCACATACAGTTAGTGTCTTAGGAGAAATTCTTGAGCAATATGTTTGAAAATATGAACTGAAAGATGCAGAAAAATTGACTAAAGTTCTTTTGGAGAGATGTGGGAACAAAAGATATATTACATTTCACATACAATGTAGCAATGTCTGTAATGCTTTGCTATCAGCTACACCAATTAATGCAGATGATGCTAATTAAAAGTAAATTTAGAGAGTGATTAGGTTCTCTCACCATTGTTAGGGAGAATTGATTCTTCTATTGATCTAATATGTTAAAGTAAGAAGTTAATGATATATTGATGTATTTTAAAGCACTAATTTAGAGTATAATTCTGAGGAAAACATTTGTGTTAATATTGAATATTAAATGACAAACGTTTTCTCTTGGAAAAGGAATGGCACCATTTGCGAAACCCTAGAGCAACGCACATGTTGATGTTTCAAATAAATTATTGTGTGTGGCTGTATAATCTCAATTTTAGTTTTGTAAAACTTATAATGCAAGAATTCTATTGCACATGTGCTCATTTATGTGGCAGTATACAGCTGTGTGTGCCATAATGACTTTATTGAACAAAATTATGTGCTGTAGAACTTGCTACAAAAATTTTATGATCCCATCTGGGCCAGCTTTGCAATTGAAAAGGCTGAAGTGGGCAGAGATTTCACAAAATTATGGAAATCAGAAGTAGGTTTCTGTTGTCAGTTTTAACATTTAGGAAATCGGGTCAGTAGGTGTTAAAGCTGGAAAGATTCTTTCTTACACAATAAGGATTTTCTGTTGGCACAAAGTTACTCTCCTTCTAGCATATAGACATATAGACATATAGCTAGTTCATACCTGAATGTATTGGCCTTTTAGAAACAAGTTTTTTAAAATCTTGTATAATAAACATAGCAGACTCTTTGAGTGTTGAACCAATTCTTATATATTACCAACAACTTAGAGAATTAAATGATGCGTTATTCTGGAAAAATTACTTTCTAAGGGCCTAAATTTGGCCAACATTATGTTGGAATTTATTAGGACATAGTGTAGGTTAACACTGTGTAGGGCAGTTTGTTTTTCATGGGAAAAAGAGGAAAAAGTTTAAATAAATGTAAGACCGATTAGATGGCAAGATACACCTACTCATTATTTTCTTGTGTCTCTTATTTTATTTCCTATCATTTTATTCATTGTCCTTACCTCCCTTCTTTCTCTCTTCAGATATATATCATAACACACCTAGAAAAGAGAGAGGCAGAGAGTGAGAGAGAGACAGAGACGGAGAAGAGGCAGTAAGAGACAGAAAGACAGATAAAGCGCAAACTCCATCTGTGTAAAATCCAAGAAAACTGAGCTTGATCCCTGTATCACAAAACAAAAATAAAACTAAAACTAAAAGCAAAACAAGCAAACAAACAGAAAAACACCAGCACCAACAACTTAGTTTGGAACAAAAATAATAACGTATTTCAAATACCTCGTCTTCTAGGAGGTCAAATAGTGGCAAAGTGAAAATGTTTTTGCTTTCAATGTCCAATATTATTCATATTGTGCCAGCATATAATACGTACTTTGGGATCTAGATGTATGTCTGTGTGCAAACTTTTATGAAGATGGAAAAACTTCAAGAATATATTTATTAGATAGTAAATTTAGTACTGTGAGTAGTGTTTTAGTACAGGTAAAAATATGTAGATAAAACTGCGGTTCTAGTAAGTATTTAAAGTCAAGATAAGCTTTTATTTGCGTGGATTACAGTAAGAATCTGTTGAATAAATAGTAAGCCACATATAACAAAAGCCTCTAGGTTAAAAAAAAAGTTCATGGACTACCCCACATCTTGATTTATATGCATTTACTAAAAGTATATTTCTATTCAAAACATATAAAATGATATGGTAAGTATTGTTCTTTTTGTGCATACTATTGCTAAAATTGTCTTTGGAAAATATTTTAATAGTTTATATATAAATTTAATTGCTTCAGATTAAAACTTTAAACATATGTTTTTATATGCATTATTAATCAATTAAACAAGAAAATGTACAATTAACAGTTTCACTAATAATATCAGAGTTTTCACTGATTGAATCATACCTCAATTTTTAAATTATGTGTTTGTGTTTCTGAATATAGCTATATACCTATATCTAATGTGTTTCATGAACATCATACACACACACACACACACACACACACACACACACATAGGCACACGCACACATACTAAAATATATTAAGAATTCACTAACTTGTGTTCACCCAAACCCAGTCCATGAACATAGCTATCAGCATGAATTTACATTTTAAAAGAAAATTTAAAAGCATGCCTATGAACATAGTCATTAAATCGAGGTAAAGAAATTGAGCCAAAATCTGATTATGGAGAAACTGTTTGGAACAGTACCTGTTGTTCTTATTTTTATTGTTGATAATTGTTACATAAACAAAGGGGAGAATCCAATAATATGTTCATATATGATGCTTGAAACAAAAATATTTACCCCTAGTGCTATGAGCAACACTGTAATTATTTTCTTAACAAGTATAATATTGAAGCCCAATTAACCAATTGTAAACAACAACAAAACAACAACAGCATAATTTGGACTACACTATTGAGACTAATTATAAACTCCTGAAAAAATGATCATGTATACTGAACCAGTATTGTAGAATACAGCTTCTTTTAATATACAAAACAAGTTACAGAAACAGCTATAAGAAGACAACTCATTCTTTAACTCCTATAAATTCTGTCAATCTGACTTTTTTCCATTTCATTGGTCATCAGTAACATGCATATAAATACACATACTTTAAAAATATTAACTGAAAACATAGTGATTAGTAACCAATATAGGCAAAAAAAAAATAGATTTTGAGTAAAAATTGGATTCAGGAGCTAGGTAAAGCTCTGGAGCACATACAGTGATGAACATCCAGATGTTACAGTTTCACCAGCAGTAGAAGCTTACAAGTTCCAAACTGGACCCATCATTTCTACATGAAGCAGTGTGCATGATTTAATAGCACGTAACAGCCCAGCAGGTTCACTGTACCATTCAAACTGCTCCTATATACTTAACATAGACTGGTTTCTAAGGTACATTGGTGTAAGTAAGCTTGATAGTGTTCTAGGCCTAATTGGATGACACTTGGGTATAGAGGACAAGACTTTTGCAGTGATACTAACAAAATTAGTTACTAATGCATGGCTTGAGAAGGAAAAGCGATATCCTCTAAGAAAACTAGAAAATACACTATGCAAGCCAGTAACGAAATTTCACTAGGATATTCTTTTAAATAAACAAGGCTTTTATAATTAATGCAAAGTTTACTGTAATTTGGCAAGAAGTTATTATTACTAAAAGTATTCTCAGCTCAACTTCATAGAAAAATCAAGGAGTGGATTTGATACATTTGTAAATTATATTGATTGTATCTACAGTTATGGCCCCAAATATTTTGGCGTATGCATCCCTGTAATACCTGAAGCTCTGGGCCATTTATAATCATAATTCCCCTGCTGAGATCATGGCTTCTGCTGATGCCAGCCTGTACCTCTCTCTCCTGGAGGTCACAAGAAATGTAATTTATATATTTTAATTAGTCTAAACTTTAGCCCTGAGTAGATGACTTTATCTTAAACCCTAACACTTATACAGACAAATGTGTCCCCTTGGACTAGAAGAAATAGATTCATGCTTGTTTAAAATTTCTTTTAAAATGCTTACCAAGTGTTTGTTTTAAACCTGTGGATCATTTCCCATCGCACCCTGATATAAGTATGCTTTCATTTAAATGTGTTACTTTTGGATTCTTGGCTGACTTTCCAAAGGAAAAGACTTTGCTTCTGTTGACAATGAATATGTAAAAAGTGGATCTTAGGTCGCCTCTTACTCAATAAGAAATTTCCTAACTAGAGAAACAATTACATCTGAAAGAAGCCCCCACAATAAACACTTCACCAGTAAAAGTACTAAATGGTTTTTCTTTAGCAAGTACATCTGTCCTTTATTGATACTAACCCTCACTTTTTCAAAAATGCTTCATCAAATACATTATGACGTTTTCATCATGTTAACTACAATTAACTGAAAAAGGTTTTCCCGTTATTTGGACAGATCCAGCATCAACATTTTAGGTTGCAAAGTCAAAGTAGTGTCATTTTCCTCAAAGTCTTCTGAGGCTTAAGTATGGCTGTGCAAATCTTGCTAAAGTTTGGAAGGAGAAGGGCTGCATTTTGACCCTTAGAGATTACTCCGCAGCATGATGACCGCATTGCCTGTTCTCTGGCTGCTGGAGAAAATCTTTTGTCAAAAAAAAAAAAAAGCACATTGGACAGACACAGTTAATTCCATTCTATATATGATTAATAGTTATAGCCCAAGCACTACATCCTTCTGAGTGCTATAGAAGTGGATGAGGCAGGAAGACAGTGAGATAGAAGAAAAGAAAAGAAAGGAAGTGTAGGGAACAGGGGAAGGGGATATTACCAGAACCTCTGCAGTAAGTCCTAGTCTCCTGTGAGCCACGGCAGTACATGGCGAATTACAGGAAAGGTAGAAAAATGAGACTTTGAGAAGAAGCTGAGCTTTGAGTCTGATCAGTGCTGCTCTGGGCAGCAAAGACGAAAACCCCTAGCTTGCAGCACTTTTTATTCAGTACATCTGGAGAAACAAATGTAACAAACGAAATTGTAGTTCAGTACTTCACATTGGGATAAACAAGGTGTTACAAAAGACTGGGTGTGTGTGTGGGAGGGGGATTCTAAGAACAATGAGGAACTATGCAGATGAAGATTTGGTTCCTCCCAGGAACTATGCAGATGAAGACTTGGTTCCTCCCAGGGTGTCTCCCGCAGGTGTGGTCTTTCTGTGGAGCATCGCAGCATCACTGAGGTCTCAGTTGTGACCCGAGGCCAAAATGGAATTATGTCTCTGAATGCCGTAGCTGTCCTGTAGATTGAAGAACTAGGCCTAATCAAATGATTTTTCCCTAAAATTATGTAGCATTGCTCCCAACATATCTCCTTTTCTTTTTGTTTTATGTGAAGGTGTTTTTAGGAAAAGTGAGCACACCCAACAATAGCTTGCCCCTATATATTGTGAGGCTCTATAGTGTATTTGACTGGCTTAGCTGTCTATAATAAGCATAATTTCCATTAATTGGGGCTGTAAAAGGATGAAAAGAATCTAATAATAATTTTTTTTAAACAATGTTGGCTAAAAAAACTTAAAACTTTTGTTGAACTCAAATAGCTATTGTCTTATATAGTTATACTTTTCTTTCTTTCTTTCTTTCTTTCTTTCTTTCTTTCTTTTTTTTTTTTTTTGGTACCAGGGATTGAACTCAGGTCCTTGCGCTTGCGCAGCAGGCGGCAAAACCACTGAGCTAAATCCCTGGCCCAAATTAGACTTTTCTACTGGGTGTTCAAGACCAAGTTACGGACCTATATTAAATAAAGTCAATCTCTTGCTATCTAACAAGGTCAATTGAGTCTCCTCGGGCACTGACTTGGAACCATGCATAGAGCCTCTTAGCTCCTCTGTCAGTGTCAGCCATCAGTATATGTCATGGCCTTGCCTAACCATGTTGCTTTCTGCGAAAGCATGGGAGATTTTTCCTCCAGGTGACATTCCTTGGCACTCTTTTTGTTGGATCTTATCGTTTTGGTGTTCAGCAACCTCCCTGCTCAGGAGATTGGGTGACTCACCAAAGATGTAGGATCTTGGAGAAGTTTCCCTCATGTCCTGCATCTTTTTGTTGTAGTTGACCTTGAAGGGTCAGCACCAAAATATTGGCTGTCATCTTAGCCCAGATACCTTTTTAGTTCTGGTCTCTAAACTTTGGTTATTGAACAAAGAAAGAAGGGAAGGAAGGAAGGAAGGAAGGAAGGAAGGAAGGAAGGAGAAAGAGAGAGAGAGAGAAAGATAGATTGAGCAGAGTCCTAGCCTAAAATACAGTCTCAGAGTTATAAGTGGTCACACATGCCTATAATCCTTGCACTCTGGGAGGCTGAAGCAAAAGAATGTCAAGTTTGAGCACAGTCTGAGCAACTCAGCAATTCAGCAAGACCCTCTCTCCAAATTTAAAAAAAAATGTAAAAAGTGCATTGATGTAACTCAGTGCAAATGTCCCAGTATAACATCCTTCAAGTCTGTCTATCTGTCTGTCTATCTACATATATATAGATATTAAAATATCTATATATATCAATATATAGATATGTATATATATACATATTATGTTATTATCATTATCATCTTGGGAAGAAGCCATAAGCACATATAATGAATGACTCATCCACATACAGCACAAAGTATGTTTAACTTCCAAAACTTTAAGAGCCAAGAAATACTGAAATAAGGAAATATATAATAATAATAATAAAATTAATAATGGAAATAATATCCAATCTGTATTATATATTTACTACATGCCAGAAATTGTTCAAAGTACTTTCTATTAACTCAGTATTTCAATGGTTCTGTCCATTAGGAACTATATTATTCCTATTTTAAAGATGATAAAACAAAAGCATAAAGTGATTAATTTGTCAAAAACCACATAGCTGTGGCTAAAACAACAATTGAAATGTAGACAGCTTGGCTTCAGAACACATACCATGACTACTCAGTATATGTAGAGATCAAAAGGAAAAACAAAATTT
The DNA here is from genome assembly GCF_000247695.1 of Heterocephalus glaber. Next base: position 1,723,429 of record NW_004624755.1, on the reverse strand, counting down.
AAATCTCTAAAATCTTTATTGGTGATTTTTCTGTCTGAAATAAGTAAGTCAAATTTCTGAGTTTCTCCCTTTTTTAAGAAAAGTGTTTAATCATATGTCTACAGTTTACAGTTTCTTGAATTTCAAACAATTTGTCTTCTAAAAGTACTCAGTAAGACATCAACTGTTCTGCAGATGTTGTTTTATATGTTGTTGGAGTATTTTTCTTTAAATGAGGAAGTGAGTGAGTGGTGTTAGAGCTCTTTATAATGGGAAGATTGGGGATGGGAAGCAACGGTTCTCACATTTGCTTGCTCTGAGCCTCTTCCCAGTCTGAGGGCTTCACACTGAATATGGTGGGTAGAGAAGAAATGCACAGAAATGGAGGTCCTCCTGGCACAGCCACTGGGGTGAGGAACACAATTCCCAGGCATCTTGCTTCTCTCTGGGTCACCGCTCTTTCTTCAAAAAAGGCATCAGTAAATCAGCTGGGGTAAGACAAGCCAGGGTCAAGAGAGGTTTCCTGTGTGGAAAGGGAAAGGGGATAATGATGTACAAGTATGTTCTTCCTAATAACCTATTGTGTTAGGTTATTAGCATGATGTGATTTCAAAAACATGCAATAATTTTTTCTCACTGTTTTTTAAACCCTCTCTTATGCAGAATCAGGAGGACTTTAAGCACTTTACAAGTAGAAGTGAAAATAGCCTGTGTATATATATCAAGTCAAACATGAGGCACCTTAGCTGTAATGTCAATATGGCAACCACTGGCCATACCTGGGTTATTTCCCTGCAAACTAAAAATTAAAGAAAGGTGAAAATTGAGTTCATCAGTTATATGAACCATTATTTTATAGCACCCTTTTTTTCAGTGCAGAAAGCTCAGGTGATTGGGCTGGTTGTGAGTAGGTCCACTTGGAATCTAGTTTCTTGAGTTACAATGCAAAATACTAGCAGTGCGAACTTGGACAGGATGATCTGAGCTGTATTTCCCCATTTGCAAAATAGAGGTGATAATAATACCAATTTTACTTGGTTGTCCTGAAAATTGAGTGAGATACATGTCAGACACTTAGATCAGGATATGGCACAAATAAGAGCTAAATAAATTTTAGCAATTATCAAGAGGGCCTAGCCATGTTTCTAGAGCTGTTAAATATCGTTACAAAAGGATCAATTGCACATCCTTGGATTAAGATCAATAAAATAAAAGGCTCCTGTAATATTTAATAATAATGCATTTCACTTCCATATATTCGTATGTACTATGTCAATTTTCAGAAAGGACTGGGGGCTATTAAACATTTTTAAAGCACAGGGCAAAGAACTGAAAATGATTAACCTAATGTTAAGCAGATAAAATTAAAATTGGTGATGAGTGGAGTCATGTGGAAGAGGATGGTTAAAGCACAAAATACAATCGCAAAATAACAAATGTCAGCCGAGAATACTGAAAGCTTTGGCTGAATATAGACATCTATTTAGCCATAATTTCTGTTATTTATTTGGAATTCAGAAAAGATACATGTACCTGCAAAACAAGCTTCAGAGTAGCATTTATGTACAATGAAAATTTAATCATTTTTCGTAAGAAACAGAACATTCTATAATTGTTGCAGAGTGCCTTACTACATATAGCTATTTTAAAAGCCTATCATTGTTTGTATTAAAAAGTAGATGTAATCAACAGGCTCTTCTAACCACAGGGTAAAGCTATATGACATTACTTGAGGAACATCTGAAATGCTTGCTTAAAGGTGAGGCCCTGGTCTGAATTAATGGATTTGACCCAACCTCTCCTAAATTATAAATTGAGTGACTTGGAAAATTACTTAATCCCTGTGTGCCTCAATTTCCCATCACTAACGTGGAAATAACTATAAATATTCATGTGGGTTTGGTGAGAAGAATAAATTAATAGGTGCTTTTACGGTACAGTTTCTTTAGGTGGTGAACATGTATATAATGTATCTTATATTTGATATTGAACAAGAACAGTGAAGTGGCTGGGTGTGATTTTTGCAGAATCCTCTCAATTCCATTGTTATTCCTTATCTTCCTTGAAAACTTGGTGTAGAAGATTCTTGTCAATTGTCTGCATTGTAGAAATTATCACAACATAAAAATATATATTATGAAGTGTTAGTATATAAGAATTTATGAAATCCAGCTTTAATTCCTATTTTTATCAAAATTTTATGTACATATTCTTGTGTTTTGATGCAGTTTCCAAAAGGTAGGAGGTTCTGGGTTTTGTTGTTATTATCATTTCTTTTTTAAATATGTGGGTACTCTGTGAGGCAATTCAATAAGTCATTTCCAAATTCAGAAAAAAGGAGTGAGAATATATGCTAATAGAAATTACTTAGAGAAACCTGAGTTAATCTGGTAATTGTATGTCATCTGTAGTAAGGAAATGAGATAGGGCTCTTGAAATGATTCAATAATTAAATATGTATTTATGAAATCATTTGTGATAGCTTTAGAATATGACTGCAGGATTCAAAGACAGCCACATTGTGATTACCCTTGAAGCTTCGCTGAAAAGTGAATTACAGAGTCAGTTTTCTTTTTAGCCCTGCCCATGCTTGGCCCTGAAACCTTAGGGTAAAAGAAGTTGTCTGTTACAACCATTCCACACTACTTAATCACTGCAGCGTGACATGAGGTGGCAGTGGCAGGAGGGGAGGAGAAATGTCACAAAAAGCTGACGATAAACAGAAACAGTCAGCATATTACCTGTGGGAGATGGCAGATGATGTGACACTCCAACAGAAGGCAGTCTCCGCACAAGCAGCTGGAGAGGAGAAAAGGTGCATTAGTCAAATGAATTATGAAAGAAAAAAATGAAATCAAATTCCAGAGAGGTGTTAACATATTCTTCATAGTTAAATGTAGGTTCAGTTTGTGAGGTGTATTCCTTACCGGGACTTTTGGGTATTCTTGATTGGCAATTCAGTAGTTAAACTTCTGGATTTCACCTTTAGGGAAGAATAGAGTACTCAAATGATTAACTTAAGAAGTGATTCCATGGTTCATAAAATATACACTTTTTTTAATTTTGGTAACTTGAATGATTTACTTTTAAAATCTTTCTCACACATCCTTAAATATTTTTTCCTTAATCCATGAAATAACCCTGTATTTTTTTTTGTTGGTTAAGTGTCCTGAGCAATTTGATGCAAATAAAAAGACTACAATAGTTTTAAATGAATATTACTGTTTCTTTCTTTTCCTACCTTTCTCTTGTGAATTTACAGTTTCTTCTTCAGGATTAACAGGGATAAAATATTTAAAACTATATTTTACCCTTCTCATCCTCTTTCCTAAAACCAATTGGAAACAGTTGCATTAATCTAACCCCTACAGATAACCTGCTATGTGATTTTGTACACCCTTCCCTTTATTTTCCACAATCCAGTAAAGTTTGTAGTAGTGGAAATTCCTTCAAAAAGTAATTTTAAGAAAAAGCCCCCCTTAAGCTAATGTAGTTCATATTTCTTCCACTTTCAACTTCAGCTCTTCTTTCTACTATATACTCAAAATTTTAGACCTATGTAATTTTAGGTAACTCCCTGGCCATTACCTCCAGTTTCTATAGGTTATAATCTGTCAAATAATACACTGTATTAGTGCACACCTAGGACACAGTTCAATAATCAAAGCAAAGAGAAATTCAGAAATCCATTGACACCTAAATGAGAGATATTGACAATGAATCCAATTCTCTGTAACATTGGTTCTGTGTAATTATAGTATAAATTAATATTGACATTGAAATAATGTATAAAGTTTAATGTAATAGATATATAAAATGGCAGATCAGCTTTATTCAATAATAAATTGTTAAACATACCACTTTAGCAGGACAGCATATCTTTTTTTTTGGTACCAGGGATCAAACTCGGGTCCTTGCGCTTGCGCAGCAGGGGATGAAACCACTGAGCTAAATCCTTGACCCCTTAGGCCATATTCTTCACCTGCTTCCACTTTTTGTCATTGACAAATCTTGTTCAAAGTAATGGAAATAGTGAAGCAGCTGTTTGGAATGTCAGGGCAGAAATATATTTATTTCTATGAGAAACAAGTAAGTGATTCATATTAAGATTGAAGGTGCACACACAGGTGACACAGACATGATATATTATTGCTATTTTTAAAGAGAACACAATATTGGAACAATATCTGCCAAGAGTTACAGCAGAGACCACTGAAGCTATGGTGGCAAGTTCTGCCAACTTCTAATCAAGTAAAATTCCAGTAGTTTAATAGAGTATTTGCTGAAACTTAAAGATTTGTCATTAATTTTCAATTAATTATTCTCATCAGAAGACATTTTCCCATATCTGCATATATTGACCAACTTTTCCTACTCTGTATAGCAAATATATATGAACTATTTTCAGAAAACTTATTTTGGGCTTATTTCCTCCCAATAATTATCTATAAAGATCTTCTGCATGCTAAAACAAACCTCACCTTTGAAATATGAACATTAAAATATACTATTCATGAGCATAAACATGGAGCCAAATAATTGATTACTGAGATAAAGGTGCATTTTCCAGTAAAACTTTACTGGAGTCCCAGTAAAACTCCAGAAAGCAATTCTTAGGAGGTAATTTTTTTTTTTATCAACAGGGCCAAAGGTGAATTTTTCTGGGAGCTAGGTAGCTTAGATAAAACTAGCTTTGCCACTTTTGAATTATATCCTGAGAATGGAGAAACAGGAAATGTGTTCCCTACTGAACCATAAGATTCAAATAGTTTTATATGCCTGCAAGATTCAAATAGACCTTGTGCTACAGACCTCAAACTTAGAATATTGTCATCCTTATTGTACTGAGAAAAATGTACTGAGAGCGAAAGCAATCCAAATTCACAGTTATGAAGCTGAGAGGCTTTTGAAATTCATGACTGGGTGAACACCTTAGAAACATGTTTGTTCTGGCTTCTGAAACTGACCTTTCTAAATATTATGTGATTCCTTAAAGACTTAGAAATGTAAGTTTAATTGGGTAAATAACACTGTGTAAAACCCATTTTACGTATGTCTTATGAAGTTTTTAACACATTTTCTTGTTAAAAAATTAACTTTTTACTTAAAGTTGTAACAGGTCCAAAATGGAAAATGTAAGCTTATGTGAAGCATATCAATTTGAGTTTGATCTGTTTATAAAACCTACTGTGCTGATGATTTCGAAGATGAAATTTTGTTTGAATAGCTTTAACTTGTACACTAAAAAAACAATTTAATTTCCCCTATTCATAAAGCCACAATCTTAAGAAATTTTGAAAGAAAGTGAAAATTTGAAGAAAATTTGACCATATAATAATTTGTCTAATTTTCAACTCTTGTTTCATGCTTTAAATTGTAATAGTTTTCAAATGAGGCAGTGAAGATCATGCTTAATCAGACCTCCACCTACAGGAAATAAAGAAAAATGTAGCAGAAATTTTGATAATTTTGAGCTTCATTTCATCTCATTTATATATATATTTTAAAAGATTAGAATAATTCCAGCCTTTACAACAATTTTGAAAGGAAACATACTATGTGTACTTATTAAAAAATAACTGCCAATCTTCTTTTCTCTTGATAGATCTGCTAAAAATTTATATTTTTTCCCTACATCAAAATACTAGACTTCTTTCCTCCCCAGAACTTACACAGAAATCAAGCCCATGATCTTTCTGTGGATTTCTATAACATATATAATAGTCCTCAATTAGCCTCTGTGGTCAAAGTAAATACCATACAATAGGTTTCATTGACTAGGGCAACCACAAGGCTACAGTTTGGAAGAAGGTGTGGGGTTTATAGATAGACTATTCATAAAAGAAATTAAATAGGAAGATAACAAATACATTAAGCTATTTTATAAGAAGATATTAAAGTTCTTTAATATAACTACTGCTGTAAGAAAGTACATTAAATTGCTTTTCATTCAGTATGTCAATAGAAAAAATGCACATTATTCTTGGAACTTGTCTGTTTTTAAAATTGAACATGGATCTTTTATTACTGATATTTGGCTCCTTTCCAGACATGCAAATGTTTAGGGTAATGTCTTGAATAATAAGCTAATACATTTCTTGGCTTTGAAGCCATATTTTCCTGCTTCTTCTTTCCTTGCAATTAAGACATGTTTTAATATTTGCTACATCAGATGCTCTATATCAGACTGATGTAGGAACAATGTAATGATAAGTAGGAAAAGTCTAGGGACATGAATGGACTGTGTGTAATTTATTTTCTTTTTGTTTTGAGAAAAGGTCTCACTGTGTTTCCCTGACTGACTTCAAACTTGCAGTCCTCCTCTCTCAGCTGCCCAGAGTGCTGGGATTATAAGCATGTTCAAACACAGCTAGCTTCTGCTTGAAATATTTTTTAAAATGAGTATGGGTGTGTAGATTACTCTCAAAACTTTATAGTAGTTGGCCATCACAATGTGACATTTCAAAATGGTAAATATGATTTCTTCACTTAAAATTAATGTTTGAGAGTATATGCTAGGAAATTCACAGATTGCATATGAAAAAATGGAAGACATCTTCTAAATTTTTGATAGTATCTCTACACTATAATAATTTCTTAAAATCTACTTTTTCAATAATAATATTTTAAATAAATAGTAATGGTTATTTTACTATAGTACCCAACCACTATAGTTAACTATTTTAACTAGATAACTATGTGACTCTATTTATACACTTACTAAAAATAACATACCTTATAATTTATAAAGGCATCATGAGTTTATCAAATTTTCAGTCAGCATTACCTTGTTTTATTAGAAATATTAGTTATAGTTTACAAATCTTTAGATATTTTTGATAGTTCTAGGTTAAAAGCTAGAGAATATAAACTCTCAGCAGAGACAAAGCTACATATGTCTCTCAGCGTTAATAATTTTTTGTCACATATAAACAAAGTCAGTATATAAAAAGGCCCCTTTCAAGGTTATATAATAATATTCATATTAGAATAAATAAGTATTATGTAATTATATTTTATTAAAACATAAAATATTCATATTAGAATTAGTCTTCTAAGCTCATTATTACTCGATAATCCCTCAATTTAGATTCTGGAATCTAAATGTAAGATAGATAGATAGATAGATATATATATATATTTGTTTTTGTATTTTTTTGGTAACATATATTTTAATTTTCATTGTAAACTGACTTTCTGTCCTAGAAAAACGAAACAGTATCATTCCCAGAATTTATATCCAAACTTTAAAGGTGATATTATTAGGTTGTCCCGTATCCTGGAACACAATAGCTATTTGGTGAATTTTGCACAAATGAGACATAAAATCTGTTTCATTTGAGAAATACAATTTATATGAAACTTTGATAATGTCTCTCTACACAAGATAAAAAACTATTGCATTAGGAATGCCAGAAAAGTTAGATAATTCTATTAAATCACTAAAAGTCATAAATTATTTATTGTAATGCACTTCATTTCTTATAACTCTTTCTTTTCAATTCAAAGAAGAGTTCTGGAAATGAATTTTTACAAAAGAACATCTATGAATTTGTTCAGGGAATTAGTTCTTTGTATTTAGTTTAATATATATGATCTTTCTCTGGAAAAGGAGATTATAGTGAAAGTACATAGAGAAATATCTTGACATATGCCTCACATAAATCTCATATGTTTATGATATGTTTTACAATAAATAGTTAAAAATGTAAGACAAGAGAAAACCCCATCCTGGAGACAAGCATGAAATTATTTTAGAATTAAATAATTTACAGGTAGAATAAATGATATTTAAAAAATGTTCTTGTCACACAGAATTCCATTCTGTTACATTGGCATTCACGTTATTTATATGCTCTTGTAAGTGAAACCGTTTTCCCACTGGGGATTTCCAGTCTTGGCTATGATTTGCAGCTAAATATGTCAGAAATTAAAAATAATATTTATAAAAGAACCATGCAGAAAAGAAAGCCTTGTGAATACTTTTGAAAAAATGGTTATTTGTAATTTTATTTGGGGAATAGTTGTAACTGAAAAATATGTAGTGTAAACTCGTTTACCATCCTGATTTACACAGTAGTGTGCATTGCTAAAGAAAACGGAAGTGGCTTATTTTAAATTTTTGAGCAAAAATATAGTGAGAAGGGGGAAAACAGAAAATAAGAGAAAGCATAGCTATAAAATATTTGGGATGCTGCTATTAAAAGAAAAAACATATTAATATATTTAGCTTATAAAAATGAGACATTTCACAATAATGTAAGTACATATGACTTATTCAAAGTTACCTGATGTCACTTATGTACCACTCGCCAAAAAAGACTAATGCATTTTGAAATTATTTGTTTCTATAGGTTCTCTATTGTAAGTGGCTTACATAACACACCCATTAAGATGTTAAGTAGGAAAACATAAAAGAATATAGAAGAAAATAAAAGAAATGAAAGGAGAAGGAACAAATGGGAAAGAGACATAAGAGGAAGAGAAAGAGAGGAAGGAAAAGGAGGAAGGAAAAGAGAGGAGAAGATTTAATGGAATTAAGGGGAAGGGAAGGAAATGGAGAGCAAAGTAAAAGAGATGAAAATATAACAGTACACAAAGTAATTAGAAAATCACACATATCTTTACAATTCCGCATTGAATTTTATCATAAAAAAAATTAATGCAAACATATTAAATTAGAATATATCTTTTCCAGTCATTTCTTAGTGAGGTGAAGAAAGTTGCGAAACTTGAGATATATAATGAATTTCTTAAATTTTCACAATATATATTTTAAAATTATATCAAAGAAAAATTACCTGCTAGAATTGGAATGGTATGTAGTTTTCTAGTGTCACTTGAAAGAGGGCTCTGGCCCCTCATTCACTTGCCTCTTCTTACTGGATTTTAATTTCCTGCACAGATTTATCACACTACCTAATAAATATTTGTTTATTTATTTCTCTGGTGTGTCTATTTATTTCTTCTGTGTGTCTCATTACAAAAAGAGAAGCTACTGCGAGAAGAAAGAAATCATTGTGCATGACACATCAGAGAAAATCAATATTTTTTAGATAACTTAATAAAATAAGTATATTTTAATCTTCTGAAGATTGCTTTGAATTAAATTGTATGTTACCATGTCATTGATGCTGAAAGGCAAGCCCCTAATGTATTACTGAACAAACACCAACAGCTGTCTCTCCAACTTGCTGTGATAAAGTCCTAGGTTTCCTACATGTTCTTTTTCAGAATAGACACTGCTCTTCTTCACAGCCTTGTCCTTTCTTGTAAGAAAAAAAAAATCAGAATGCATAAACTGAGGAAACTACCAGTTTCTTTGTCATGTAAATAAATACATCCAGCTATGATAGCTTCACTTGTTAGGGTAAAATGCCAAGCCTGTAACAGCTGTATTATGCAATGTACAAAGGTATGCTCTGAATATCCAGGTGATGATTCCCAGGATTCTTTGTATGTTAATTTAATAGTTAAGATATGTCTGTCAAATGAAAACTTATAACACAGACCATGCAACATTTTGTCCCTATCAATCAAGAATTGCCATGGAAGTATGTATACAAAACCAAGTTTTAGGAATTTTGGATGAAAAATCCTTGCTCACTAAGGGCCAGTACAAATTCTCCCTCTCCTATTATTTCTAAAATCTCAGACTGCCCAGAATCTGTCTCTCAATCCCTCCATAAGCCTTTCTCAATGCCTGCACTGTATCGTTTAGCACATTCTTCTCTAGTATAGTAAAACTATTATTTTATGACATATCATTATCCCCGAGCACAATAAATTCCTTAAAGTAACAATGTTTGTTTCATCTCTGAGCTTTCCAAGATTATCTTTAAAATACTTAATTGAATCATAGATCATACTATAAAAATAGACTTTAATACTTAAAATATCAAAATGTAACTTAAATTTATTTTGGAATTAAGTCTTTTAATTTTGCTCATATGGGCGTTCATTAATTTTCATAGATTAATTTTGTGGTGTGGTTACTAAAACACATTGTTTCTGGGAACAGAAAAAGAATGGGCCTCGAATGGTGAGGAGGTACAATACAATGTATTATATTTTATACAATTATACTATTCAAGATCAGCAATCCAATCAAATTTTACAAAAATCTAACAAAGTGGCTTCTAAATGTCCAAGGATATTAAAGTAACACCTACTAATGACCAATGTTTAAGTTCACTTTACAGTTTCAAGTTAATGTGCAAACCATACTTCAATTGCCCAGTGACTAGTGAGAATGTACACTTGTGTAGCTATGAGTGGTATTACAATATCTACACATTCACAGCTATTAGATTACAAAGGTGACATGAATCTTTAAAACCACTTTATGGGTAGAATGGACCCAGAATTTAAAACATCCTTTTGCGTCTTTTTGAATAATTCTTCTTTAAAGTTGACTGGATAGTTTTGCAAGCATATAATTTAATATAGAGGTTTCCATAACAAGGAACTGAAAAGACAGTTATTTTGCAGACAGATTTTGCTGGTAGGGTATTACTGATTTTATTAGGCACAAGAGGAGGAAGGGCCGTCATATGAAACTATGGTTCAGCCAGCCATCAATTGCACTTTGAATAAATTCAGAGCTATCATGAAACTGTGAGAATGGTTCCTTTGGTTTAAGTCAGTGTAGTGTTTTTTCCTAAGAGGTAGAGAACTATCAGGAGTAATGTCATAGTAAGACTGGGAGTATTTATTAGGAAAATAATTATTTATGATCTATTTATGCAAAATCAAGTAGAAAAATTGGTATTTTGAATAACTTAATTGGAAAAAATCTTTTGTATAAATTCTCCAAATACAGTGTCTCGAGACAACTAATTGAGGCTAAAGACTATTTTATGGATGGACCAAGAATTTAGCTCAGTGGTTCCACTGCCTCCCTTGCAAGCACAAGGTCCTGAGTTCAATCCCCAGTACAAAAAAAAAAAAAAAGAAAGAAGGAAAATTTCCTAAATTATTTATTGGGCCCGGGATTTAGCTCAGTGGTTCCTCCTCCTGCTTCGCAAGCCCAAGGACCTGAGTTTGATCCCTGGTACAAAAAAAAAAGACTCTTTTATGGAGTATTTGAATAGGAGGAGGATGTGTATGTGTGTATGAGAGGGAGAGGGGGAGAGAGAGCGAATGCTTTGTATTTTTCTTATTTACAACATTGTGCTCTTATAGATGACGTGGAGAAAGTAGGTTTACTTAATTGATGTGAGTGTCCACTTAACAAATATGCTTAGGTATGTGGGCATGTGGTAAGGCATAGTCAGGACCAGTTGGTCAACTATAAGACCAACTATCAGAGGCAGACATTGTGTACCTATTTCCTTTTGGCATAGTCTGAATCTTGTGTTCTCCCTAATCTCTGCTGTTAATTCTTTCATTAGATTTAACAAGAGATATAATTTATGTGGTTAACACAAAATTGAATCCTGTGAGTTATTGATTTTTTAAAAATATTTAGAGGTGTTTGGTACATGGCATTTTGATGTGGGCTATAGGGCAAGCTCAATATAAACAATGATCTTGTTAGCCATGCTCATTCATATATACACAGTTCTGATATGTATGGGAAAGGGTAAACCCTGAATACAGGAAATTAAATAGAACTGCCAAGCACTTCTTTATTGAAACTTAAAACTTATGGTATAAAGGTTGATTTTGTATATATGTATATATATATATTTATATATATATGTGAGCACTCACATATATGTATGCATATGCACCCACATTCATCCACACCACCATCTCTACCACCAAACAGAAAACAGTACAGATTGTATAAAAAAAGCAGTATGGTATTTTTGATTGGTTGCTGCAGCAAAAGCGACATAGAGAGGAGAAAAATGAAGTTAAAATAATACTTAGATTACTTAGAATGAGTGAACAAAGAAGAAAGTCTTTGGAGTTGGGGACACATTCATCTTTGATGATAGGTACAATGATGATCAGTATATAAGAAGCATATAGCCATGGCAGAGAGAAAGTGCTACTACTAATAAAAGGAACTTTGTTTTTCTTACAAAAATGAAAACAATGGTGTTTCTATACCACAATATTATAACAATAAAACTTTCCATATACCTGAATAATTCAAAGTCAATTTCAACTTTGTTTTAATTAGAAATTAGACAGTTTTAATAATTCCCAGATTTGTAACATCAAAGCATGAAAATTTATTTTTTAAACCTTTGGCATTTTCCATTCTTATGAATATTTGGAAATCTTAATTAACTTGGAGAAAAGGCTAGAAAAGAAGATTATCAGCATGCCGTGATTGACAGGATAATGAAAAATTTCTTCAACAATATTCTGATGTATTTAACCTGACGAGTTTCTTCCTATAGTGTCAGTTGTCTTACTTTTACTTGTAATTCAGTTGATTCAATAAGAGAAAAATATTCACTAATGTAATTTGTGAAAAAAATTGTGGTCAGAAAGCAAAGATCATAGACCTTAAAATTTAAGTATAGAAGAGCCACATTTATGTAGGACAATATTCTTAATCCTGTTACTTTGTTCTTTACTACTACCAACATTTCCTCCAGAATACTTCAGTTTCAAATTACCTGCCACGTATCTCTCTATATATCATGAAACCACCTGCCACCTCTCACTTCAGGGATACATGTATGATATCTGGTTTTCTTTTTACTTCGTTTGGTCACTTACAATTCCACAAGTTAAAGCAAAGCCTTGAAACTGTGCCCAATGTATATTTTGCATTTCTACAAGGTGTCAGCTAAAGGTTTTGTAAGTCAAGTATATTTATATTTTGGTACAATTAGATATTTGAACTCAAATCTGCAACTACCTGATATTCAAACTTGGGTGATAACCGGCACTATCTAATTGTATAGAAAGGTATATAAATTGAAGTGATTGTTTGCTTGTATATATGTTTTTACAAGTTACTTGTTGATGGTTTTCTTGTACCTCTTATCAAGTATATAAAAAGACAAGAATAGGATTTTGAACATAAAATCCTTGTGTACACTTTTTAATAACTCAGGAAATTAGCAAAGAGTATAAGGAAAAAACAAAATATCTGTCATCTTGATTTCCTTTATCCAACAAACAAAGTGAAAATATAGCTATAGAGTATACTGTTGACAAAATTGAAAAGAAATAAATATAATTTATGTTTGGGGAATGAATCTGTACAACTTTTAATGTAGTATTAAAATGTAGGTAAATATGCGTGACTACCAATCAAACACCCTAATTGGAGGAATTTATCTAAGAATGAAGAAAGTACATAAAATGTATATACAGTTATGTGTATTTAATTATTTTAGGTAATTACAAAATAGATAAGTGTATATATGAAGTCATGATCAAATAAATTATCATGTAACCATAAAACTGAACAATCTTAAAAATTTGCTAAATTTACATTTATTTTTATAACAAGTAATTTTTAAAAATTTAAGAAGCATGATCACATATCATTTATTTAGACAATAAAATATTGACCTATGTTTTCTTTAAGTGAAGTCATATGTTTTGGGCCAGGAGGTAAAATGATAAATATGAATATGTAGGATTTCTGCCTTCCTGGAGCTCAACAGAGGAGCCATCAATCAACCAGACACACACACACACACACACACACACAAACACACAATCACACACAGGCACATACACAACCAGAACAATGCAATTCTATAAAGTGCCTAGAAGCATATAGGAGTACCTGGTGTGCTTGGAGTGAGGGAGCTAGGAAAAGTTCTGATGAGGAAAGGAATGAAGAAGGATGAATTTATAACTAGAATTAAAAATTTCCTTCTTGACAATAAATTATAAAACAAAACAAAGTAACCTGTTACTAAACTGTGGAAAATGGGCTTGATATTATTGTAAAAAGAGAAGCAGAAATGTGTATGTGTGCAAAAACTCTACCAAAAGAATTCCATAGCCCAATTTGTTTTCTGCACCCCATAGAAACAAACAAAAAAGCTAACTTAATTCCTAACTTAATTTCTAATTTCTAATTCCTTTTTGTCATTGAAAAAAGTGAGGATCAAATGAAGAATGACATCCAGGAACATGTTAGAATAAATAAAATTTCTTAGTAAGGATTCTGTCATTCAATGACTACAAATTTTATAAAATTAAGAGTTTTCCTTCTATTATTTGAATTTTATATCAAAATGTGTGTGTTATAAATAATTTAGAGATACTGGATATGAAAGCAGCTTTCAAAGTGCTATGAGCAAGTCAATTTCTAGCTCACATTTTAGCAGTAAACTTGGGTGTTATCTTGGTTGTTAAGTCCTCTTAAGCTTTCTTCAGCATCCATTGCTGGCTTTCAACACAAAGAAAACAAGTAAAAGCCTTAGAAGTACTTCAGGGTAGGTGTTCTGAAGGATGTCAATTCAGAAACTAAATCCTTTGTCTGCTGTAAAGTGACACAAGCTGTAACACCCAGCAATCTTGGTTTAGTAAATTAATAGTGGAATTCTGTCTGCATTAACACAAATGCAATCCAGGCCTCATTATGACTATTCACAGCAACACTAGCCATTTGTTTGAGTAATTTAGGGCTTTATATATTCACACAGTGAAATCCATGTTTGATTGGAATTCACATTGATTTCTACCCAGTGATTGTGTGCAAAATTTCTCATCTAAATTGATTTTTTTCTCTTCCCCCTTCTTCCTTTATTTTGGCATCTGAATGGTGGAGTTCAAGGAAGATATTTATATGCTTTGGAAAAAATCTTTTCCATCCTTACATTTAAAAATAAAAATAACACATTGGAAACAGGAATGTGGAGAGAAGGATGTAGAGAGAAAAATGTAGAGAGCAAGTAGTTCACACATATTTAATGTCTTAAGGTAAAAGCTTGCATAGAAAAAGAAACAAATATTGATTTATATTTGAGAGTTTTGTCTGATTATGTAATGAGCTAAGGGTCTCCAATGGCACCAAGGCCCAGAGGAGTGGATGTTATCACTGCTAATTCATTAAGACACTTTCAATTGCTTTTCAAGTGGGCTCACCCAGCCCCTAGGGAAATATGTGTTATGACTACCAGGAACTAGATCCATCACCTCTTGCACAAAACTTCCTTAGTTTCCCCACTCTCCTTCTAAAATCCTTTGGAGGAATTATCTGTCCAAAGTGGGCTAGGAAAAAATTCTAACAAAATAAAAAGACTACATTTCTTGGTAAAACCATTATGAAACATTATTTGTCAACATAGCACAGATAGTATAATAAATCCCAAATTTGAATGATTTACCCAATAGATATTGACTTTTAATATATAATATCGCAGAGTGGGTGTTTTGAGGATCACTTTCAGTGGGATTCATCCACTCAGACTTCTTCCAGATTGTAGTTCTGATGCTGCCTAAGACTTTGGAGTCCTTTCAATTCCTCAAGGAGATAGGGTAGAAGCAAAAGATCAGAGTGTATGTTCTATTTGTTTGTAGGCTACTCTGGAAGGCGACATCCATATGTCTTTAGAACCCACAATTATACTACATCTACTTTCAAGGAAGATGGGAAATATGGTATAGGCTGGAGCCCTGAAAGAGAAGAGGAAAAAACAAAGATGACCGAGTACCCAGCCAAAATTAGAGATTTTATTAAGAAAGCTATTTATTTCTCTTCGAAATAAGGAAACAACAAAAACAAAAACAACTTTGACCTTTGTGAACCATAACTTTATTTTGAAATAATAAACTTCACATTATTTGAAAACTTTCACATCTCATTTATCTTAATTGGTGTCCTAGGAGAGTTATTGACATATAAAAATGTGAAATTATGAATTACTTTTTTTGAATTACCTTTTACAGAAGTCACCGTTTAACATTGCCAAGCCTCCATAATAGTTAATAGTAATGAGACTTTTGATTTTCTGTATCAAAAGACTCTGTTTGCAACTGACTGTGAGCAAGTGTCCTTTGGAGATTAATACTAATTTTACAAATCTCATGTGTTCCACATGGAAAACAACTCCGAGTTTTACTGATAAATGTATTCTTGGCACTGCAGAGATTTTGTGATTTTACACAGCCAATGATGATTATTTATAATGGTAGAACAGGTAATGATTTTAAAAATTCACACTGTAAGCTTAAAAGTCCTAGCGCTTAGTTTTATTGTACATAATTTTTCTTACTGTACCATTAAATGTATTTGGGTAATGAAGCAAAACATTTTCTGAAGCATAGTAGGAAAGTAGAAAAATGCCTTTGAAATAATACATGATTGGATATTTTGTACAGTTCCTATGGGTTTATTTAATGAAGACACACTCTTGGACTAAAGGTAGATAACAGATGTTTAGAAACAATTCAACTCATATATTTTAACTATAATCAAATAGATTGTCTTGAGAGGTAAGTGGAGTATCTGTATCTTCCTCATTCCTAGGCTTAATTTTCCATAAAAAAGAAAATATCAATACCTACTTAATCTCTATTTTGATGAGTGTTGATTACAAACTATTATGTGTAGGCCAATGTGTTAGGCCTTAAGAGAAATGGACACTTAAGTCAAACTTAGATTTTATCTTTCAAAATGTTATAGATAGTAGGCTGGGGATTTAGCTCAGTGGCACAGCACCTCCCTGGCGGTACCAAAAAAAAAAAAATGACAGATAGTAATGTAGCTCTTGCATATAGTGTATATTTTGTTATCCATATTCTTATGCTAACACAAAAACTTTCCTCTTCTAAGAGAATTGCTTGGAAGAACAAGAATTTTTGTAGTCAGAGCTGAATCAAATTTCTACTTTATTGCTAATTAACAGTATACAGGAGCTCTCTTTGCCTGCGGTCTTGCTTTCTGAGGTTCTGTTATCCATGGTTAAACATTGTTTAAAAATATACAATTAAAAATTCCAAAAACAAAATAATTCATAAATTAAAAATGTACCCTTCTGAATAATGAATTGTTTTTCCATTAGCTTTGTCCCACTTAAGTCTGAAGCATTATTTTGTCTATCCTGTACATACTAGGTATAATATATGTATTATATTTATTACACAAGCATAACATCACTTCATAGTGTAGCCCTCTCTGATATCAGCACAGTTATCTCAGTATCACAGTGTTGTGTTTAGGTAACCCTTACTTTACATGATAATGATTCTAAAATACAAAACTAGTGACACTGGCCCATTCAAATATACAAAAGAGAAGCCATAAAGTACTTCCTTTAAGTGAAAAGGTGAAAGTTCTTCAGTTAATAAGGAAAGAAAACAATTGTCCACTGAAGTTTTAAGATCTACAATAAGCATGACACTTCTAAGAAATTATGAGGAAGAAGAAAGAAATCTGGACAATTTTTGTTTCTGCACTTCAAACTGCAAAGTAAAAAAAAAAAATTGTTAAAAAAAAGAAAAAATATGGCCAGTGACTCAAAAAAGAAAATTTACTAATGTTTTTTGAGATCCTATAGTTACAAAAGTTTTATTGTAGTGTGTCTTATTATTGTTTTTAATCTCTTACTCTGTGTAATTTATAAATTAAATTTTATCAGAAGTATGCATACATGGCAAAAACATTATATATATGGTTTGAAACTATTTGTGGTATTAACCCTTCACTTAAGGTTTTAAAACTTATTCCCCTAAAGGGAAACTACTGTAATTTTGACATTTCTTTTTATAAACTGAAAATTACTGATAAATAAAACTAAGAAAAACCCCTCATTTGCAAGATGATAGATAGAAATGAAATAACATGTGGTACAGATAAGAATCTAAAATAATACATACAAGCATAAAAGAAATGTGGCAATATTACTCATTCCCGTGATGGCCTCATTTCATGGAAAAGTCTGTATTTTCCTTTATTTGAACTGTCCACACTTCCTTTTTCAGAATTTTATTCTAGAATTATAGAAGAATCACTGTGTATAAAGATGGTACAAGATTTCCCTGCCTTACACTACAGTGTAGCAAAGAAAGACCAAATCCAAAACACGCTTCATAGGAAACATTCTCAGAGATTCAGAGGAGTTGAATGCAGAAGAAATGTTGAGAGGTGTGCAGAGAAAAGAGCATTCTAAACCTCACAAGGACAGTGTTATGGAAATCAAGGTCAGAGAAGGTAATGAGGCATGATCCAAGCCTGTCAAAGCTTGGGAAACCTTGGTGGCCATTTGGATGGAAGCATGGATTGATGCTTGTCAGTAAGAACAGCATTAAAATTTGAGATGCTAATTTCTGTAGTGTAGAGGGATGGTCCCTTGATTGAAGACAGTGCTATGTTTGAGGAAAGATATACTTCAGAAAATTTGAGAGGGGTAGGGAACTGTGGAAAATACAATTTGAAGAATATGCACTTTTGTAGAGGGTACTATACTAGTCATAATTTCTTTTAATTCTTGAAAAATTTGCAAAGTAGATATTATCTTTATTTAAGTTTCCTTTTTCTCCTTTAGAGTCAATTTCCTTATCTGTTAAAAACTGGCATAAAACTCATTGAACAGAATTATTGAAAAAACCAGGATTGATTATGCAGTGAGTGGATTCACTATAGTGTCTGAAATGGATAAACATTTCCTTATTAGCCTCTGCTATTATAATTACACTTGTTGTTTCTCTTTAAGAAATATAGAACTTGAGGATCAGGAAGATTTATAATCTAAGATTATTAAACAAATACATATGAGAGTTAGTATCAGAACCCAAACATGTTTGTGGGTACCCTACACACTTTCCTTCTTACCACATGTATTTTTCATTTCCTAGGTGCTTTTAAATATTTAACCTTCAAAACTATACACTATGGCAGTATTTTTCAGAGAGGGAACATGTGTTTTACTTACTTAATCATTATGAAATAAGTTCTAGTAGGTACTTCAGCTTCCCATGAGTTTTGCACTCTTAATAAGTTATATAATCTTACTGAGAAATAGTAGCCCTTTTTATGACACTGGTAATAATCGGTTGCTTTTATGACCAGTTTAGTGAAATATACCATTCTGTCATTTTTTTTCCTAAAGACATATCTAGGAAAAGGAAATTTCATAGGATTTTCAGGAAATATACTCCTTGATTATAGGGCACATTGCATTTAACATCCTGCTGAGTATCTGCCCTTAATTTTCAGCTATGAAAAGCTAAATGAAATGGCTATCAGTGTACTAACAGCATTAGGAAGTTTTCTCGTTTCTTAATGTAGTTCTTTAAGAGTTGGAAGAAATCCCAACTTTTCAGAGTGTAAGGATGTGAAAGAACTTTTTGTTTTCTTGTCATTCCACTGAAATATTTTGATCCATTTAACAAGAATCCAGGTCTAGTATTGTTAAGTACCAAGCAGATATATGACATTGTTTTGGAGTGGAAGATTTGTTTCCTAACTATCATAGGAAGTGAACAAATGAATCAAAGAAGAAATATTTCCATTTGCCTATTAAATGATAGAAAATTGCTCCAAAATCTCTCTAGTCATGCTATGATACACAGCCCCAAATATTTATTTTCAGTTGATCTTTATTTTCCTCAAATATGTCAATATGGAGCCTCTCCATTGTTTCTTAGATTTTGAGCTTAGTGAACTTTTATTAAGGACACATTTTTAAAGCAAGTTTTAGAAATATACAACTCAACAAAACATATTTCATAATATCTAATGAAAATATGAATACTTTAAACATCTTTTCTAATAAAAGTTTCTGGTAAAACCTTTGTGGCACACGCTAGGTGTTTTAAGGACATATAGTCCAAATAAGGAATAATATTTAATAGATAGGATATAATATTTTTGACAGTAACTTATGGTATCTACATGCTTGTAGAAGTTCAGAGAGCTCTACTTATGAGTATATATCAATTTATCAGGCAGTGTTCTGTGTCATGTATTATGCTAAATCTGGGTAGTATTGGGTTTTTATTAACTTTTGCATAAACAAAATGGTTGTCAGGATTAGCTACTTCATTAATAACTCTCTAATCTTCCTATTATTTCTCCATTTATGGTCACTCATCTATGGGATTGTACCTTTGTTCTGTCCAGATCTAAACATTTTAGTTGAGTTGCCTAAGTACAGTGTCACCCCCCGACGTGTGTACCACAAGTTGTACCTTTGATATATTTAAATTTAAAGTTCCAATTTTGATATAGAAGTGAAGTAACAAGCAATCCTGAGGCTGTGAGCTGAACGACAGCAGCCAGACAAGCAGCAAGGGAAGTTGAAATAACAACAGTGGGCACACCCAAGTGAGCATACTGTGAAGATGCATCTCCCTAGTTTATGAACAGATTATGGAGCTGACAGATGCTATGATAAATTTGTATAAAGATATTGTCTGCAGCATAATTTTTATGTGTTCCCTTTAAAGCTGCAAGTGTATGTGTCTGTGAGCAGATATGTGTTAGCATACGAACCCTCCTGCCTGCCTCATTTTCTTTCTCTAGGACACATTCTGCCACCTCGGCATCCCGTGGAATTGAAATGTTTCTACACATCGCTGATGTTTGCAACACCACTCGTTTCTACCACAGAAACATGTTGCATTATTTGGCTTCATTGTGAGAAGGGAACTAAGTCACACACAAAGTATACACACACACACACACATACACACATACACACACACTTAAAGCTGATGTTACATGACCAGAAATTTGAAAGAAATACATTCAGCCATGTCACAGAGTTGGTTGGCTTTGATTGATCCATAATTTGGTTAAGTAATAAAAGTAAGTCTGCTTGGCAGTATTGTCACAAGGACTTCAAATTACTGCATTTTAAATAAATTTGAAAGTAAATAGCTACCATCTATTGCTAAGATTTTTTTTTATTAAGTTACCTTAATGCAGTCATTGCACCAGAGCTCTCTACCTAAGTCCCACAAAATTTGCATGATTTTCTGTAAGAAAACCAGCCTCATTTTTGCTGACTGGCATGATAAATCTATCTTTACAAAATGCATCTCACTGTCTCTCTGCTAAGTCTTGATGAAGGAAATAAATTAGTCTCCACAAGGAATCTTTAAGTTGCCAAGCAAACTTCCTTGGAACCTCATCATAAATGGTATTATGTTCTTTGGGTGGAAAATTTTTCTTTATATTTATTTGATCAAACTACTTAATGTTTGACACTTTCCTATAGGATCCTATACTATTCTTTATAGTACTCTATATTTCCTTAAAATCCTGAAAACCCCTATAATTATATGAACTATATATATATTTATTTTATATATATGTATCATGTAAATATCTTCTTACATGCAATCATACGTATTAGAGTTAAATATATAATTACAAGTAAGTAAAACTCTGATTTTAGACTCTACTGAAAGTGCTGTATGTAATATTTTGCAACACAAACAAGCTCTTTTGTATCAATCATGCTTATAGCTTATTGGTATCTTATCAACTTGATTTAATTCTATAAATGTTTCAACTTTCTATGAAAATTGAATTAGCCAATTGAGTTCAAAGCATATCATCTCCTTTTATATTTAGATGACATATTAAAGACCATATTAACTTCATGCGTTTTATAACTTCTACTTTTTATTTAAAATGTTTTCTCTTAAAATATAGAAAATTGCCTTGGAAAACATTCTTATTCAAGCTAAACTATGTTGTGTGATAATGAATTTGAGTAGCTTAAAATAATGTACTCTTGTACAATTGTAATGATATTAGCATATAAAAGAAATTGATTGGACACATATACATAGATTCTCAGAGTGAAATTCTTTAAATATAATTTTTAAAGATCATGTTTCTTTTTATTTCAAAGCTCATGCATATGCCACACTCAAAATTGATTATTTAAATGTGGAAAACATTTTTATAATAGAAGAAAAGAAGGTATATTTTCATTTTGAAGTTACTCAAATTTCATTATAGATATTTTATTAGTATATTTTACATTCAGTCTGTCTTAAACAACAGTTCCTCATGTTAGATAACACACAGCATGGATGACATTGAGAGTTGTGATAGTCTTTCAAGAAAGAAGCCAAGACGGGTGATTCTAAAATAATTTGAAGATTTGGGAAATATAATAGGAGTGAAAAAAGTAGAAAAAAATCTCTGAGTCACAAAACTGACTTCCCCAATGATCAAAAGCAATCCAAACTGGCAGTAGTATCTGTGCTTTGATGTTCATTGTGCCCAGAACAACTAATTAAGCAGAGATACAGAACTGTATCTTGGTACAAGTGACAGCAAATTTCATAGATCATCGTGAATTTTATATTCTACCACCTGAAAGGAAGCAAATGTTAAATATATCTCAGATTTTGAGGGCTTGACTAAATCCTTTTGCCACTCACGTGTTCTCTTTGACCAGGAATAACCAACTATAGGGCATTAATGTATCATTGGCAACTTTATTCAAATTAAAATCATGTTAACTCTTTTTTATTATACAGATGCTGCACCTATTTTATTTAATGTCTGATCAACTAATAGTGAACTAAAAATAGTAGTCTGCTTCTGACCACTGTGTTTCAGACATTAAAACAGGGATAAACATGTCTGACATATCCAGACATACAGAGTAGATCTCAGCAGATTGGACCCAATGGACTCTTGAAGAAAAACCTTGGGTTAGGTGGTAAACAGGTGGATGCCTGGCTAGCTTGAGCTTAGCTTACAGCTGGAGGGAATATTACTCCAGCATTATCTGGGGGAAAACAAAGCAGCACCTTGTCCCATAACTGTAGCAAGGAATTTTACAGAGGACATTAAAGTCAGACACATTTGAGTTTACACTTCAGATATACCATTCACAATTCATATTGCTTCTTAAACGAAGTAGACAAAAAAATTCTGGCAGGTAACAAAAATGCCAGATGAAGAAGCTGGGTACAATTTGAAAACCCCAGGTAGGCAGAGAGACCTCATAATGATAATCTGATATCAAATGTTTGGGCCCTGAGAACTGGGCTGAGGCTTGAACAAAAGAACATAGGACACTGGGGCCATCTGTTAGTTCAGACACCAGTCTTGGGATAAATTTTGCTGACCAGGTGGTTTATGAGAATAAAGAAAACCCTAATGCAAAGACTAAAGAGAAACAAACACTAATATAAAAACACAGCAAACCCACTGCACTGGAGTCTGGGTTCTACTGGTCTTGTAAAGAAATTTAGTTTTCAAGGTGTGAATAAATCAACCTCCCAAACAGCAGGTGCTGAGCCACAGACTGTGAATGTGTAGCTGTGTATTCATTGGTATCTCTGGTTATGGCTGAGAAGATGAGATTTGCTTAAATTGGATGAATGTGTAAGAAGAGAGAGACTATGTTCATTTATAAGACTGCCGGTTGTATTTACTTATCCTTCAAGACGCAGCCTGGTCACAGCAGTCTGTCCTTTGTTTCCAGATCACTTTGTCTTCCTTAAGGCCTGGTCCTGGAGCTGGAGAACCTAGGCATACTCATCCTTCACATCTATTCATTTCAGTTTCAGTAGAGCCAAGGGGCTGCGAGCATCACTATACCAAGCTACCTCGTTTTTTCTTTTTGGTACTAGGGATCGAACTTGAGTCCTTGCACTTGTGCAGCAGGCGGCAAAAACACTGAGCTAAATCCCCGGCCCCCTACCTCATTTTTTTATAAAACTTTTGAGGCCATTCATTTTCCATTAGATCACAGATTTCATTCTTTCTATTTGTCCTCCCTTTTACTTTCCTTTTATACTTTAGTTCAGGAAATTGTACTCGGCTCTTTTCCTGTCTAACAAGTAACAGAGACAGACATGTAGTTATTTGTGCAGCTATCTATAGTAACCCATAGTTTCTCATTTAAAAAATCTTATCCAAGGACTATCCAGGCTTAACCATGTCTTTGAGACAGAGAGAAATGGGGGGGGGGGCAGAGAGGGAGAGAGAGAGAGAGAGAGAGAAAGAAATTAGAGAGAGAGAAAGAAATTGAAGTTTGTTATTCAGATTGTATGTTATCAGGCTGAAAGCCAAGTTACACTTTTTATTCATATATTTTTAAATCATGAGCAGCATAATTTCATCTTATTTTAAATTATTGGTGCTTAGAAAAGAACAACTAGAAATAAAGACTGAAAGTTTCAGTGAATTCCAATTACTTAGGGCTTAGCAGCAGTAATTGAAAAGCTAATTTGTTTAGTAATGAACTTTATCTGCAGAAAGAAAAGACAACAAGACCATTACTGACTTCAACAGCAATGACTTACTCTCCACTTTAAAGCAAAAAAGGGAATAGAACTTCTCTCCACTATTCTTCAGATAGATAAACATTAATCTTGTTTTGCTTTTGTAAAAACTACAATAGAGACTGAAATTTAAATGCAAGGAATGTGGCCATGAAAAGTTGACTATCAAACAAAGTATTTGATGGTTTCTGAACAAACAAGAGGTATAGGGTCTTCTCCCCAAAGGCTGTCTTGGATATGTATGTAAAATGTATTATCCTAGCTTTTAAGCAGATTATTTTCTGAAGATATAGATACAATCTTTATGTAAGTACACGTAACATCAAGACAAAGACAAATTTTGATACCACACCAATAAATTTCAAGTTTATATTTATTGGCCTTTCCAAATAATTTGGTCTTTCCAAATAATTGCGTTTTCCATTTGATAAAATATAATTTTTGATTTTTTAATTATTATTTCAAATATTCAAAAGCCTTTATTCCTTTTAAATACTGTATTTCTTCTCTTCTTAGTGTAAAGAATTAACAATGATATTCAAAGAACTCCTCAGAAAACTATTCTTTTAATCTGCCAGTTTCCTTCAAATTTATAGAGATTATTTCCTCAGATAAGTGCTAGAATTCTCACTTAAGCCTTTCATGATTCTGACATGACTTTCTTCCATTACATATATAACTACTTTTATGACATTTCATGATTATTTTAATTACACATAAGTAGTATGTAATATCTGTACATGGAAAACTAACTTTATTGCTCAACCTCCATAAGAATCAAGATAAAATGTATAGCTACTTATTTCATTTTCAATTAACTTTTTTAAAAACTTCACTTTTCTTAATAAAATTATTGGTTTATAATTATCTGCATGTGTCATGCTATGATTAAACAACCTCTTAAGATCAGAGAAACATTTTTATCAGATGATACACCCTTCTTAAAAGGTTTGCCCTCTAATTACAAAATTATACAGAATTACATATAGAATTAAAGAATTACACATAGAATTAAAGAATTATATATAATGTCATATAGCAACAGAATTTTCATATGGTCCAAATTCACTTTCAACAATCAAAGTTATATATATAACTCCAAAATTCAGATACTGAAAATTTCATTTTTATTTGAAATTATAAGACCAGAATTCTCATGAAATAGTGTTTTATCTTGGAATCTATTTAGTGGACAGTCATAAATAAGAAATACAATTTGTCTGATGACTGTTTTCTGTCAAGAAATCTCTTTGATTGTTAGTTACATGATAGTATATGCTCTGCCTTTATAATTCTACTTGCCTGTCTTCAGTGGAAGTTTATGTTAGGAAAGGAAGCACAGTGAACTCAATTCTCGGTGTGTTGGTAGGCATTCAGAAAATATTTACAGAATGAGTAATTGTAGGTAATATTATGATTTGTTGAAATACACTTACTCAAAATATCAAATATAAACAAAATGAAAATATCAATGTTTGAGATGTATCATTTCTCTTATTTACTATGTGAAACCAAGAGAAATGTTCTTCAATTTGTCCAAAAGTTGTAGACCACATAGATCATAACTTAGAAAAGCAGGAAACACTAATAGATCTATCAGTAACAGCATAGAATTAGAAAATATCTAAAATTATATTTTTATAGATTTGCTGAGAAAAAATATTCCAGTAATATTTTAATGTTTTGCAAACAATAGAAATATTGGAAAAAAGGGAATGGATGTGAGAAGAAACATGAGGAAAGCGTTTTGGCTGTAGAATTTCTTCTTCATGCTCCTCCAGTTTTCTCATGTGGAACAAATGGAATCTGCCCCAACACTGGAAATTTCTTCAAAACTTGAATTCAAAAATTTAAAAATATTGAAATAAATTTTCTCTATTTTCATTTACTATGTCTTCTTACTTACAAAATCCACTGAATAATCACAGAAATGAACCAACTTCCACCTTTTCATAACTCCATCCCATCCTTTTATCCCACTCTATGCTTCCTGAAGTTCTTACATCTACTTGCATCTTCAGTTGCTAATTTCACTATAGCTTTTTTTATTTTATATTTTAAAAATATCCAAATTGAGTTGGGTATGGTGGGCATATCTGTATTTCTGATATGCAGGCAGGAGGATTGTTGGGTGTTGAAAACCAGCTTGGGCTACATAGCGAGTTCAAGGCCAGGATGAAGTACATAGCAGGACCCTGTCTTGGAATGCAAAACAAAACAACAACAACAAAATTCCAAATTAAAAGCTTAATTTATTCTCAGTTGTCTTGATACTCCTCACCTGATCTATTTCTCAGTTCTCAATCTCCTCTTTCTCTGTTTCTTCCACTTCTCACATAGAAATGGACCTCACCTTCAAAGGCACACTAAAATGAGCACCATTTTGATGTAAAGAACACTTTACAGAAAACACAGCCTCAAATTCTAAGTCAAGTTGCCTAACTAAAAAAGGATAGAATCACTCATCATTAACAATATCTTTTAAAAATAATGATGAGATAAATAGGAATTGTGTGGATTAAAATATTCAGGTAGTTGATTTTCATATTTTGTTGTAAGTATTATCTGCTCAGTAAGTGCTTTTCAAAAAATCAGAGGGATATCTGACTTTAAAAATTGCCATTACCTAGGTCCCATTTACCTACTGGTAATACTATTGCAGAATTTTTATATAATTGTAAAAATCTATCCTGAGATCCCCCACAATAGTTTTCACATTTATTCTGTAATATCATCACCTGATTCACTGAAATGGCAGACTTGGAGAGCAAGGAGTATATCTTATCTGTGAGATGCTGTATGCAAGTTTGGATTCTCTGTCAGCATTTAAAAAATTATAGGACTTCAAATAGGGTTGAATTAAGCCTCCCTAGTCAGCAGTTAGTTTTGGTGACATGAATCACTCTTTCAAATGATAATTTGCACCTGTTACCTTTATCTACACTTTGGGAAATGTTTGCACCTTAATAATTATACCCTTGCAAAGGGGGCAATGTATCCTCAACCCCGACAAAGAAGGAATGGGGCATTAGAGAATCAACACTTTTTTTTCTGGTATTTCAAAGCAGACTTTTTTGAGGGGAGAAGAAATTAACAGTTCAGGTCCCTTTGCACAAGTGATTGATGAGGTTCTTCAGGAATTCCTGTCTCTCATGGCAGAAAACATGGTAATGGCATCTCTTCCAGTAAGAGATGCTTTTGTCCTTAGTGTATTCTGTAGCATCAATTTGATATGACCATAGAGAACATCTATGGTTCTTAATAACATTTTTGTTCTCTGCTTCGGCAGTAACTGATGTCATCCTCAGAACCAAAAAGCAGGTGGCATGCAAATTACTTTGAAGGGAACATGACATTAGGCTATAATTCCCCAAATGGTGGAGCCTCCATGTAATTAAGCTACAACTAAGTGACAAGTATCTGACATCAGATAATCATTTAATAGAGGAAAATGGGAGGCAGTTCATTATTTTAAAGTGTGTTTTCTTTAAAGTTCCTTGAGGATGTGGAAGGATTTTCTTGGCATTCAAATTATCTCAAAATGTTTATGTAATTATTTCTTGGCAGGTATAATAAAATGTTTATGATAGTGATAAGTGTTTCTGTGGCAGACATCATTAGATATTCATAAGAAATATAAGTGGACTTTCACCTTTGATCTTTTCAGTGTCAGAGAACATGTTATCTGGATTTATATACTACTTGTGCCTTTGAAGTTGGATGAAAACTTAAAAAATACTAACTTTGATAAAATGATAATGTATTATAAATGCACACTTCATTTTTATTGTTTTAGTTAAAATAATACCTTAATCTGTATTTTGCCAAGTATTAATCTCTTTCACTGAACATAAAACATAAGAAATTATCATTACTGAAATATATAGAAAATAGATTTAATCTTGGAAAAACAAGGAGTGACATCTTAAAATACACGTGCAGAAAAAAATAAAATACATGTGCAGTAGACAAAGAAGAAAGTTGAGATATGGAGTAATCCATGTATGTATTTTTTATTAAAATATTTCTATATAATCTATTATATACATAGTAATTCACTGTACAAGTAGTACTTTCTACTAAATTCACAGTACCAAAGACTAAAACTTCCATACTTTAACATTATCTATACATTCAACACCCTCCCCTCCATTTTGAATCAACTTTATTATACCCTTAATTATGTCACTTTTCATAATTTCCTGGACTCACTTTTGCCCCAACCCCTTGTTCTGTTCACTGTCCTTGGAAACTCTTATCTGATTTCTCTGGAATTTTGTATTTCTCATCTTTATTTTGGGAATGGCAATGTATCTGCTATAGGTTTGAGGTGAAACTCCGTCAAAGCCTTAAAGACTTGCTGCCATAGGTGATGCAATTAGGCGGTAATGGAACAGTTGTGAAGCCAGGGTCAGTGCAAGGTCAGGGTGTCCTTAGAGCTAAGCCTACAAGGAATTGCAGGAATGCAGCCTGGCTTTGTTCCTGGCCATAGCATTAGTGACTTTGCTCTATGATGTCCTCTGCCCTTATCATGGGCCCAAACAACAGGACCAGTACAGTATGTACAAAAACCTCCAAAACCAACACAGAATGAACCATTTCTCTCCATAAATTGATTATATCAAATGTTTTTGGTAGTGGCATGAGGCTTACCCATATAGTAACCTAACAGTTGTTTGTGATTTAAATAAATGTATGAAACACTTCACTCAATTATTAGCATCTAATAAGTAACCAGCAAACATTTCCTAATATTATTGTCATTATTGATATCCTTCAAAATTTGTCTTAGGAATAACAAGTTTCCTGAAAGGAAGTATTCATGGATCCACTGCATGTGTTCAACCATCTAATTATGGACCTAGCCATGTTCTGTTATTGTGAATATTCTGTAATGAGCACCTGGGGAAGATAGTTCAGGTGTTATTATTCCTCTCTGTGTTTTCAATGATTACAATATTTAAGAGCCTCTGAATGTTGGCCAAGTAACTTAGCGAAGAAATGCTCTGGAAAATACGTGAATCATTGGGTTATTTCATCTTCTAGTACTGGATGTGACCTTTCTTTTTCACTTGTTGCTTTATTTCTAGAAGGAGGTTAGAGAGTGCACCATAGAGAATATTTAGCTCTTGTTTCTCCCACCACTTTCCTTCTGTGGGATCAAGATTTGCATATGAATTTTGCTTTAAATAGTAGAAACTCAAATGCACTCTAATATGATAACATAGTGACAGAGGGAGACCCTTTTTCAAGTAGACAGGTACAGGGTGGGCATTTCCTGATTGATAATAAGTGTGCCTTGCCCAAAGAAAATGACAGTGCTCAGAATTGAGAGGGGTGAGTGGATGGATTCAAGAAGTCCCAGCAGCAGATGGTCAGAGCCCAGGCCAGCACTTCAGAGAGCAAACCTGACCTGCACTTCTAGAAATGCAGCCAAAGCGGAGGTCCAGTTGTGGAAAATAAATTACATGATGTGCAAGGGGTTCTCAAGGCTTTGGCCAAGCTACTTGATTTGGGGACAGAGAACAGAGGAAGCTAAGGACTAGTCATTCATTTTAGTTCACACTTTAACTAAAATCTATCATACCAAAGGATCTTAGGCACATGCTTTTAATTTGTCTGGCAAAGAATAAGGTTGTCACGTACTGATGTTTTTGTTAAAATGTTGTTATAATTATTGTTGCATTAGCCATGATAAACACAAGAATTCACTAACATATTTCTTCCTATTTCACATTATCTATTATACAGTTTGATCCTTATTTACACTAAAGGGGTAGGGGAAAGAAAAGAAGGGGAAGGAATAAATATGAGAAAAGGAAAAGATGAAAACAAAGTCTTTGTAAATAGGGAGGAGTGGAGGGGTTGAAGAGAGGGCAGGAGAATGGGGAAAAAATAAGAACCAATATATATTATGTAAAGGTACAAATTCCCAATGATGAATGTCATCATATTGTACACCTAAAATGTATCAATAAACTTAATGAAAAAAATTCATTAACACATACTATTAAAATTATAAACTAGGGGTATAAAGCAACAAATATTACTTTTACTTAGCTAAAGGTATATAAGCAAAGTAACTTCAAAGTGAGCTGGAGGATTATTTGAGGATAATAAGGAACTATTATATGGAAAAATCATGAGATTTGACACATTATTTTTCATTATAATCTTAAAAATTAGTATATACTCTCCAAAACATAATTGTTTTACATTTTTAATTATAAGTTATATATAAATGTAATCATACCTTATATATTCATCTGTTACTTGTTTCATTTACCAGAAATTTGGGTTGTAGAACCAGTCCATGTTGATGTGGGTGGCTGTGGTTCACTGATTTTTAGTTGTATATAGGATATTATTGAAGGACTATTTGAAGGCTTATTTCTCAATTCTTCTTCTATTGATAAGTATAGTATTATTTCTAGTTCTTTGTTATAACAATCTATCCTCCTAGATATACTCATGGAGTATTCTACGAGTTTTGTGTTTTAAAATATCAGTTCATTACAAATGTGCTGTTAAACTTGGAATGAGTCACTTAATTTCTCAAAGTTGAAGACGTCTTTCTGAAATGTAGGATAATAATAAATTAACAAATAGATTATTTGGCAACAGTAAATTAGATAACATACACAAGAGCTAAGGTGCAATAAATCAGACACACAAGCTCAAATATCATATGGCTTCTCTTATAGGAGAAACCCAAAATATTAAATAAAGAGTAAAATAAAAGAAAAATAAAAGGAATTAGGGAGACAGATCTTTTACAAACAGAAAGGAGACAGGCCAAAGTTTGGAGGGAGAAAGGAAGGAAAAGAAGGGAAGAGGATGAAAGAAGAATTGAAATGTGTTATGTACATGTAGCAACTCAAGAGGAATATAACCATTATATACTACAAACGTTACCAATCAAATGTAAACATTGGGGGGGAAAAGAATAGTATCTGCTCATAAGCTCAAAACAAATGCCAGTTTTCCTTCTTAGTATTACTCAAAAGGAATAAAACCATTTTCATCAAGATCATTGACCCTACAGATCAGACGATATGAAATTTATAATTAATGTTCAAAACACAAAATCACAAATTCAATTTGACATTTTCCTTTAGTATGGTTAGTTCATTGTATTTTTGTGAAAGCGTGAGGTTATTTGAGTGTTCATTACAACTGCCTGTACCATCAGATATGAAAATTAGTGCTAATCAGAGCCTTTCTCTGCAAGAAGAGGAAACATGTCTTGATAAACACAATGTAGATAGTAGAAATAGTCTGTTGTACACAGTTCAAAGTTTTTTGTCTTCTCAACAATGCTCCAATAACCTCTGTTCACTGGCTGTTATTCTTATCTGTGGAACAATATGAAAAAGTTTCTTTACACATTCTAACTTTTCTAGAGGAGCAATGGAAAGTCCTATTTTTCTCTAAATGTTTTGTTGGTGTTTGTGTATATCGGCACACTTTATAACTGAAAATAAAATTCAGCCACATGTTCTCTTCAGGTGAGAGTACATTATAAGCAAAAGTCAGATGTTTATATCTTGTAAACAAGATAATTGTTTTATTTATTCTAGTAGTCAGAACTGATAGTACTGCTAAGGTAGCGCTCCTATAATGTACCATCTGAACTCAGTTTAAAATTATGAGCTTAGATATAAGCTGCCATTCAGAAATGAGGTCTATGATTACATGGCACTGCCTTCTCTATTGGAACAGCAAATTTCTAAGACTGAAAGTTTGCCTGTTTATAAATCAACTTTATTGAAGTAATTTGCATAATTGACCTTCAGTGATATGCAGAAGCTTTTCAGTATGCACATTAGTGAGTTGGAACATTTATGTATATCTATATAAACATCACTCCAATCAGTGTATAAAATATTTCTGTCTCCTCAGTAAGTTCCTCTGTCTATCTTTGCAGGCCTTTCCTCCATTCTCCATTCTTACTTGACCCTGTTAGAAAATTACTGCTTTGATTTTTATTGTCATCTTTTAGTTTGGGATACTGTAGAACTGGGACTATACTTATCAAGACTTTCCTATAGAATTCTTGTGCTCAATAAATTGAGCATGGCATTCATAAAAGGAAGGATGTTTTTTCTAAATTGACTTTTGCTATGAAATTATATTCACTTAAAATCTGTACATGTACAATAATTTAAATCACTGTAGTTCAAAGTGATATATTGAATTAGTTGAAATAAATTATTTCTCTTGAGCACATAAAGCATATCCACCATTAATCACAAACTGAAACATTTCTTGAATTTTGGATAGATTAGTTAAATAAAAATGAAGCAAAAATTTAGCCATTCAGTAACCCACTAGGTAGTTCTTTACCAAACATCATGTGCTAGTCTCTCAAAGTTTAGTAATGTTCTTACAATATGAAGCATTTGAGTTAAAAATGCTCGATTGTTAATGACCCAATTTGTTCAGATAAATGCCTTCTTGTATATTTTGTTAATATGGAAACTAAAAGCCAAACTGAGAAAAAATAAATCTTATGCCACTTTGTAAGTAAAAGTATTTTCCCTAAGTCAGCATGTATTTGCAATGCGTGTTGACAAAATACCTGGATCAGAAAAACACATGGGGATATAGAGTTGGGAACAGGGTGTGGAAAAAATTATTCAATATTCTGAGAAAGGAAATGATCAAGTGGTTTTTGGTATTACTGATTTTTATTAAGCAGGGCTTGTATCATAATTTTTATCATTAACTTTCTATCAGTGCTAAACAAATTTAGAACAGCTTTGCTGGAATTTGTGACTGTTTACGTGACTGTTTAGCATGAAATTCTACCACTAAGTGCTCCTGAAAGACAGCGCAGTATGTTTTCATCTGAAATATATTGACTCTGAAGGGAGTCACTTAGTGTATGGTGCCTTCTGTATACATACCATTAGAATTCATTGCTTGGTTATTATTTTGGTGATGAATTGTGAATGATGAAAGTGCCTTAGCAGACCCGGTTCAATTTAGATGCTCAATGGCCTTCAGTGGGCCATGGGCTGCAGGCTGGGCTTCCAGGGTGGCACTAAAGGGAAGCATGGCAGACCTTTGGGATATGAGGCCTTATGGGAGGCCCTTAAGCGGTGTGTGGCTTGTGCCTTTGATAGGAACTGGGGATCCTGTTGATCTTTCAGTCTCTATCCTCCGCTTTCTGTCTCATAATATAAGCAGTTTGCTCTGCTAACCACTCCTACCATGATGTACCAAACTTGTCAGAGGCTCAAAGCAATGGTTGCTAAATCTTGGACTGGATCCTCCAGAATCAAAATAAACCTTTTCCTCATTGTAAATTAATACTAAAGATATTTCATTATAGTGACAGAAAGCTGACTAATGCCATTGACTTAATATGTTTGTTGTTCATTTTTCTTCCCTTTGCATTCTTTTACTCTGTGCTCTCTCAAAAACACTGTCCTTGTTCAGAGTGTTGAAATCCAGCTAATTGTCATGGCTGTGATTTGCAAAATCATAAGTGAAAATCAAATCATGTATTCTTGATTGCTGAAAGTCATGCAATTCTAGGCAAAGTCTTGACAAAATAGGGAACAGAGTGCAAGTAAAATTTGGCTCCATCCTTACACTGAACAGTCCTGCAATGAAGGAATTGCCTGGAGCAGCCTATTGCTTCAGTTGGCATCATTTTGCTGGTTATTCACTCACATTTTCTTTGAGTTAGGGCAATTTCCCATCAGATGTGCTGTTCCGATTTGCCATTGTCGCTTTTTAGTTCAATCAATATGCCTCCTCATGTTGAAGATGCAGAAATGCCACCACGTGAGTTGGGCTAATCTTAAAAAGAAAATGCTGCTCTACAAAGAAACATTTTAATATTCTAAGAATCAATAAATGCTTTCTAAATGGCATAAAATCAACTAAGAATTGTTTTTTTTTTTAAAAAAAGCTTTTGCTTCATGAAGTCAGAGTCAAGAGAGTTGTGTGTAACAGGGGACAAATGGTAGCAATGGGAGTAAGAAAGTTAATCAAAAAGGTAATCATGTGAATCCAGGCGGCATTCCCTCTGCAGCAAGCTAGTAGTGTTTCTGATCGACAGAGTATTCAGTGAGCTAGCATTCAGCAAGTTAGGGGACTAAGGTTTCCATCAGCTGGATGCGCAGCCTTGCTCAGTAATGTAGAAATGCAAAGCATTCAGTCATTCACAGCATTTGAAAATGTGTGTTTCGGTTTTTATTCACATATTTGTTTGAGTGATTGTCTTTGTCTGTCTTCCTTGTTTCCTAGGTAAGCTAGAAAGATAGCAAGGCTTAACAATGCTTTTCCTTGCAATCATAATATTATTAGAATAACGGCAACGAGTCAGTTATTTTTGTTACAAAGATTAATATCTTTGTGCCCAATGGAAGTATCCAATCTACTTTTTGCCTTGCATGATGCATTGATGATTGTTAATTCTATGAACATGGAGACTATTTGACATTTTTATGAATAATAATTCATTTTTTGTAATAGTTCATAAAAAGCATCATATGTGTGTACTGCACTTACAAATTGTTTATATAGATAGCTTCCAGTGGGGAGAAATTTTTAAATTAACTGCCAGCTTATTTTTAGAAGGGCACTATGCAAAGCACTAAGGAGGATCATAATATACAGCTGTTTGCCTCAAGAATATTTTTTTTTTATGGCTAGAAAATATCACAACATAACTTGGTTTAAAGTAAAGTATAGTGACCACTGTAAGGCCATAAGAGAAATTCATAATATTCACTGAAGGATGACATCAGAAAGGAGATCTCTTTCGGGAAAAGAATGAAACTAATGAAGTTTGTGGTATTGTGAGTTACTCCTATTGTTTCTGTGCTATGGGATTAAATCTGTTTTCATAGAGTAATTGGCAAGCACCTCCCCCCCTAAAAGAAATAAATAAATAGAAGTAGTAAAAACAAAAGGAGAAAAGAGAATGAATATATTGACATTGAAAAACAGCATTCCAGTAGGTAAGCATGTACTGGAAAAAGCAATCAAGGGTGGGAAAAGAAAAAAACACAAACAAACACTGAACTCATTCCAACCAGTGTTATAATTTGAATCAGCACAGGGTATACAAAATATTGGAATTATATAATAGGGCCAGATTACTCAAAGTCTTGAATGTCAGATTAAGACAACTAAATTTCATTTTTTAATACAATGACGAGTTATTTTGCATTCTTCAGTTTTAAAAAAGTTAATCTTTCTATAGAATAGACTAGAATTAAGATCGTAGGAGGAAAGTTACATAAAATATTATTATAATATTTGATAAAGAAGATCTAAAGAGTATGAAACAGTTAAGCAATAGCACAATTCAAGAAAAGTTACATATAAAAATATAATAAAAACTAGAATATACATTTATGGCAGCCAATTTGATGAAAAGGACAAATTAAAGAGAACTAAGCAAGAAAATGACCGGTGATTGGGTGTACATTAAAACATTTTAAGTACAGAAAATTGAAGGATGACTTAAGTGATGTGTGTAACTTTGAAATTAAAAAAAAAAGGAAGCCAAAGAACTGTCATCTGTTTCAGTGCTTTTCAGATGGTAAAGGAGAATGAGGCTGGGCATGGTGGCACATGCCTGTAATCCCAGAACTCTAGAAGGCTGAGGCAAGAGGCCCTGGAGTTCAAGCTCAGGTTGAGCAATTTATGTGGACCGTCTGTCAAAATAAACAATTTCAAAAAGGGCTGGGAAAGAACTAAGTGCAGAGGCTCTGAGTGGTGCAATCCCTAGTGCAAAAAAAAAACCAAAAAAAAAAATGATACTATTGGACTTACAAAATAGATTACTGTACAACTTCAAGACAACTGCTATGGCAGGGTGGAAACATGGGCCAAAGTGTGTCACCTGTCCATGAGTTTTTTGACTCATGAAAGTTAAAAATCAGACACAGCCAACAGGAATTAATAAAAAAAGGGTTTATTAGAATCACACATGATACAACTGCAGACTACTCCATAGCAAAACAGTAACAGTTTTTGCATACACACACGGAGTGTAGTAGTCACACAGTGTCTATCCACAAGCATGAAGCAATCATCAAGTGCACATGTGTGATTTTCACTTGGCGCTGTTTTGTGCCTAGCGATGTGTAGTCCCCCTTTGGGTGTCTCTTTCCAAATGTAAATGTGTCTCTGTTACCTTCTGTCAGGTCCCTTGGATAAAAACCCTACTGTTTTGACTTAGTAAAAAGTAAGATGAGGTGTGGTGACACAGTCAATTTTGAAACCTGTCCTTTTTTAATTCAGTGAGGTTGGTACAATGATTTTTTCCTTTCAGAGAAATAGTGTTTCTTTCCCTTGTACCAGCAATCATACCTTACTTGGCAGCCATCATGATTAGCCTATGCCTTCTGCATTATAAAAATATTAAACTGACTGGGGGTTGAGAAAGTGGGGAGTTCTGGACACAAGTTATATTTCTCTAACAATACCTGAAGGGGAAGATGATAATTTCAAATGAAATTCAGGTGTGAAAGTGCCACTCTGTTTAATAGACGATCTCTGCCTATTTAAATAAATAGACAAGTAAACAAATAATACTAGCCCCTGCCATTGAGACAAATCAATGAAAGGGTTTCTGGAATTTAACAGATGCCAGATTTGAAGGGGTAGCAAGGAATTAGCAGGTTCATGCAAAAGGCCGAGTTCTCAAGATTAATAAAGGGAAATTTTTGTACAAGTCTGTGCAGAGAAAAGCCAAAGGTATAGCTCTATAGGCATAGAGTATAGCACCATATCTGCAAAAACTATTGATTTTCATTAATATATTTTATATTTTAAATTTTATACTCCAAATTTCTATAAAAATAGGGATTTGTGACAGTGTAGTATGGTGCCTTTTCCTTTCCATTTTCTTTTAAAATGTATGCATCAGAATTAAAAATGAACAGGACATGCACTTTGATTTTATATGTTGTTGATTGATATTTGATTATGTTTCATACACTAAGGGGCCAAAGAGTCTACCTTTGTGTATTTAATCTGATTTTAAAATGATAATAATTATTCACTATATGTTAGATAGCCCTACTTCAATACTATGGAGTTATTCCCAATTACTAAGCAGTAAAACAAAGGAAAAGTATAATAATAGTCTTAGCAATATAATTTGATGTTTTTACAAATAATGTAAAGTTAACTAGCTGTTTCTATTTAAGAAGCCTGGAGTACTTTCACAGGAAAATATAAAATCCAACACGCCTTTCTTTCCTTTTGGAAGGTAGTGAAAAGCATTAGTCTTTGAGCTGAAACATAAAGAACAGAAACACAATGAGTTTTTTGAGGTGTCAGGGGAGGTTCATTGCTCAGCCTCAGGTTTAATTTCCAGCTATTAAGGTTTGGAAAGTCTATCCTGGACATTTTATTTTATTTTCATTTTACTTTTGGTTTCATCTCTTTCATATTTTTTCTGTGTCCTAGAATAATTAAGAATAACCAGTTAGAGTTTTTGAAAAGTAAGACAATTTTTAAAGGAATGATTTGTAATTTGAAGGGATTCCATCACAGTGGTGATACTCAGGAATTACTGTGGCTTCAGGAGAGAAAATTCATTTGCCTTAGAGTTTGTTTTCTTAATTTCTGATACTTATTCCTCAAGTGAAATCTCTGAATATCTGCCATTCTGATAAGAACAAATGTCCTCTCTCTTTCTTCTCTCTCGCTCTTCTCTCTCTCTTTTTCTCTCCACATTTTTAACTCCTCCAGAGTTGTTTCATGAGATTCATATTTCTACACAAATCTTCAGTAATGTTAGGTTTTAGAAAAGAATTGCACAGAATTCTGTGTGTGTGTGTGTGTGTGTGTGTGTACATGTATGCTGTGTCCTCGGAGGATAGTAGGGAAAGCCACAGAAACATTGCTGTAAGGAATATAAAAGTTCAGGAGTTTCATAAAACACTCAAACTGGCAATTGCATTCTTCGGTGTTAGAAATTATGACATGATAAGCAGAATGTCGGGCTGATGCAAAGGATGTTATTTATAATCTTTTGTGAAAAGCAAGTATTGATTGGCTGTCATTCAATACAGGTATATGTTAATAAGATACTTTTGACTAAATTCTCAGTTCAAAACCACAGCTCTTTCTATATATTTAAGTATTGCAATATGTCTTTTCCATAGTTAGGAAATCAAAACTTTTCCATCTGTGTTTTTGCATTAATTTGATAGTAAATATTACAAAAGGTCCATTTTTAGGGAAATTTTGAAGAATGTATGTGAACAGTTCTGCCATTGCTATTTCATTTTCCATAACGTTGTAAAAATGAAGTACAGTGACTCTACGATATATGAAAGAACATCAATTTTACCTACAGAATTCTTTAATAAGTAGCTGGTGTCAGGTTTCAATAGTGTCCTCAAGAGGGCACTGTCACCTGTTTTATATACTTAATCATTTGTATCCTTTTATTAAGACCCCTTGGGATACCTGAAGTGTGATTTTAACCTATTTTTGTCTGAAATGCACTCTTGCATTCCTTGCTTCTTTCACAATCCTGTAACTATAGCATTCCCTACCTGTCCATCTTTACAAAGCATAGGTTGACTCGTATTTCAAAATACAAATATTGCATCACTAACATTTTGCAAACTGGTCTATTTAGAATAACTAGTCCAGTCTAGGCCTATTTAGTAAGTTTTTTTTTTGAAATATCCCTACTTAGTATTGATTCTTGCCACTTTTCCTTTAAAATATAACTTATGTAAATTATTTTACTTTCCACCACATGTATAGACATACCATGATTAACTTTGGAGTCAGAGTACTATGGTTCAAATAGTACCTCTGCCATCTACACTATGTGGCTATAGACAAAGGACTTCTCCTTCTTGTGTTATTGTCAGGATTATATGAATTAACTGCATACACTTATGTTAATTTAATTAGTTGTATATGATTTAAAAGCTCTATGTTTCAAAGTCTTCCACCTGCTTAAACTCAAATCAACAGACTTGCACATTTGTTATTTGGTCTTTGATGGTTGAAAATGTTTAAATACTTTTTTTAAATGTATATATAATTTACTTTAATAATCTCTAACTTTGAAAGTATTTCCAAAAGTACACATACACTTACACAATTTTATAGAAATTCTTTTCAGGGTGACTTAGATTTAATTATACAAAGAAACAAAATCTCTTGTATTAATTATTCTAAAGCATAACAATTTAGATATGTTGAAATCATGTTTTTAGCTTAAATTGTGTTATTAAAGTACGTATTAATTTATTGAAATAAATTTTTATGCACATTATATTAAACTATTTCTTTTGAAAATATTATTTGAGAAAAACTAAGCCTAAAATAATTTTCATGTTTGTACAGAAATATACACTACACATTATAAATACCAATAGGAATATAAATTGCTAACTTAATAATTATATTAAGAAGATAAGAAAATGAAAGGACCACAGCTACTATATGTTTCGGTATATAATACTACTTACTTATATAGGATTTTGATAGATCTGGGTAGTTACATTTTAATGTTTTCAAACTTTTAAAAATGTGTAAAATAGTTTGCTTACTTAATTTTTAAATAGATTAAATTTTCAAGTAGTTGAAACTTTCTTTTTCCCTCATTACATGAATACTACATAACTATAATTTGAAAGCTAGATGAAATAAACATGAAATGTTCTGGAAGATAAAAAGAGTGAATAACTTCATATGGATTTCTCCTCAGCTGTTGTTGAGGGCAGATATTCAAAAACAAATTTATCCTGCATTTATACACTATTCTATGACATGATTGCCAATTAGCTCTGAAGTGCGTGAGTGCTCTTAGGTCTTGGTCATCACTGCATTTTCTTTAATATCAGGGATTACAGCAGTGAGATGGGTACAGCTGCATTTTGGGACAAATGCTCATTGTAATAGGAGCCACCATCCCTGCCCTGCCCTGATTGTCTCATTTCTATTACTCCAAACAATCGAGTCAAACAATGTCATTTCTCCCTCCTCAAATTTTTCTTTTCAAAATGCTCTCATTTGTATGGAAAGAGAAATACAGTAAGGATGAAGAGAGAGACTGCTCAGTTAAAAATCGATTCCATGGCTGCCTTAGTTCAAAGCTTTCTTTGTGAGTTCATCATTTCTACATTTTGAAACCAATATTACTCTATTAGGTTTTTGAATGGTCGTATTAATTAGATATTTCTTATAATTGCAAAGGCAAATGTGTCACATGCCTTTAACTATACATCATTCATTTTGTTGATTCTCTCCATGATGCCAGTATTTATTTCAACATTCAAAATGAAATTGAAAGATAGAGACTTGTCAAGTTCCCCCCATTTGATAGAAAATTTATCTGGGTTAGCTTTATACCTACTTCTTAAATTAACATATTTTTAAAAACCCATATGCATTGTGACTTATGGCCTGGTTATACATTTTTAAGAATAATAAATTTTATTGTATGCTTGCATTATAATTGCACTCCTTTAAACTTTAATTGTGTGAGCATTTTTTAGAATCTGAGTTTCATGAGATGAGGGTTTTGTCTTTATCAAGTACTGTAATTGCATCTCTACTCTTCAGTTCAACGTGGGTGCCCAGATTGAAACTTCATAGATTCTTTTCCATTGAACTTATAAACTAAAGCTATTTTAATTACTAAATACTATTAAATGACAAATAAAAGAATAAGAACATGACTTAAGTTTTGAAAACAGAGATTATTGGGAGATGTTTGCACCCAGAAAAGGTGTATATTTATCAAGTTCAAAAGAATAATAATCAAGAGTATCACAATGTAGACTAAAACTCAGGCATTATGTTTTCAAAACAGATTACATCTTAATAAGGCTTGTAAATATTGACGCTTTCTAACCTATGATAATATAATTATTACTAGTCCTGAGGCTTGATGCCAGTTAGAATCTTTCCATATCAGTAGAATCCAAGATTAATCTGCTGTGATTAGCAGAGAATTACTTTGCAGGCTTTCGGATCACTTATGCAAGGACAGAGCTGTTAATCTCAACTCACTGAAGTTATATGGGATGCCCAAAAAAGTCCTCAGAAGCCTCAAGCTTTTACTACAAATAGTTGTTTTTCCCATGTACCAGATATTCAGCTTTTCAGGAGAAGGCATCCCACTGGCCTTGTTTAAAAGAGAAAAAGGGAAAACTTAATTCCTTGAAAAAGGTAGCAGTTGCCACTCAAAGAAAATGCACTTAACCCACTACAGTGCAAGTTCTTCCAAAGAATCTAGTAAGACCATCCTTTCAAAATGTTGTCCTAACAGCTCCACATTGTAAAAGAACAAGATATCCTTTAAAATAAAAGTACCAGTAAGGAGAAAGACAACTATGATGGCAAATACAATTCAACTGTAACCTGGAAACAGAAAAACAAATTGCGGGTATAATTTAAAGGTGAAGTTGCTCCTTGAAAGGATTTCAAGACAGGCAAGATAAAATGAGGATAGCGTTACTATGAGCATCAGAACATATGAACTACCAGTAAGTTATGGGTAAACCTAGTACACTCCTTACAGAATCCCAGAGAGCATATGGGTTTGCATTTTGTAGGTAGGATGCATATGTTTGTCCTGAGGAGGAGGAGAGTGTATCCATTAAGAATGACTGAGACTGTTAAGGTAAGCCCAGAAAGCAGTAGCCAAAATGTAAGCTGCAAATCTTTTTTTTCCTTGCTAATAACAAAGATAGGGGATAACTTGTTATTATTGGTTATATTTCATAACTGCACTGCAAGTGATGGAAATCTTTACCCAAATAACTTTTTAAAAAATTTTAAAAATAACTTTATTATCTAACACACACAGATACAAAAAATTAAATCCACTAAAAGAAGAACAATGCAAGGGGAAAAAAACTAAAATAATATTCAAATACAGTAGAAGTCAACCAAAACAAAACTGAAAAGCATTTAAACATTTTTCCATATAACTTAATAAAACATCTCAAGCACCAACAAGACACCAGAGGATGTGATTTGTTTCAGTAAGATCCCCAAAACCAATATTGAACAAATAATAATCTGGAAGAAAGCTCCAATCAGTTAGCAGACTCCACCTAAGCCAAACTTCTCCCTAATTTAAATTTTGATACAGTCATATGACATGCAATGGAAACACAGTCCGAGAAATATGTTATTAGGCCATTTCATCCATGTGTATCCTTAATTACACTTTCAGCTTCTCACACTAGAGAAACTATTCGGTATTTACACATGTGTGTCCTATTTATTTCACTTAAAAGGATGGCCTCAATATGCATTCATTTAGCTATAAATGTCTCTAGTTTCTGGTTCTTTATGGTTGAGTAGTATTCCATTTTATAAAAAAAACCCCACATCTTCTTTATCCAGTTTCCAGTTGATGGGCACTTGGGCTGTTTCCAAACTTTAGCTATTTCAAACTGTACCTCTATAAACATGGATGCACATATATTGCAGTGGTATTATTCTTTCAATTCTTTTGGGAAGATACCCAGCAGAGGGGTAGCTGGGTTGAATGGGATCTCTAAACCAAGTTCTTTGAGGTATCTGCATACTGATTTCCACAGTGGTTGCACCAGTCTGCACTCCCACAAACAATGGAGGAGGGTTCCCTTCTCCCCACATCCCACTAGCATTTGTTATTAGATGATTTCTTAATAGCAGCCATTCTTTCTGGAGTGAGGTGGAATCTCAGTGTTGTTTTCATCAGCATCTCTCGAATAACCAGTGATGTTGAACACTTTTTCATATATTTACTTGCTGCTTTTACTTCTTTGTCTGAGAAATGTCTGTTCATTTCAGATATCCATTTTTGAAATGGGTCTTTGAATTTGAGAGGTCTGATTTTTTTCACTTCTTTATATATTCTAGATAGTAGTCCTTTGTCTAAGATACAGTTGCTGAAAATTTTTTTTCCACGTTGTAGGTTGTCTCTTAGCTCTCTTGGTGGTTTCTCTTGCAGTGCAGAAACTTTTTAATAAGATAATATCCCAGGGGTTGATTCTTTGTGCAAGTTCCTGTGCCACTGAGGTTTTGTTCATAGGGTCTTTTCCTATGCCAATAACTTCGAGAGTTCTACCTAACTTATCTTCCACCAAATTTAATGTTTCTGTCCTAATATTTAAATTTTTAATCCACTTCGATCTTAATTTAGTGCATGATGGCAAGTATGGGTCTACTTTTAATCTGTGGCTGGTTGAAATCCAGTTTTTCCAACTCCATTTAATAAATAGGCTATCTTTCCTCCAATGAGTATGGTTGGCTCCTTTGTCAAAGATGAGGTGGCTGAGCATATCTGTAGTTGTTTCTGCATCTTCTAATCTATTCTACTGATCCTTGGACCTGTTTCTTTGCCAATACCATGCTGTTTTTATCACAGTAGCTTTGTAGTATAGTTTCAAGTTTTGGATTGTAATACCCCCAGCCATATCTCTGTTGCCTAAAATTTCTTTTGCTATTCTAGGTCTCTTCTGGTTCCAAATGAATTTTTGGATTGTTTTCTCTAGTTCTG
>NW_004624755.1:1639435-1669933 GCF_000247695.1 Heterocephalus glaber | reverse complement strand
AATAATAATAATATTAAAATAAAAAAGAAATCAGGTTCCAAAGCCTTCTCTTTGCACCCATTATGACACTTTTTTCAGTTCTTTTATTGCTAATTCATGATTTTTTTTAGATTCAAAAATTTTGATTTGATATAGAAGGAAAAGGATAGGTGCATTCTCCACT
The DNA here is from genome assembly GCF_000247695.1 of Heterocephalus glaber. Next base: position 1,669,770 of record NW_004624755.1, on the reverse strand, counting down.
TCATTCTCAGTCGCATGGGTGCCCCCCTGAATTCTTTTTTTTTTCGGTACCAGGGATTGAACTCAGGACCTTGCACTTGTGAGGCAGGTGGAGAAACCACTGAGCTAAATCCCCAGCCCCCCACCTGAATTCTGAAAACTTCCCCTCCCTCATCTTCCTGCCTTTATCTTTCTCTGTTTTCAAAGTTCAGCCCATCACCAACCAAAAGCCCCGGAAAAAGCCGTTTCACACTATTATTATCCCCTATCCAAAGACTTTCACTGCTCACGTGAACTGTCCCAATCTGTCCTTCCAAAATTTACATCCTGTTTTCGGCCATTTTTCTTTGTTTCTCTGTGTCTGCTCTTACTATTTACTCAACCTAGAGTACATCAACCATCCTACCATCCTCCAGTGCCACTAACTCTGAACTTCGTCCTGTCAAAATTATTTCATCTCAATATCTTCCACTCAGTCTTTCCCACTCCAAGGTATTTGTAATCTTTTTTTTGTGATTTATGATCCTGCAGATGTGTGTTAATGTTCACTTGCTATTTGCTACCTACCAACTATTATTGTCCTATATCCTGTCATGTATCTAAGGCCTGTTCCTACAGCCAAGCTGTAGTTCCTGTGAGTGGGTAGCTGTATTTCATTTTTCTTTTGATTTTTCTAGATCATTTGGCAAAATATATTTTAAAAATAAATCCTACAACTAATGTTTACTGATTAATTGAAATCATTTTTATAGTAATGATAATAAAAGGTGAAGAGGTAGAAAACCTAGACCTCCAACAACTTTTGGTCCAACAACCAAAGCAGAATTTCTTGGCAGTAACATGTGAAACCTAAAGACAATATGCCAAATTTAATATGTTCAAAACTGGTTGATGACTATTAATATTACAGCTGTAGCTATATCAGCAAGATAATAGAGATTAATTTCTTTTGATAGGTAGGGATTTGGAACAGTGAGAACATCTCTAGCTTAAACGACATCAATTTTGAAAAGAGCTACCTTGCTTTCTGAATGTCTAGATCCTATGAATTTAAAATATTGTAAAATTCTTCTTTCAGGGCTTCCATCATGTATAAGAAGATTAGAAAGTCACAGAGACATACATCTTGATTGATTTAAAGAAAGTAACCTTAGCAGCATGAGATCAATCTAACTAAAGCCTCTGATTTCTCTCCATAGTGCCATTATGTGGGACAGACACAATGTTACAGATGCCAATGGGTGCATTTGGTTTAACACACCCTTAGTTCTTTTTTTTTTTTTTTAATTCCATTAGTGTTAGTTTCTCTGCAGGTATTTTTAGAACTTCTGTCCACTTGAACATTTTTCTCTGTGGCTTTATTTGTTTAATAATTTTAAGTGAGATTTAGAGTATCTAACATATTATTCTATCAACCTACCATAATTGTAGTTGTATTTCATTCCATGTCATTTTTTTAACTGTCAATGTTTTATTTCCGCATACTTTTGTTAGCTTGTATGGCATTATCTCTATTAGATATTTTGTCTCTAAATATTTTAGTAACCTATGCATAACAAAGTATTTGTGTTTTACAGTAGCAAGTATGGATTTGTCATTGACGCTCACTAGATTTAACTTTAGAAATACTCTTCTGACTTTTCGCTTTAAGTGAAAATATTTTTCTTGCTTAATGTGATCCATCTTAAAGTCAAATATTACATTTTTATAACTTCTCTTCCCTTCAAATAAAAAGCATGCCAAATTTATTTAAGGAGAATATGTTTTCAGGATTATAGAGCGTTTTTTAGTTAAAAATTGAATTTTACTGAAATTGAAATATTTTAAATATAAATATAAATGTAAAATTTTGAATACTAATTTGAAGACTCTTATTTGTAATGTCGCATTTTGTAGTCTCAAAAAGCTTTGCATGAGAATAGGTTTTTAGAAATCTCATTATGAATTGTAAGGCTTTGGGAAGTAGTAGATTTTTAAAACCTCCAAAGAGCAACTGTTTCATTTACCTTAGTAAACGCCTGGCACCATACTAGATCCTAGACTTGAACATTACAAGAAAAAGTTTGTATAATCTTGTTTATTTTCACAGGAGACTCACTCTCTTCTTACTCAAAGAAGAAATACTAGATAAATTATTTCCCAAGTAGTCAGTTGTAGTTACTATTGTTCTTTCTTTGAGACTACCAATGCATCCAAGAAGTAAAAAAAGAAAATATTTATAGTGAAAAGAATGTGTTTAATTGGTCAATTGAAAATTTGCAAATATATTTAAGGTACGTGAACATAAAAAATGAACATCTGATGCTGTAACTTTTATCTACTTTATAAAGAAAAATCCCACATTGCCACATTGTTAATGTGACTGATCCCTAAGCCTTTAGTTGGAGACATTTTATATATGTGGAATATAGGGTAGGTGAGTGTCACTGTAAAGAGAAGTCTCTTTTAATATAAAATTTTTAATAGAAATTACACATGCTACCGTAATCTTTACCATTGGTCTTATTTGGGCATCTGATGAATGGATGAAAATTGAAGGAAACATTATAGAAAAACACTATAAAGTATTTATTTTTAGAAAATCTGATTGTTTAGGAAAAATGTTGTTTATTATATTTGCCCCTTAGCTAAATCTATTCATTCATTCATGAAACATACAAATATGTCTTAGTCATAACATCTAAAAATTGGTGAAACCTTTTTGTTTTTTATTTTTTCTTTTGCCAACTTACAAAGAGATTTTCAATCTTCAGAAAATTTTAATCTCTTCTTGTTCTTGTCTATATCTACCAAAATTGACATTATTTTTTTGGTTTAATTTAAATAATAATTTCATTCCCATCTTTCTTCAGAATCATCAGGATAAAATGAGTGAATGATAGTAAAGATCAATCTGTTAAACAGAACAAGCATTCTCACTTTTAACAGTGGTGATTCAGAGAAAAGAATTACCTGAATTTCTTCAATGTATTTTAATTTCTTTGTATTGGCAATTAGCAAAGAAAATAAAACTTTGCTTCATCTCTGTGCATGAACTGGGGTCTGATGCTACTCTTGCTGTTCAAAATCACATGAATCAGATGTCACTGAATTCAACTACGAAAGTAGTACGTGGATTCTCTTAGAATAGAAAGATAATCAAAAATAGGTACACACATTTGGAGCCAAGAACTCATGGAAAAGTACATTATTGGAAACTCTTGTTTGGCTTTGAAAAATTCTTATCTGAAAAATCACATTCACAAATTTATTTGTATATTTCACCATCTTTACAATCAGTTATTTCTCCATGGAACCATTTTTTAAAGGAAAGGTTTATTTAGCACCTAGTCAATACAGGCAACTCAGTTAAAATGTTAAACTGATGAGGTATCCTTACAAGGTCATATTAAAGGGGAGACATGATACACACCTAAAAATACAAATTTTCTAAGAGCACTAAGAGTAAATAGAAAGCTTGATTAAGAGTTCAAAGAAGAGAGGGTTCTTTTAGTGACTGCTCACTGAACATCCTTAGGATGTACATTTCCAATTAATTTTAAATGGCCTCTAACAAACTGAATGCATTATGATGCTGAACAAGAAATCTGCTGTAAAAGGAGAACTTGCAGTACTGAAATAGTTTTACTACATTGTAGTGCTAGAGAAAATATTGGCTATGACTCAGTCAAGAAAGTCCACAACAAAACAAAGTCTTACAACATGAAAGCATAAAACTTTAAACAATGCTGAGGCAGAGATAGTATCTAAAGAATTATGTGATACTTATTTTTATCACTTAAAGAGTTATACCTATGTTCTTTATTTTAGGCCATGCTGTTTAAAAGAGTATGCCCAATGCTGAAATTCTGTGGAATTCTTTGTTCATAACTGTATAAGTAATAATATTTATTTGTTAAAGCTTGCTTATGCTAATCCATCAAAAAAAATTTAAGCCAAAGTTTTGTAAACCTAACACAGAAATAGCAATCATTTAGCTAGACAGAATGAGGCATCTGTAACTGAAAAGTAAACGATATATGTATAAGACAGTCAGTTACAAAGATAATTTTCTACATTTTCATTATTTTTATTTTAATGAGGTTCCTAAGAACAATAAATATAATTTGACAACTGGTTTAACTAAGGAGTTAAAAGACCTTTCTAACAATCTAGCTAATATTTTTGGAAATTACTGAATGAAACAGCTAATTGCCTGGCAGCCTTTCACACCAACTGTGTTGGCATTCTGGTGGCAAACTTAATAAATACTCTCTCATATAGACAAATGTGCTTCAGATAATAATGGAGTCTTTGAGTGGAGGATTCTAGATACAGTCATTCGAAAAGAGAACAATAGAATGTGTAGAGCCAAGTAGAAGAAACAACAGAGGCAGTGATGCACAGAACTGTGAAGCTATTTCCGGGCTGACACTTACTGCCACATGTAAGTGAATGCAGACCTAAACCCTTTTGTTCAGTTTTTATTGGGGAAAAAAACAGACCTAGCACAAGACAACAGAAATTGAAGCATCGTTTTCTCTTGCACAGAGAAATCTGATGCTTAAGAAATGATATAAGTTTTTCTCCTAGAACTGACTTTTGAAACTTGTACTGTTTGTATGATTTCATGTCATTAAGTTTCATGATCTTTCTTTCTTGCTTTTGAAGTCTATAGTTACTTATATTCGAATTAAGTTGAAATGACAACCAACTTTGAAGGAAGTCTTCATTCTGAGAGGAATATTCCATGAATTCTCGCTGGCAATTATCATCTATATGATTTTTTATAATTTCTTAAATAACATATTCTTAAAATAATAAAAATCAAACCCTTTTCATTCAAATAACATATCTGATAACACTGGATGAGCATTATATTACAGAACCATTTTCATTACATTCACACATTTTGATGCTCATTGAGAAAATTAGGGTAGAATTGTATCTACTGAGATTACTTAAATCATATGTGCTCATAATATACATTGTAATTATGTAAATCTTTTTCTTCTAATGATTGAGCAACATATCATTTCAATGTTATTTTATTTGCTCCAAAAATTATAGACATTAACCAGTTTTGAATATAGAGTACAATAATATGATCCTCAACTCATCTTAGGTAGATGTGCATTTGCATTTTTACAATATTCTGGGAGTAAACAATAATTTGGATTTATTGCAAGAATAGTTGAGTTAAATGTCAGTGCATTCAATTTAATGTTTCTAATAGAACCCCCCCAAATAGAATTGTCAATATATTATTATAAGTTATGTATTTTATATTCTCCCCATAGACTTACAGAAATATAAATGAAATGTTTTGTTTATAGTACTAGGTAAAGTGTCTATATACATATACATATATTTATATATATATTAATCAGATAATATATTAGTCTGAAAGTAGCCTTAGAGATCATCTACAATAGATTCCTTCTATAAGCTGAGGAGATTGAACAAAGTTGAGGCAAAATGGCTCACAAAATTACACAATTATTGAGGCATAATGAAAGCTAGGATCAGCCGAATGTCTGCCTTTCTGTTAAAACAACAGCACATGTGCTTAGTCAGATATGCCAGAGCCAAAAATGTGAGGATTTTGCTGATTTCCACTGAACAGTGCCTTTATAAACACACAAGTTTATACAGGTTTGCTCAATTCCTGTGTAGAAAACTCATCCACATCTGGATAAAAGCTCATTTTTTTGTTCATATATAAGGTAAAATACAAACTTTTTATGGCCACACTGTCCCCAATCTAGGTTATGAGACTAGCTACCTTTCTATGGCAGTAAATTACTGCTTTTAACATTTTAAATAATGAAGATCCCACCCATAGAGAGTTAATTTGGGGTCACTTAATTGTACTTTTGCTAGTATTACATTTCAAAGAAATGCTTATTTTTTTTTTTTACATCTCCAAGGAGCTTCCAGTATCCAGTTAGATCCTTAAATGCTTTTGTCTTGTGTATTGCCATATTGTTTGGATGGCCCTTAGTGGCCAACCATTTAATTAAAGTCCCTTAAGGGGACAGTTTTCATGATTTGTAACTGAACATCTGCCAAAGCTCAACACATCACATCTTTTCCATTAACTTAGGCTGCTCCTGATGTAGTTTTAATACTGTGCATTTGCCTTAAGGTTGAAATACTCCCCAAGTGCAACCACTTCTTGCCATCTCTAAAGTCTAAAACACTCAATTTCAATATATTTGAAAGCTAATGAGTAGTTTCTTCTTCGAATATGCTTATGATTTTAAAATTTAATTTAATTATTGTATTTTTATTTTTTCTCATTTTTCATTAGTATATCTTTATAATACATAATACATTCATCATTGGGAATTGGTCCATGTACATATTGCATCTTAGTCCTCTTTATTCACCTTCTTCTCCACTCCCTCCACCTCCCCGTCTCTAGATTCCTTTACCATTTCCACAAAGTCAGTAATTTTCATTAAAACAAAAATCTTCAGATACATGAATGAAGATGTGGATTCAGTTAACTTATATAATGCATCAATCATCATCATCATCATCATTTTTGAAAGCCAATTTTTAAAAGTTCTTTGAACTCGATGCATGCTAGGCATTATTTTTATTAAACTATACAAATTTACAAAAAGTTTATAACTTTCTTCACAAAACATGCCTTGTGTGGGTAAGCAATGTGTTCAACTCTAAGCCAGTTATAAGCAGGGACTTTTGGTTTCTATCCAATATTCTCAGAGTTCATTTTAATGATTTCACCATAAGAATTTCTCTTGGAAAGAGAGTGCTGGTGTTCTCTTTACTTACTTGCATTTATTGGAATTCAGTCTGTGTTTTGTATCATTTGTGATCTCTCCTAGATTGAATATTTGTGTATCTTTGTATGTATTTCAGTAAAAGCTACCTGTTGATTATTGATCCATTAGATTTGTCTCACAACGAAGTATGACCCATGAATATGCCCCAGAAGCTTCATATGAGTTTAATATGATTGTGTTTATTTTTAAAATTATAAAATACATATGATATTTAGCTCATAACATGATACAAACATCTAAGGTTATAATTCTGATATTAATTATTTTTAGAGTGTTAATCTTTTTTTCCTCCTGCTAAATCTTACCTAGTTTTATAACTGAGACTCTAAATATTAGAAAATGTAAAATACTATTGAGCTTTCTTCATTATAAGATTTATCTGGATATTTTTCAGTGAAAATCTGTGTCCCCATGACTTTAAGTTCTGCCTTTTGCACTATAAAATATCCTGAGGCAAAAAAAGAGTTAAAAATAATATTTTAACAAAACAGACTTATAACTCAATAATCTTAAGGTTACAGAATTAGGGATTTTATTTTCTTTTTTGCTGGAACAATTGCATCACCTGTAATATTCAAAGCATGCAGATTGAAAGCAAAATTTTTACTAATTTTCTTTGAATTGATTGCTAGCTTGACTGATCTGACCTTTTCTTTAAATCAGAATTGATTGACCAATTGAGTCAACATAGTTAAGTTGGTTGTGCATATATACAGAGACTTTGTTTATTGAATTAAGGATATTCTGAGCAGCATAATTTCCCTCTGCTTCTCTTCTGCTCCAGGAAACACTCCACTTTATGATTGCATTTAATACTGTGTCAGAAAGCAAAGGGAAATAGAACCATACACAAGGGAAAGTGAAGGTAGATCCTATAATTTTTTGAGATCTAGGAAAAGTCTACAAATAATTTCAGATTCTCTTGTAGTTGGCATGTCACACTTATTTGTTATATTAAAGATAGTATCTAAAATTTTTTCACTCCTATAATGTTATCAGAAAACCAAAGCCATTGGCAATATGATAATCATCTATTATAACTGTAAAATTTCCAACATTTAAAAAAATTGTTGAGTGCATCCCGGTACATCAGATATGTCTGAGTGCACGCGGATATTGCCTTTTATTTCTGTTTCCAAGTCAGATTTTTATTTTTGTACATTGGTTAGCATTCTGTTTAAAAGAAAAGAAATGATACATAAAAGAATCAATATAGATTCTATGATCTTGGAGCAGGATTTTTCTACAAGTAATGGTTTTCTTGTTCATGTAAAATATTTAATTTCCTTCATTTTGTCCCCATTCTTATCATTTGGACATCAGCAACATGCCTGATACTCAGAAATTAATAATCAGAAGGATATGAAAGCCAGACCTTCAGAGTTCTAGAGGAACCTGCCTCTCAGTGTCAAATCGACAAGTGATTTCATAAATTTAGCCCTTGTATTATGAACTGTACTGCCAATGAAAATCAATAAAAACAATTTCCTTCTACATTCATGATCCTCGCCTCATACACTTTCTTCATATTCTTTTCAGGGCTATTTTTTCAAAATGCCACAGGGCCATACAAAATGTAATTTGATGTTTCTGTGTGTATGTCCCATGAAACCCGATTTTTCATGTGTACTCTGATTGGTATGAAATGTAACTTTGGAAGCTTTAAGCAAGATTAAAAAAACGTTTATGTAGTTTTTAAAAATCTTGACAGAATCAACAAATTTTTTCAAGAATAAAATTAGTATCAAATGTACAAAGTATATATTACACATTGTATATCCATATACAATCTATTCATCTATCTATCTATCTATCTATCTATCTATCTATCGAGAGAGAGTGTGTGTGTGTGTGTGTGTGTGTGTGTGTGTGTGTATATGATTGCTCTGAATTAAATATGGTTTATCCCCCAAAGGTTCACGTGCTGGAAATGTGGTTTTCAATGTAGCAGTGTTGACATGGTGGAAGTTTTAAGAGATGTAGCCTAAAGGAAGCGTTTAGGATCATGAGGTCTCCGCCTTCATGGCTGAATTAAGGCTGGTCTCTCAGAATGGGTTGAGTCTCAGTAGAATGAACTAATAGTAATGAGTTCAGGTTGTCTTAATGCAAGGCCAGTCATATAGTTGGTCGCTTCTCCATGCAGGCATCTCCTTTTCCATTTCTCTGACATATTGTGAAACAGCAAGGAAGACCCTAGACAGAGCCCAGCACCATGTTGTTTGGACTTTTAACCTCAGAACCATGAACTAGAAAAACATCTATTGTTTATAAATTATATAGCCTCAGATATTTTGTTATAGCAACACAAAATGGATGAATACGTTACCAATGCATATAATATATCCCGAGTTAATTTTTAGTGGGTATCTGAAGAGATCTTGAGAGAATACAGTTAAAATAAACTTTTGAAAGATAATACCTTTTTATGCATACAAATCTGAGGCATAACTGAAAATTCACAGACCACCAGACAGATATAATATTATTGATGCATTAAATCACTTATTCATATATACATTAATTTATGGGAAATACTTGTGAAAGTTTTGTGCTATGTCGATTGTTATTTGTGCAGGTAAAATAAAATAGTTCCAAAAGTATCTTCAAATATTTACAAAATAGTAAAATTTTAATATGAGTAACTACACAATACCTTTTGTTTCTAATGCCAACTAATTTTTCTGTGAGATTTATGTGGTCTTGCAAGTTTAACTATTGGGAATTGAGCCTCCACTGTAACACACAAAACTTTAGCAAGGAGTAAATGTGCCAGCTACCATGCATGGGGTGCCAAACCAAGGGCCTGGAACATCGTAACGAGAGTTGATATATGATAGTAATTTTTACCATCATCATCATCATCATCATCATCATCATCATTTCAAAACAATCTGAACAGAATGTATATTGTTTTTCTTCATTTCACAGTTAAGAAAACTGATTCTCGGGTTACCTTGCACAAAAGATTGCTTATTTAATGGAAATGATAACTTCTAAAATAAGGAGTAAATGGTTTTAGAAATAACTTATCTTCTTTCTGATAAGAGAATGGATGTTTAAATTAATATGTTCATTATTTGAACTTTTGTCACATTCTGTAGCGTATAAATGATATGTAGTGTTCACTAAGCATGCACGTGCTGGATAATGGGCTCAAATTTCTGTGCTATCTCTGGTATATATCTGTTCTATATTATCTCAGTGAGGGCAGGTTTTCATAAATATCCCCATGTTTTATGTGAAGAAACTGAAAGTGAAAGAGGATTAAAAAATCATCCCAAATCAAATCATGGTAATAACTGAAGAATTAATTTTACCGATTCTAACTGAAATACATGTACTACTTTTAAGCTTGATCTACTGGCTCAAAATAGTACAAAAATGTGTTTAAAAATAAAAGAGATTTAAATGTTCATTTACATGACTATATTAAATATCCAAAGGTAAGTAAAAAGACACATTTTTTTGTCTTGGGCTCCATTATAAATATAAGGACTATATTAAAAATAAAAAATAGAATGTTAGTTATAAATATTTAGGTGATAAGTAGAAGAAAATCAAATTAAAACTTGTTTCTGTTCACTAGGCCATGCTTCAGGGAAGACCTGTGATTGTTTAACATTTCTTGATTATTGTATTACAACAGAATTGTATATTTAAAACAGAAAAATTGGAAACAATAAGAAGAGGTGAAAAAAATAACTTTTACTGCTGTCACCAAGATGTAGTATCTTTAAAAATGTTGCCACGTGTCCTTGTGTTGTCATCTTTTATATGTGTGGAGCAGGTTACTGGGGCCAGATATGTATGAACAGAAACTGGGTTAGCTTTCTAAGACCCTCACAATGAAATATTACAAAGCAAGTGGTTTTAAAACAACAGCAAAAATATTCTGTCATAGTTCTAGAACATAGATGTCCAAAATTAAGAGGTCACAGGGCCATGGTCCCTTTCCAAAGCTTCTAAGTAGCATCCCTTTGTGCCGCTTCCTAGTTTCTGGTAGTGCCAGTGATCAATCTTTGGTGATGCATGACCTGAAACATCGTTATTCCAATCTCTGCCTCTCTCATCACATAGTTTTCACTCGGGGTTTCTGTTTTCACATTGCCTTCCCTCTTCTCGTTAAGACACCAGTCATATTACATTAAGGGTCCGTCCTCCTCCAGTATCAGCCTATCAGAATTTAATTAATCACATCTGCAAAGACCCGATTTCCTGATTGCCAAATGACATTGCATTCTGAGTACTCGAGGTTAAGACTTCAGCATATCTTTCTGGATGCAATTTAACACACACACACACACACACACACACACACACACACAGTTTTTTCAAAACTAAAACTTTAGCTCACATAATATTTCGTAGCTTCTTCCACCTAGAATATTATGTAAAATTAAATTGTTACTAATAAAGATTAATTTTCATCTCCGGTCCCGAGATGACTTTGATTTTCCATTAGGGCAGTTAAGGATTTTTAATTTAGAGTTTTGTCTGTCAATTATGTGGTAGTGCATTTTATCACCCCTGTGGTGCTTCGGTGAGGAGCTGAGACACCTCTGAGGGCTGGTATGTATGGCCGTTGGTACTATTTTCCTTGTCTTATTTTCATCCTTTTGCCTGCATATCGGCAACAAATGTGTGATCTGTATGGCAGCGTCAGTGTGGCGTACTGAGCTCTGAGTCATCCTATCATCCAGGAGAGTGATTCTTTGATGAGCTGGAATGCGCAGCGCTTTAAATGCAGTGCTTAGTGGTCAGGCTTTCTGAGAGGCAGAAAAGAGATTTTAAATTAAATGGACTTTACTGAACATTGTCTTCACTTTGTAGTTCCGAGTCACAGTTGCAATTTCCAGCTTCTTTTCCCTCACTTACCTGTTGCTAAGAGATCACTTTCAGGGTAAAATTAATGCTTCTCCAATTGCAAAGCATGTAGTCAGTCAGTAGTAGAAAAGAAAATCCAATGTTTAGTCTATGTGTCATAATTTTACAAACTAAGTGGCATTAGAGAAAAAAATCATGCAAATAATACTTTTAACCAAAGGTTATTAAATAAACCAGTATGTACTACTAAGTAGTAAAAATTAACAGTCTGCCAACGTAATTATAAGATGATATTCACCTTATCTTCTCTTACTTCTTTTTCAGTTTTTAACTCCTAAAATATTGAATCAAGCTAGTTAGTGTAGGTAGGCATTATTACACACTAGCTTAATTATAATATAACCAGAAATCTCCTTTGTCTGAAGAATCTGTTGGACTAGGAGAAAAATTTACTTTGCATCAGTATACTTTAATTGTGCAGCACAATTTCACTGTTTAAATACTGAATGCAATGATAATGGCAGTGAACTTGGGAGACACAAGAATTGAATAATTAAGATTTAGACCTAGTTAACACCATCATATTTTCCCAAATGTTTTTAAACTCACTATCTCGTGTGTTAGCATCCCTTCTATACTCACAAAAATCACACTAACCAGTGTGATCACCTTCCTGTACTGAATCAGACACACCACTGATTCAAGTCAATAAACATCTAATTCAACTACGGTTCCACTTGAAGCTTGTAGCACTGGTAGTGCAGTGAAATACAGAACTATCTTTTCCTTAAAATTTGCTAATTTAAGATGCACTACATACAAATAATTAGAAAGAAACCCTGTTTATTCTGTGTTAAAAAGTTATATAGAGCTAAGTCAGGTTGAATGTTGTCTACTATGACAACTCCTGCAATGTAATATCAGTGATCTATTATATAAGGATAAGTGTATTTATAAAGTATCACCTTTAAAAAGGGGGGCTGGTTTTTTCTGCCCTACCAATAAGAAATACTCATAAAATTAATAATCTTTTGTTTTTTTCAATTCCTATTTAACACAGGATTATAAACAAAGTGAGAATTCAAGTTAGAAATTAGTTCAGCTATCATTATTAGCCATTTTCATTCACCGTAGCTACATTCTCAAAATATAACAGTGTCTCAGACGCATTTTAATAGACTCTATTAGCCTGTTTTGTGAACTCAACTTTTCGGAATATCATGATGGCATTGGTATTTCCAGGTACTTTAACATGAAATTTGATTTTAGATGGGTTTTAATAGGTTCTGCTCAGACCATTGATACAACACTTAATAATGCAAATATGCTTTTTCATATTGATGGTTACATCTCTAATATTAAGTAGCATTTTATAAAGATACAATTGTTCCCTCTGTTTTCTTCAACAGAAAATAAAGTAAAAATGATAGACAGGCCCTGGTGATGTACCTCCATGGTAAAACATGTGCTTAGCACGTGCAAGACATTGGATTGGAATCTCACCACTGAAAAAACACATGAACAAAAAAGTAGACAGGACTCAATTTTCTAACATTTTAAAGCAAATCTTTCCCATAATCCATTAATTATATTTAGTTTCCCAAAGAAATATATACAAATAAAATTAGAATTATGTCATCCTTAAAATAGTTTATGTACACATAATGTAGTTACCAATCATAATAAACAAAGAACTGACAGGAGGTGAAGACCTGGGTTTTATTCATATCATGATCATAAATATATTTTAGTGGTCATATATAAAATAAGGAATTTAAAGAATATTCATATTTTTCAAATCTATTGGGCATCAGATTCAGCTGTGAAGCATGTTAAAAATAAAAATACTTCAGATGCATTATAGTCTATTGAAATCTATCTGAATTTAGGGCTTGTGTCCAACAATCTGAGCTTTTTAAATTTTTCTTTAACTAATTTCACAGTGATACGGACACCCAGGAAAGTTTGGACCCAGAATACATAAATGCAGCAGGACCTGTATTTCTGTCTAGGCTCTGCTATTTACCCGCCGTAGAAAGCAAGGAACTTTTGGGACTTGTTTTTTTTACCTGAATAGTACCAGTTGTATCACAATGGCCTATTGAATGGATTGCACTACTTACTATAGTATCAGTAAAAATTAGATGGAGGGACACAAGAAGAAAGAATTAGTAGCCAGGTCTCAAAATGAAATATTATCAAAGGGACCAAAAAGAAATAGAAATACATAAAATGAGTGAAGAGTGAAATCATTGTGAATGAAGCTTTCATATCACAAATTAGTTCATTCACTTATGAATTATAGCACATCTTTTTACAAATTCAACTAAACAAACAAGCTTATTCCTTTTAAGATCACTGGATAATCTTGATAAATTAATTCTAGATCTAATAGGAGATTGTCAACCAAAAGAGATTTTGTTGCTAGAGAAAAATATTGAATACAATTGTTCTCAGATGCAATTCTTCCCTGACTCTTGGTGTCCTGAACCAAACAGTGGACAAGACACAAAGAAAAGGTAGCAGGAAACTCAATATATAAATAAAGTACGAAACAAAAGATAGATAATTAGAAGTAGAGAGATTTTTCTCAAATGCATAGATCAAGAGATGGGGTAGGGGGAAGTTTGCAAAAGAATTAAGATGTGTTATGTACACAAACCAACTCCCCACAAGAAATGTAATCATTACTATTGCAAACAGGTACTAATTAAAACTTTAAAAAAATGTAGCAGAGGTGTACATTGATTAAAGCTGGAAAAGAAGTACACTTCAGAGTGAGAGCAAGACAGTGAAAAGACTCACAACTGCTATGAGGTTAAAGAAAGTGGTCTTTTGCATGGCTTTTCCCTCCTGCAGACAAGACATTGATACAGTTGTCCTATCAACAACCCACTTGGCCTGGTGCCAGATTTAAAGTGCTCTGTCAGAAGACTTACTTGGCTTCTGCCAGATATAAAGGAAGAATTGAAAATACAGCACTTCCGACTGGCTCCATGTACAGTGCTCAGGAACTGTAGAGTCATCCTGGATCCTGTGTTTTGCTCACATGACCTGGGTCTCTGTGACTGTGACAGATTTTGCCCAATTGTTTAATTGGTTTGCCACAGCCCTAATCTCCTACTTCACAATTAAAGGATGAAAATAGAAAAAATATCTTTCATCCTGGAAGAAAGAGTATTTAAGTCTTGAAGATTACACTTATTAAAAAAAAAAAAGATTACACTTATACCTGAAGATACTCTGCAATGCTTGCTGTCTATTCTTGAAGATTATAATTTGCTTTAAAGTTTTATTATCTATAATCCAGTCTATCCCATTTAATTCAGTGCACACACACTAATATATGTAGAGAGAAACTACTATGTGACATTCTAAATGTATTGCTAACTTTAGCTTATAGACAAATAAGACTTAAGAAAATTTTTCTACTTGTGACATTGTAATTCTAGACATTTTGATCTTCATATTTTTATTTGCTTCTGTTAACTCAAGAGAAAGTAAATAAAAGAAGGTTCTATACGCCTATTGTCTATGGGCTAGATGTGAAATCTCGGCACCAATCTCTCAATTTTTGGTGAACTTAAAAGAACTCTAAAACCACTCTAAAGTATTTATTACCAAAGAGAGATGAATAGAAAAATATGTTTATAACATTCAATAAACCAATTACTGCCTACAGATATTCCCTCAGAGCAAGAGGACCTGTAAGCTGAGGGCAGAAGGAATGCATAGGAAGCGCCTTTGGCTTGTAGACCCCAGTATATACTCTCCTGTACAAAGCACATTTCAGCACAAAGAATTCAATAACCTGACACTTCTCTGGTGAAGTGCATTATTCTGCTGTAGAGTAAATTGCTATGGCCAGATTTTTCAGTAGTATCCAATTCTTTAATAACTCAGCAAGGTCACATCTCAAAGGAAACTCTGCCCGCCTGCATGTCTCCTCATAACTGTTGAGGACATCCAGGGAAGAAGGGGGGCTCCTTAACCTGTCTGCTGGGATCCTCAGGTTGCGCTTGAGTTATAAGAGAAGAGGCTGTGTCCAGTGAACTCCACCTGACATTGGTCTTTGTCACTGTTTCCTTGGCATCTGAATTTTTGTTCCAGGGCTAGAGTATAAATAGGATGAACAGTCCCTAGAGCTGCCTCGGTGACTCATATAAGCCGTAATTATACTGGCCTTGTGCCTATTTCCAGAGCAGATTTAAGGCCTATAATTCAGGAAGTAACATTCATTTTAAAATACATATATTTGCAGACACTCTCTTAAGTATGTCCTAGAAGTGTTGGGGTGACAGAAGAGATGACCTCTGTTTGGTGCATATAACCTCTTAGTATAAGTATGCATGTATGGGCATGTATTTACGTACTGACATAGCTATTGTGTTTGTGTCAATGCTAAATAGGTAGACAATATACATAATTTAAAACATCACTGTTCCTCTCTCTGTGTGTTTATTTAGGGATAAACAGGGCTTTAAACAAGGGAGTTTACTGCAATCATTCAACAGCCCTAAGCCAATTGTTGCAGAGGAGTTGCTCCAAACTTTAGAAACAATAGCCTATGAATGAACTTGCTCTATCTTGTCCAATAAAAGGCTCAAAATATTTCTTCTAGTTAATTCATTTTGCTGAAGTAAGTAAGGTGACATGAGGCCTCAGGCCTCAAGTTCTTTTGTGAAAACATATTTGCTTATCGTGGAATTTAGGGCTTTCCCATGATAATTTAAGGAAGTTTTTAGCAAGAAAATTAGCAGAAAAAAATTTGGGTACAAATATGCATCTTTTGCATACCATAAAAATATCTAAGGAAAGCAAAAATAACATCACAATACATTTACTTCAAAATGATTCTTTAATGACTAGAATTAATTTTGAAAAATCTTTAGTTTTGGCTCAATGACAGTGGAGAAAATGATAATAAAAGTTGTATGAAATTATGTGAAAGTTAAGTTGAAGGCTTTTTATGAATGAAAGATAAGGAAAAATTTTTCCTTATTAAATTATCTGTTTATCTGGCATAATTTTTCTATTATTTTGTCATGATTATAATTATGTTAATTTAAAAGTAAACATCCATATAATAGCATTAGCTGCGTTTTGGATTACTTTCAGAATATATAATTTTTTTTCTCATATACATAACATCAAATTATCTAGATACATTAACATATATTTAAATATAAATTTTATCAAATTTTCTCATTCTCATTTGGTGTTTGTCTCAACAGAGAAGTTCTGTATTTCTGAGATTTGACCCTCTTAAAAAATTAAATGTTGTGTAAAATCTTCCATAGTCCAGATACTTTGATTGTATTATTAAGGTAACTAGATTAACTAGGAAGGAAACTGATCTTGCATTGAAATTGCAATTTACTGATACAGTCATTTAATGTGAAAATATAGAGGTAGTTTAGCCTAAAGTAGATGCTCCTTTCCATTGAAGGCTTAATTGGTTCAGAATGACTTACAGAAAACATGTGAAATATGCACATTTGTGTGAAAATAAATCTTTTTATCTACCATCAATTTTCACCTTGAGTATTCTATGATCACTTTACCAGTAGTAGGGATTTAGTCACTAAGCAATAAATACACTCATTCAACAATATAATTTTAGATTATTTCAATCAAACAATATGGCCATAGTTATTTACACAGATGTCTGACAATGAATGGCTTTCAAACTAGCTGGGTAATGTTTTTAGCACCATTGATCCAGCAAGATCCAATAATAAGAGTGACTTTTTGTTTAATAGAATTCTCTCTAGAATGTTCCACTCCATTAGTAAAAAGGAGTTGCTCAAGTTACATAGATATGTTCTCAAGGACATTGGCTAATAAAACACAAGCATTTGTGTCTAGATGTTGAATGTTTATATGTAGGCATTTGCTCAAGCAAACCATTCTGTAAATATACAGATCGTATTAACCAAACTAGCACTGTATTAAACTTAGACTTACTTAGACCTAACCAGATGTTTTTTAAATCACCAGAGCCTATAGAAAATACTTCTACCCAATATTACATTGTTCTATATCTTTAGATTTCTATGAAAAGACTATAAGAATATACATAAAATATCCAACAAAGATATAATGAAAGTTATTGTGCTTTATAAAAAATAAAGTTTTTCTTCCCCTAGACTTATATATTTTAAAAGTATGTAAAGTATATATTTTGAAAGTATGAAGAACAGTGAATATATCAATTTGTTAATGGAATGTTGCACAATAGGAACAATCAAGAATTATATCTAACATATTTAGGATAGTGCCTCCAAAAACAGACATTATTAAGTGTTTAGCTGAGTTTGTGTAAAATACTACAGCTGTCTCTAAGATACCTTTCCCTTGTGTTGGAAAAGAAGCTTAATGCTGCTAAGGCAATAGTGCAGGGCCTCTTCTTGCCCTTATTTGCTTTTAGAGACTCAAACTGTCAGGTTGATAAATGGGCTTTGACAGAAGCAAAGGTAATTCAAAGCTCATTCACAAGTAGAATAGTCTTTAGTAGATTCTTTTTTTCAAAGTCTCTGGTGGAGGGAAAATATCTGGAGGAAATGAAGAGTATTAATTCACTGTGAGTTCACTATTCGCTGAAAAGCCAAAAACACATCATTGCCTCAATGTAGCTATATTTTAGTCATTTCACCAAGCTTACTGTATAGATGCCTGTTTATTTACAAACAAACTTCTTTATTTTTATTCATATTAAAGAAAATTATTTTTACTAAGAAAAATGATCTTTTTTGGGGGGAAATGTAAATTCTTTGAAATATCCTTTTATAAATTGAATAAAGTTAAACATACCTTTGACAAAGTCATCCTGACATAAAGAATCTTTGGAATAACAGAAGACAATTGAAGGTTTTAGTAAAAGTAAGTAAATGTTAGTTTTTTTCTCTTTGTTTTTAGTGATTCACAGATCAACTCATTAGTGATAAAATAATGGGGTCCCTCTGCACAGAGAGCTCAATGCATTGCATTTACCCAACCTGCCTTAGTTCATCTGCAGAAGAGTTGCTCTGATTTTGTTAGAATGTGCTCCCATCTTCCTCCCTGATGTAAACTCGTCTCATTTCCCTTAGATTTGTTCCTTTTGTTCTTTAAAGCAAACATAGGAATACAACATTTAGAAAGAACTTTCCCTTTAGTGTGAAGGAGATTCTGTAATTAATAGCAGAAACCAGTAATAAGATATTTTCTTTGCTGTGTACTCTGAAGAGTGTGAATGCTTCTTTTAGTTATTACTTTTAGGTTAGCTTATATAAATAACTACTTTATTATTACTAAAACAGTGTCTGAGCTATGACCCATTTTAACTATATTTGTTTTTCTAAGTCTGGAAATGTAACAAAGTGAATTGTCATTGGAAAACAATAGTGGAGTAATCTAAAGCCCACATGTGGCTACACATTAGCACAACCCTAGAAAAAACAGATAATATAAAATCTTAAGGAAATTTTTGGACAAATAAAAATACTCAATTCAATGAAAGGCTTTTCTTCATTTTATCATCTTTGGCAGAAATAATATATGAAATCTATTTTTAAAAATGACAACAGAAGGAAATTTATAATGATACCAGTTATTCTACTGAGTAGACCAATTACACAGCGCTGAGATACGCACTTATGTGCATATGTATAAGAGAATGGTATGACAAAACTCACATATGGTCTTATTTAAAGAGCTTGTAATTGGGTAGAGGCATAAAGAAACATTCACAAATAATTATGGTTTAACATAAACCAACACAATGTAGAAAGAGGTAAGTTGTTTTTAAGGAGGTATTAACCATGTGGGAAGGAATACAGAAGAGGGAGAAAAGCTTTTGAACACGGAGACAATAAAAACTTCACTGAGAAATGACTACCTCAGATAGTGGAAGATGTATAAGGTTCAACAGGTGCAGCTGTTGGTGAAAAGAGGTAACTATTAAGGGTAGGCAACTGTGTGTAAAGACAGGAAACCCAAAATCCAAGGCCATTTCACGGAGTCACTTTCTCTCAATTGCGTTATCCACATAACCTTAGAAAAACATGGCGAATATCAGAGTGGATTCATGGACACACATTCACCCTTTTAGTCACTAATGCGCTGAGCTGATTGAGTCTGTGGTAAAAACTGAATGAACTCAATGGATGAATGTTGCACTAGCAATAAATTCAAGGGATAAAAGTAAATATCATATGGTGACTACCTAGGAGGAAATCATTCTTTATTGTGGATGCAGAAGTAAAAATAGATAATTACAAAACAATGTAATAAATTCTTCAGTTAGAGCCATCAGACAGTTGTGAGAGAAGAACACAAATACCAACCAAACCTGCTTGAGAGAATTAGAAAACATTCAGCAGAGACACTGACATTTGGGCTGGATCCTGAGGGTGCGTAAATATTAAAGTAGATGGAAAGAGTGTGAGATGAATAACCAAAGAAATTTAAAAAAAATATTTATAAATGCAAGTTGGTACAGAGGGGCATCATTTGTCAGGATGGAAGGCCTTGTGTGCTATGCTTAAGAGATTAGACTCCAGGGTGTGGAGAGAAAGAAACCCTTCTCCATTGTTGGTGGGAGTGCAGACTGGTGCAAACACTATGGAAATCAGTGTGGAGATACCTCAAAGAAATAGGGCTGAAGGTCCCATTTGACCCAGCTATTCCCCTGGTGTGTATTTTCCCAAAAGAATTAAAAGAATCATACCACAGAGATATATGTGCACCAATGTTTATAGCGGCACACTTTGTAATAGCTAAAGCTTGGAAACAGCCCAAGTGTCCGTCACTGGAAACTGGATAAAGAAGATGTGGGATTTTTTGAATAAAATGGAGTACTACTCAGCCATAAAGAATGAGAAACTAGAGTCATTTATAGCTAATGGATGAATATTGAGGTGATACTCTTAAATGAAATAAATAGGACACACGTGTAAATACCGAATAGTTTCTCTAGTGTGAGAAACTGAGAGTGTAAATAAGGATTAAAAGATTTAATAACTAATAATTTATACCTTAAAATAGGAAAAGGACCAAAGTGGTAGGGGTAGTGGGAGGAGATGGGGAAAGGTAAGAATGGAAAGGAAAAATTATGAGAGAAAAAAAATGGAAACGAAGTCTAAGTAAATAGGGAGGGGTGGAGGGGTGAAGGGTGCACAGTTAATGGGGGAAATAATAAGAACCAAGATACATCATGTTCAGGTACAAGGACCCAATGATAAATGTAAACATATGGTATACCTAAAATGTACCAATAAAAGAATTTAAGAAAAACAAAAGAGATTAGACTCCATTTTGTAACACTTCGTACTTTGAAACCATTTTAAAAGACAGGTGGAAATATCTTGTTAGAACATAAGCATCATTACTTTGGCATTGATTTATACCATACATGGACAGTAAAATAGGTTGTAGCATAGTCAATCCACCGATTTCTAATATATTCTAAATTATTCTGCTATGTTGGACCAAGTAGAGTTTTTAATGTGTCTATCATGTAAAAGAAAAAAACCTGGAGAGTTAATACAATATACTATTAACCAATTAACTCATCATTATTTACCCAATTTAATACAAACCTCCTAATTTCAGAGAGAACAGAGCATTTGAACAGATAACTCATGAAAATTCATATGCAGTTCGGTGGTTACGAGAGATCTTTTAGAACAAGGCTGTGGCTGTTTCTTCATAAGATTATTGGTGATTTTTTATTAGTATATGATTGAAATGTATAATGTTTGCATTCCCTGTGGGGGACTGGTATGTATACATAACACATCTTAATTCCGTTCTTTTCATCCCTTTTCCCTTCCCTCCCTCCCCCTCAATCCATCTCTTCTTCCCTTTCCTTTCTTTGGTATATGTTTGCGGCAAATAATGTTTCCATTCCTTGCGTGCAAAACAAGATGTGTACAGAACACATCTTAACTCCTTTTCTTAAAATCCCCTTTCTTTCCCCTTCCTCTTTCTTCTTCCATCACTTGATCTCCTTCCCCTTTTAGAAATATCTGCCTTCCTACTTCCTAACTTTTATTTTGCTGTTTACTTATACTTTGGGGTTTCTCACATGAGAGAAGCCATGCCATATTTAGGTCTGTGTGTCTGATTTATTTCACTTAATATTATGGGCTCAAAGTGCATGCAGAAGCATATGTGTCAAGTAAAATATAACTATAATTTCTATGATCTCTGGCATAGTTTTTTCCGTTAAGTTTATTTATTGGTACATTTTAGGTATACAATACAGTTACATTCATCATTAGGATCTTGTACCTTTACATGATGTATCTTGGTTCTTATATTTTTCCCACTCCCCTGCCCTCCCTTCACCCCCTCCACCCTTTCCTATTTACAAAGACTTTGTTTCCATTTTTTTCCTTTTCTCATATTTTTTTCTTTTCTGTTCTTTCCTTTGCACTACCCCTCCCATTTCCCCTACTCCTTTAGACCTTTTCTTCCTATTTCACAATATCAATAATACATTTTGATCCTTATCTGCACTTTTAGTTTTTCACACCAGAGAAACTATTCGGTATTTACACAAAATTAAAGGAATCATACTACAGTGATATTTGCTCACCCATGTTTACAGTGGCACAGTTTCTAATAGGTAAAACTTGGAAACAGCCCAACTGCCCATCAACTGGAGACTGGATAAAGAAAATGTGGGTTTTTAATAAAATGGAGTACCACGCTGGCAAAAAGAATGAGAAACTAGAGACATTTATAGCTAAGTGGATGCACATGAGGCCATACTCCTAAGTGAAATAAATGGCATACTTCATTTCAAGACTGAATACTAATGAAAGATATATGATGAATGCATAGAGACACTGTCTTATTGTTTGTATCACTTCGTAGAATAAAATACATTCTTATTTTAGTTAAATAAATGAAAATTATAATTCCCTTTTAACTTATACATTTTGTGTACAATCCTCCAATTCATCTATCTGAGAATAAACTTAAATTCCTTGCCTTATTAAAAATTCAAAGGCCTGAACTGTGCATAATTCTAACCTCAGCTTCTGTTACTGTCTCCTGAGCTACATACATTCTAGCCAAACTGTCTTTCTACCTATTTCTAAAAGACACTGAGCTACACGCCCCAGACTCTGCACTTGCTGCTCTTACTGTGTAGGTACTTCTTCCTCTTCCCCAAGGTTCACATGGCTGCTCTGTCTTTCAGATCCAAGCTCAGTTGTCACCACTGTCTAATAACCTCTACTCTCCAACCCCCAAACTCTAGCCACAGTCAACTATGTCATCACCCCAACCAGAAATCACTAATTTATCTTTTTCATTATGTGTCATTCACTGTCTGTTTTAAGTATATTTCAAAATATGAGAAGAAATAGTTTGTTCATTTAGGTCATAACCGGGGTAATAGGGTGAATGAATGAAAATATAGTAGTATCATATATTTAGGTCATTGTTTTAGAAGTAATGTTAAGGACCATGTGTACAAAGTACACGTGGGTGTGGCTGAAAAGAAAAAAAAAAGTATAACTCTTAGTTCTTTCTACAATATGCTGTAGATGAGTTTCTTGTGTTGTTAAATAGTTTCATCTGCTTGAGAAATTTACCCTGCTTCTCTGAATATGAGATTCATGACCACTGATATGTTTCTCATCATTTGTACCAGGAAAATTATTAGAAACTAGGAGACAATCTTAGCGGTCTCTCTTCTACTCCACCTACTCTAGCATATAATCAGCCATGTCCTTTCATCTGCGTAGTACTTATTAAGGGTCTGCTGAAAAACACTTTGAAAGGGAGCCCACATAAAAGCACAAATGGTGGCTGTCTGGGTGTCACCTTTTCTTGCAAACATGGATTTGAATAAGAGTGAAGTATTGTGTTTGTTATGTACATCTATTTTAACATTATGCTGCTTTCCAAAAGCTTTTCTTTTGCGTCTTGTTGCCTTATTTTGATTTATTCAGCTCCATAGTACAATCATGAATATGAATTTTCCATTTGCTTAAAAGTAGTCCTTTTTCATAGTTTGCTACTAATGATAGGGATAACATACTACTGTTTATAGATTAATGTACATGATAGAAACTATCTGAGAATTAGAGTAAATAAAACTAGAAGTGACTAAGATTCCAGAGCTGATTCTTTCATATTATGTTGGAAATTGATCTATAAGCATCTTTCTGGAGCAGTACAGCGTCTATCTCATACTGGCCTCCATATTGTGTCCTATAGAAGGTGACATCTGTAACTACATTAAATTCAATGAAGAATATGCTTTGTCAAATGCTATTCTATGTCTCTAATTTAGTCCATTTTTCCTTCCTTTCTTCCTTCCTCTCACGGTTTTTTAATTATATCCACAATCTCTCTTCTCTGTTGAAAATTTCTTCAGTTTGCCTCCATATATCCCATAAGCAAAATTTAAACAGTTTTAAATCTGAAGGGATATAAAATATTCCCAGAAGCCCTTTAGACTTCATGGAGCCGTGAGATCAGGTTTGCATGTCTCAATGTGAGTTTTGAACTCATAAGAATATTGGTACCTTTAAACTATATGTAAACTTAAGTCATATGCAAATGTTATTACACATAAATATTTCATTCAAGCAAAACAATTATTTTGCCTGTCACTACGTGATTTGAAGTTTGAAACCATTCTGTAATGGATTATGTATGCTCTGACTTAATAATGTCTGAGGGTCCACTTCTGCCATATTTATCAACAAGTTTATAATACCAACTCCCTTAATACATATTAAATGGGACTAATTAACCCTACTTCCAGGATACAACATGTTAACATTTTGTAGTAATATTCTTTACAGAAGAGATTATTTTAATTCACACTTTATTTAATTATCCTTTGTGGCCTGTTAGTACAAAAAATAAACACCTGTAAAAATGTAGTTCTTTTATGTAGAAATGTTCTAGAGAAATATCTTAAAGATAGATATTTTCTTTCTTTTCCTAAAGTATAAATAAGGGATTAACATAAATCAGAACTACTATCTATACTATTTTGCAAGTGTTGAAGTTTTCTCGTGCAAATGGGTGTACAATCTTTATACTTACATAGTTTTTATACAGTTGATTCAGACAAGCAATACTGAGTAAGCTTATTTTCTCAAATTCTCTATATACCAAGAGAAACAGTCAAAATTGCACATTTTCAGCCTTTCAGTATAATTTACATTATTATAACTATTATTTTATGAAGAGCTAAACATTGCAACAAGAACTAGCATGCAACATTATTACACAGCTTATCTATTAATGTACTGCACAACATTAAGAAATTAAAAGAGAAAATAATGGTATATCAACAGATGAGATGACTTTCTTCCTGTCAAAAGGAATCCTAGAATATTTTGAATAAAAAAAACTTTCTTAATTCTAATAAAACCTTATATTTTGATGAAACTTTGTAAGACTTATGGTACAAAATGAAACAGGGCAAAAATATGTATTATCTGGCCGAGGATTTAGCTCAGTGGTTCTGCCACCTGCTTTGCAAGCACAAGGTCCCAAGTTTGATCCCTGGTACAAAAAAAAAAAAAAAAAAATGGGTATAATTACATCTTTCTCATTGGCTATTAAAAAGAATTAAATGAGATTATGGATATAAATACCTTAGGTTCTGCCACCTGCTTTGCAAGCACAAGGTCCCAAGTTTGATCCCTGGTACAAAAAAAAAAAAAAAAATGTGTATTATCACTGCTTTCATACATCTTATTTGAAGTCTTCAGTGTAAAAAGACTAAACATTATAATGACTATAATTGCTATAATGTATATATATACATATATATGTTGTGAAAATTTTACAAAAATTTAAAGAAAGATTTTCAAATTAGAAGTTTAAAATGAGTTACAGAGACACTAGATATCAGATGCCAAAGGGTAGTACAGACATCAACTGCAAATTTTCAAAGGAGGCATTCAAAATGATTTATCTCATATCTTATAATATCTCTCCATCATTCATCTTTATGTGAAGGAGTGGAAAGAGAATTGTTGGATGATAGAGAATTGTGAAGAGCTTGCTTCCATGGGAGCTGATAATATATAGACATCTCACCCACCTTCTACAAGGGAATGCTTAAAGAAAGCCCATCCTATATACCCAGATGACGAAAAAGTCATTTGAAGTTACAACTTGAAACATTTAACATATGACCCTGAAACTTAGAAGATACACTTTCCATTGGTGGACTCCTGGACATAAATCTAGAATATGGAAAAACAAAAGTAAACAAGCAGTTTTGAGAGAAGAATTAAAATGAGGTGGCTGCACTCCTTAAATGATGTTCTTAAATGAAAGGTGGCACAATTTCTATTCTGTGGATTTCATTTTAGCCTTACAGAGATAGAACTGGCTTATCATTGTTTTTACTTTGTTTAACAAGGGTTAAATGGTAAAATACCACAATAAGATTCTTGCCCCACTCAAAAAACAGGAACTAACGTCAGGTAGAGAAAATGGAAGAAATAATATGTCACTTGTGTCATGGTACCTGTAGTAGGATGAGACACAGGAAGGGATCTTACATGGAACTTATGAAAGATGCCAGCCCAGCGTCATCTTTAAACATTTCCTGAATCTAAGGTACACAAAGCCAATTTCAATTTTTTTTAAATTTAAAACAAATGACTTAGATGAATTTTTGAGATAACAAGTCATTCTCCCATTTTGTTTGGAAGTTTGAAGGTCCAAAAGTTGGTAAGAAAAATTTTCCCAACAAATTTGGTAATAGGAGTAGCTTTCCATTCTTCAGGTCAAAGCTAATTTTAAAGACAGAATAGTTATAAGGTTTGTATTCATAAAACATATAGAAAAGAATAACAAGTTATAAAATAGATCCACATATATGTGGATAGTTAATTTACAAAAGCAGAATTAGATTTTAGGGGAAAACAGGCATCTTACTGCCTCGAGTCATAAGTATCTTGGGAGGAATAGAGACAGTACAACTTTACCTCACAGAATGTACAAAATAAATTCCAAGTGTTTTAAACATTAAAATTTAAGAATAAAAATGTAAGCCTTTTGGAAGATCACTTTTTTTTCTTTTTTTCTTTTTCTTTTTTTTGGGGGAGGGTACCGGGGATTGAACTTGGGTCCTTGTGCTTGCGAGGCAGGCTGTGGAACCACTGAGCTAAATCCCTGGCCCTGGAAGATCACTTCTTAAACAAACACTATAACCTCAGAATGAGGATTTTTTTTGCCAAACAACATACTAAAATGACAAGCTACAAAGAATATGTCTAATAAATTTAACTTCGTTAGCACTAGCAACGTCAATACAACTAAAAACTTTATGAAATAAATAAGAATGAAAATCCGTAGAGTGTGAAAAGATACTTACAACTCTGAGATATATAGACCCATTTTAAGAAAGAGTTAACCAAGAGGTTGCTGTTAATAGAAAGACAAACAGCCAGTAAGCACATAAGAAGATGTTCAATCTCACCGTAATTGAGAAATAGTTGCTTAAACCTATATTTCAATAATATTTGAACAGATTCCAACAAATGATAATATCTGATAATGTTGAGTTCATGGTAAAGATATGTAGAAATGTAAATTTTCATATGCTTTTTTGGAGGGGGAATATAGGTTTTTAGACTCACACAATTAGGGGAGAAATTTCAAAACAGAGTTCAACAAAACCCTAATTCTCTTAGAACTTAGAAAAGCTCTCACACATAAACTCACTGAGACATGTCCAAAAATGTTTATTGCAGCTTTGGAAACAGCACCAATAACCATTATCAGAAGTTTAGGTCTACATAGTTATGGACACACACATACCTAGAAATAGAAAAGAGTTTGGCACAATATAGAAGAAATATGAATAATATTTAAAGGAATACAAAGTGCTGAGGTGAAAGAATATAGTACAAAGAAAATATTGGTAATCAAAGCGAACACTGAATAAGGAAAGCAGTGTCATCTCCTTTTCATACAATCTACCTTCTGACTACTACCTGTTGATACCTAAGCCCTCCCTAAAAACAAAATCCTTCAACATGTTGAGTTTAATAAATTTTTATCCAGCTAATTGTGAGTAAATATATGATAAGAATATGTTTTGATCATTTGTATGTGATTTTTGTAAGTAGATATGTAAATAGATTTGAAAGCATTAGATGGTATTTCTTAATATGGCTCTTAAATTTCTTTTGCTTATTAACTTTGTCAAAAGTTCCAGTGATACACTTCTACAATGACTCATATTTCTGTCTCTTTCAATATTGTAACATTATTATTTTAGGCTTTCTTATATGATTTTTGGCCAAGATTACTGAGATTATGAGAGTTTATCTCAAGAACATTATCCAGGTTCATTTCTCCCATACCCCAACTTCTTATTCAGAAAAAGTGAGAACAATCAGATAGCCTTATGAGTAATCTTAAATATAAAACAATATTGTTTAATAAAAATATATTTTGCTTTCTTCTTGTATTCATATTTAAAGAATGCATATTGCCTAGGAATTACATGCAGAAATGAGATGTACCATTTTGATTCATGTTGTTAAGAAATACTATTACACTTTCTGACATGACTATATTTGAAGTAAGGGTAAGATGCATATGATCTGAGCATATAAAATAATAACTGGAAACGAAAGTTACATTTGGTTACCCCTAAGAAATACATGGAGATATTATAGAGAAATACTTAAAGACTGAAAAATATATGATAGGTTTATGTACAGGTACAGGTTTAATATTAATACTTTGAAATAGTAATACTTTGAAGTATTAAATCAGTTAAAATTATGGCTATTGAGCTTTATCATGGAGAAGTTAAAAAATAAGTATAGTGTATTTTCACTAACTTTCCTGGTTTGACAATTGATTAACAAGTGTTATATTTGCATCTTGATTTAACAACTTGATATACTGGGACATTTCACCTATCAGATTAAGTTTTTCATGTTTTCTTCTTCACCAAGAACTCTTGGGCTTTTGCCTACAAATGACCATGTCAAATTGAGTGATAGCAGATTTAGTGTCTAAGAGAAGACAATCTTAATGCCAGGATGTAATGAAGTAAGTTGAAAAAGAAAAAATAGTGAGTTTTGCCATCTAGGAAAGCACTAGGAAACTGAAAGGCCTTGAATTGGTTAATCCAGTCCACTCTGGCTTTTCTTTGTTTGAAGAAATTGAATCTTTCTGTTGTAGCCTGGTTCAGGCTTATTAACTGAGGCAGAAAAATGAATGGGATTTGAGTTTGTGCTTTCTATGAAGTCTACCCTGTTCCAAATATTTTTCTTCCTCCATTTGTCTTTTTGATGTCCAGACCTGTGTAGAAAACAAAAAGAAGAAAGTTGCTTATATTGATTATAAGTAAAAAATTTAAAATTGTTGTATAAAGCCCCATTCTTGACCTACAGTATTTCTAAAGACTTTTCAAATGCTGATCCCCTAATACATTTTTAAGAAGACTGTTTCTGAATACAGTGTACATATATATGTCTACATACATGTACACATTACTTCCTCATCTCAATATAAAAGTAGTATTTAAACACAGAGTTTTATAGTTTAAAAATAGATACCTAATCCAAAATACATTATCATGCAGAAGTATGTTGTTTAAGCTTACAAGATTTGGGATAGATATATATTATTTAATCTTCACAGAGAAAAATAGTTTAGAGAAAATTTTACTTCAGAAACAATCTCTGCAGGAATATGCATATGTATATTATTCTGTCTCTGTTGATATATTTCATATTTATCTGTAGATATAGCTGTATAGGTCGCAAGCATCTCTTTTAAGACAGAACCATACAAAAACTGCTCAATATCTTCACAGTTCACACTAGATAAAGATCAGAATTCCAAAAGGGTCAGAATAAAAGCACGAGGATAATACATATTTGATCAAAATTCACTTGTACGCTGAGAGATGATTGGCAGAGAACAAGCAGTATTAAGCACTCAGCTCTGCTCAGAGATACTACACTGAATACATAGCCAAGAATACCATCTGTTGAATATGAAATTCTTGGATCAAGACATTATTGATACATTTCCCCAAACAGCAGGGACAGAATTCTTTCTGGAAACAAATTCACAACAGGGTTGCCGAAGCTCCAAGTGAGAGAGAGGCAAATAACTGTTCACTGCGTTGTGGGGAGCAGACTTCCCTTGCTAGCGCAGACAGTGATTAATCACATGGTGCAGCTTGTGATGGTGGTAGTAAATAAACCTACAGCAGCTAGTCACCCTTTTCCAGCAATTTCTAAATCGATATATCAACTATTAGCCATGGGTAGATCAAAACATTTTACCTTGTGTGGTGTCTCCACCTTTATTTGTTCTCAGAATTCCTTGTGACTCCGTTACTCGTTATATTTTATAAAGATAATAGAATGATAGCTGTGTGATACTCAATGTGACGGTTTATATGAAAAGCTCATCCCTGGTGTAAAATTTAGATACAGTTCTACACATTCATATTTAGATCATTTATTCTTAGAAAGCCTCTCTCTCTCTCTCCCTCCCTCCCTCCCTCTCTCCTTTTTTCTTTCTCTCATTCTCCTTCTCTTAGGATAAGCCTACACCTTTTATTTAGGAAAGCAGTTTTTACCTAGGGATGCACAGTTTTTGGTATGGAAATGACCTGCACACATGATGTCATGGAATGACGGGTAGAGTCAGTAATACAGTGGGAGAAATCACAGACTATGTACAATGAAATACAAATACACTGCCTATTTATTTTTTTATTTTTTTATTT
>NW_004624755.1:1553586-1629273 GCF_000247695.1 Heterocephalus glaber | reverse complement strand
GGGGGGCTGTTAGTGCCTGCACAGATTACCTCCTCTAAGCTGGGAGAGGTGGGACAGGGGCCGGGAGCAGCAGTAGGGATGGTGACCCAAAAGCCCTTTCTTGTGGGCTGTGAGCAGCAAGAGGGATGGTGGCCTGGAAGCCCCTTTCTCTGGGCCAGGAACAGAGTGACAGAAGGTGGCCCAAAAGCCCCTTCCTGTGGACCAGGATCAGTGGGACGTCGGCTCAGAAGCCCCTAACTCTGGGCTGGGAACAGTGGGAATCAGTATCTTGGTCTGGTGGTCTGGTGTCCTCTGTGTCTTCGTAGTGTGGAACCAGGTGGCTGCCTGTCTGCAGCGGGGTGATTCGGCATCTTCTGCGCAACTCGGGACCTTGGTAGGGCATGCACAGACCTCTCATCTTTTCTATATAATTAACTTGCTGAGTTAAGTTTCAAAATAGCTAATAGTTCCTTTCACCTATCTAAGAAGATCTAATGAAAGCTTCATGCTAAATGTTTTCAATGATAATATTAAATATGCTTTTATGTAACTATAGTTATTTTAGTTACATTATACATTATATCTGGTGTAACACTCCAAAATATCTTATATTTTGTATATTCTGTCTTTACCTCCTGTTATGGTTCTTTTGTACTACATTTCTGAGTTGCTGCAGACATGCTGTCTTATAATTCTGACTCAGTCAGAAAACAGCTAAAAGTACTAATTGTTTGTTTTAGATAAATAAGTTCCTGGTCATTTATCACCTCCCACACCTAAATGAACTCACTGTTGTGACTCTGTGTTGTTGGTGAAAGTTGGCAACTTTCTTCCAGTATATATAATTGCCAAATGTATTCAAAACATCACTTTAATATTATAAACCATAAAATGTTATGTTTTCTAAAGAACATAATATAATGTATTTTAGAAACAGAAAGAAACTTGTAATAAAAACAGAAAAAACATATATGTATCTTAAAGGCTGCCCTGTTATTTTAACAGTTTAAGGATTTTTTTGTTGCTTTACTGAAATATAAAATGTCAAGATTTTTTCCTGGTTTTTACTTTTCTTGGCATTACTTGAATGTGGAGTTGAGTAAGATTGTAAATTAATCTCTTTACTGATAGGTGTGTTGAGTGCTGTTCATAAAATATCAAAAATGATTCAAACAAGAACTGTGTTTTTACATTATTCAACTCCCACTATAGAAACATTAAATCTAAATTTAGAATAGTGACATATTTAGGTATGTTTTCTCACTTGAAAATCTCTAAAGCCATTTACAAAAGCTCCTTACAACAATTTTCATTTTTCCCCCATAATTCTACATAATGATGCTCTTTGAATAGTAAATTTAGCTAATGGAGAAGTAACATTATATTCAGAGAACTATCAACTAGCTATCAGAGTCTTACAATAAGGAAAGATCCTAAAAATGGCTATGTTAATGAGCTCAGCATTTTGGCTTTCATATATTTCTGTTGAGTAAAGTGAGCTAATTTTCTTTTACAGGCCCCAGAAAACTTAGTAAGATTTTAGAGCTGCTTGTCAAATGTAATTTGACCTAATAATTACCCCTAAAGATGTGATTAAGAAACACCTGACTCAGATGTCATGTACATATGCAAACCACAAGTCATGACCCCTTCCTCTCCTTTGATTCCAGTGGCTAAATGGCAAGTCAGCAGGCTATGTGAACTGGCTTCAAGAGTCACCTGCCGGATTATAGTTTATTCAGGTCATTACACTTATGCCAAGTGGGTATAACAAGAGCAACTCTTTATGGATGCAAGCATTAAATGAACACACTATTTTGAAAGAGTATAGGAAAAAAGAAATTCTTTCCCTATCAAAAAGCCTCTGAGCTGTCTTTAATATAAATGTTAATACTGAAAAAAGCAATCCAAATAGTGCGAATATTTGCAGCTACACTAAAATTGATATATAAGGATGACAAAGTATTTTTTCCTCTAAAACTCAACATCAGCATTTATACATGACAAATATTGTTTATGCATCTCAGCGTTTAAAAACTGATGAGAAATGTACTATTTTAAATGTATTCTTATTCTTTTTTGTTGTAAATTTATTAATGCTTAAGTATAGTTTGAACCCATGTCATCTTTCTAGAATATCTATAAAAAATGTTATCCATACCTATTTTTATGCCTTCTCAAGGTATATGATTTATCAAAATATATAAGAATCAAAATGTGTGCAGTTAAAAAATCTTTATAAAATACATTTGATGAATAATATTAGAGTTTCTGCTTTATATAATGAATATTTCAAATGATATAATATTTGCTCATTTTCTTAGTGCATATTAATAATACAGAATAGTGGTATTTATTGAGGGATTGGTACACACATATAACTTAACTTGATCACTTTCACTTCCTTTATTCCATTTCCACTTTCTTTTTCCTCCACCTTGTCATTGACCCTTTGACTTAATGCCAAACCTTCATTTTTAATTCATTTTTTTAATACTTTGATTGCTCAGAAATTATTTTTCTGGACATATTCAGTCTTCTCACCGATACCTGAAGACAACTTTGTGAGCTCCCACATTGGTTAAAATTCCCCATGGGACAATATGCAGTGCTTCATTAAGAGAGGCATCCACATACATTAAAAATATTAACAGAAGATATTACAGGAATAACCAAAAGTAGATTTAAAGTGCACACTTTTAAAATTCATATATTTCTTACCTGAAAACAAATTTAAAAATTTTAAATATCTATAGAGCTTTTGCTTATGTTTATAAATTTGACATAAATGTGGCCTTTTTTGATCCCCAGCACCAAAATAACTAACTAACTAACTAAATAAATAAATAAATATGGCCTTTCTCAAACAAATTAAAACATATAAAAACAAAAAAATTGTTTTAATTTGGAAAGAAACTTTAATTCCTACTTATGGGGTTGATAAAACAGATGAGTGTGGAAAAAGTACATTTTTATATTATCCTTTTTGCATCTGGATTCATACTGATTTTTTTCAACTTTTTATTAATCAACAACTGATTTTTGTACTTTATTTTGAATGAAGCATACTATTATATATTACTGAGATATAAAAGATCAAGTAATAGTGAGTTTGGTGTAAGGGATTCCTTATACCCTTATTTATGTTCCATTTAATCTTTAAATTGTTGTAAGGATAGAACAACCAAACTATAATATCTTACTATGTACAATATATAATTCTCTACAAATTTATGTGTAAAGTTTCCACTTAACTCAAGAATGTCAGAACTCAGAAACACAGAGAGTGAGATTCTAGATGTATATAATTAAAGAGTGGATCTAAATGGTTGCATGATTAAAGGAAATGAAAAATTAGAAGTATTTATAATAGTCAAAGGGTGAAATTATAATCAGGCTCCATCTAAAGTATCATGATTTCTATTCCGGTGGTCGTTTCAGTAATCTCTTCCCTGAGGGAGTTACTATTCTTTCCTCATGCACATGTTCAGATTTTTTGCATATTTTACATTATGAGAAACTGCCTAATTCCATGTTCTAAGAAGTGGCTAATACAATATTGATGTGCAATATAGTTTTTTATGAATAAAAAAATAATCTACATGTTTTCTTGTAAACATTGTACATATTCCAAAGTGCACCTATTTCTATATCTCTAAGAAATGAGGTTACCCTTTTCTCTAAAAATATAAAGAAAAATATAGACATATTTGTTAGTTATTAGGATTAAATAAAAAATCAAATTTAAAGAAACTGGTAAGACATTGGGAAATGAAAAAAAGGAGGAATGAGCAAAAGCTATAGACATAAAATCAAGCTTTAATTTATTAACCATGATAACATTTTTATTCTCCTGAGAGAGCTGGTTACATTTCTCTGAGATTATTATGTGAAAATCATAGTATTATCATTGAAAGGCCCCTTGGAGATAATTTAGTCCAATGATTCTTAACTGATTTGAGGTTATGAGATGTTTTGTGAATATAATGAAGGTTAAAGACCTTCTCGTTGGAAAATTACATATTTGCCCAGAATTACAATTTTGCACACAATTCTATATCCATTTCCAGAAATTCCATATAATCCAGGCAACACTTAGATGCAATTGAAGTGCCTCTAATTATTCAAAATTTTCACTTTTAAATAGGTTGAGTAGAGGAGACTCAGGCTCCTCAACTCCAATTCCACTGACCTTTTCTTATGTCTTCTAGTTGTCCATTCATTGGTACTGAGAATGTTTCAACTAGATTCCCTCTTCATGCTTATTTTTCTATTTCTATCACTGAACGTAAATGGGTAAGAATAACTTTCACTTTCTACCACAGACTGGTCCACTTCTACTACCTAACTATAGAAAAAAAAAACATATTCTGTCCTTTTGTGTGTATGTGTGTATGTGTGTGTGTGTGTGTGTGTGTGTGTATATGTATATATGTCAGTGTCTGCCTGTCTGCATGTAGGTGATTATTTCAAAGCTCGGTCTGAACCAGGATGCCCCACCTTTCTATTAAGAGAAGATATTTCTGCATCTCTCTTCCAAAAAAGAATGTACAGGTGGGGAATTTGTTTTCCAGTGACTGGCACTTGGATGCTGTATTCTTATTGCCCACAGATATTACCTGATTTTCAAACAAGATAGGATAGTCTTTGTTGTAAACCAATGGGAATTATTTTGAATCTCCTACAAAAAGAGCTTAGTGGCAATGAAAACATAGCAGGGCCACTTACTTTCAT
The DNA here is from genome assembly GCF_000247695.1 of Heterocephalus glaber. Next base: position 1,624,560 of record NW_004624755.1, on the reverse strand, counting down.
TACATCTATTTTATTACAATTTCAGGGACTATCAATGACAACACTCCTTGCTTCCCCTTTTCCTGGAGTGATGTGATCCAAGTTCAATTCTATTTATTGCATCATTCTTGTTAAAAAAAAATACCCAATAAAATTTGGTAGTGAAAGAATGACTTTCAGCCCTCTTTCCATTTCTTTGTGCTTCTTATGAACATACATCTCTGAGAGCATTTCTTGAGATAGTGGAATTCTATAACTAGATTTTTCTTGAACAATATAGGGAACGCATTTTCCTTCTTCAGGTTTATTTGGAAGTTACAGAAGTGAAAATGCAAAGCACAATAAAATTTCTGTCTTATATAGATTACTTGGAAGGTAAATCTTTTAATTTAAAACTCAAATACAGTCTTTATAAAAGGGTCACTGCAAAAAATTTTGCTACATTGTAAACCATTTTGATTCCTCCTATAACAAACTTAATTAATCAGTGATCTTGGTAAAGTTACTTCTGAGACTTCAGAAAGCTTCAGCATGAGTCAAAAGTTACTTCTTCCTCTGTGGTTGTTTTGAGGATTAAATGAGATAATCTGTGTGAAACCCTATTGTAAACAACATAAAAGGTGACACAACTGGAGAAGCTGAGTATAAATTATAAACGTGTAATTGTCATTTGAGTCTACCATCAGCTGATAACTGAAACCTTTAAGTGATCTTCTCACTTTAATTTCTCTATTCCAGTCCATGATAGACATGTTTTTGGAAGACATGAGTTTCCACTCACTAGTTTATCACTATCTTGAGGAACAATTTGTAACATCCATCGTACAATTTCCACCATCTCCAGAACAGAAACATTCCAGACACCCTGGTATGTAGCTGAACCAATCCTTTTATATATTGCATTAAAAAGACAGATAGCTCTATGACCATTGCTTCACCACCTATTACATGAGGACATTTAAAAACAAATCAATGAAAGGCCACATAATGAGCAAAGCATGTTTTAAAGACTGAAAAATCTTCGCAATGGATTCTGAGGGGAAATGTGTGTTTTCTTGGTAAGAAACGTTTTAGTTTATCCAGCAGAATCACAGACAGGTCATACCGAGATAACAGAAAGCATTTCTGATAAACAGAAGCAAATCAGCAAGGCACATCCAGCAGTGGGACTGGGAGCAGTTTCACAGCATCTGTTAGAGGCAAATGGAACTGGGGAGAGCTTTAGCAAAAATCCTACCCTTATCCAGATACCACTGATAGCGAACACATCATGAAAAAAAAATTTTTTTAAGTATGGTTTAGATGAAGGCAGCTCTTCCAAAACATGGCCTGCAGCCAAAGCACGTTTCCTTTTAAATCGTTAAAAACATTCAGGTTAAGTTTTATGATCCATATTACCAGAAACATTATGCTGAAGGAATGCATTATTTAGAGTTTAGGACTTAGTATCAAATGCCAGCTTAACATATAATTCCTCTGTTATTTGAATAGACAAGAACCTGGATTTTAAATATTGATGATCAAACTGGTAATCTTTTTTAGTAAAGTTGTAGCTATAAGGTGAAAAATCAAATAGAGTAGCTGGGTTTATATTTTCAGAAACAGAAAGACCTTGACCTGAAAGAAGGCCAAACATATATTAGGGAACTAAATTATAGATCTACTAACAGGGTATTTTCTTATGGTTGCAACCTTAGCTTTAAATATCTTTGGTGCCATTTTCTTTCCTTTTATTTTAAACTATTAATTGTGGTTATAGGAATTGGTCCCATGGTATATTTTGCACCTAGATTAAATTATATTTCTCTGGTCTGGTGAGTCCCTGCCACCCTTACTTTTAGTCTGGAGTATTGAATCAGAGTATGATTAAGAGTAGGAACCAAAGAGAATGGACGTAGCCCTGAGGGGGCACCTACAGGTGCTTTTATAACTTTCCTATTTCTACTGAGAATTGACTCACTGCCCTCAGAACTGTTCTTGGCAGGACCTTCAGTGAAACCTCATTTCTTATCACACAATTGTGCTAGTTCTATTTTCCAAACTAACTGCTGTTAGTGTCTTTTGTACAGCTCTCTCTCTCTCTCTCTCTCTCTCTCTCTCTCTCTCTCTCTCTCTCCTCTCTCTAAACATTGCATACAGTTTTATTAATTTCTCCCCCATTACCTCATCCTTGGATGAAGCTTATCTTCTAATACACTTCTCCTGTTAGTGTCTTTTGTACAGCTCTCTCTCTCTCTCTCTCTCTCTCTCTCTCTCTCTCTCTCTCTCTCCTCTCTCTAAACATTGCATACATTTTTATTCAAAAATTATTTTAGCATCATTATTTGTCTTAGGTCACTTTGTGTTGCTACAGCAAAAGATCAGAGATTTGGGTCATTGATGATAAAGACAACTTTATTGGCTAGAAATCTAAGACTGGGGGAAAGACATACGACAGGACCATTGGTGCAGTGCATTTCCCTAATGGAAAGACAAGGGAGGCACAGAGAAAGTAGGAAAGAGTACGGAACTCCTCTTTTTGTAAGGAATGCACTCTGGAATACTGGTGTGAATCCCTCTCTGAGGCCAAAGCCCTCCTGTCCTCATTGCCTGTTAAAGTTTCACACTTTCACAGTATCACATTGGCAATTAAGTTTCCTACTCCGAAACTTTGATGACATGATCCAATTATTTATTAAAATATAAAAGAATAGGTGAAGAACAGTCATCTGCTGGCTGAGGGCCATACATTGGTGCAATAGAATGCAGAAGTGGAGTCACCAACTGAGATATTCAGAGAAGAAAATAATATTCTTTTGAAACAAGGAAAGAAAATAAAAAGTCCTGTACATCAGTATGGCATTTAGGCATTTTGGTTAATTTGTACCCTTGCTTAGTGCTTCTTCTAATTATTAGTTTAGGGTTTCTTCTGATAATTATTTCAGAATGGTTTCTTGTGTTGACTGTTCGTTGATATACTGTTTGTTTGTTAAACAAATAAGGTTGGACAGAAAGTTTAAACAGAATATTATAAATTCTTACCAATGTAAACCTAGAGCAATCATGTTATGGTACTTAGCGTCACCAGATTTTTCATTTTACTGCATTTGTATTTAACTAGATAAATAGAAAACTATGACATGGAAATAATCTTCCTACCCTTAAGAGCCCCTAATAAATGCTAATAAAACTATTACATAACATAATTTTATTGATAATATATCTTAATCACACAATATAGGCAAATCATATGTGTAGAAGAAACCATAGTGTTATCAGTTATTTTCATCATATTGTTCTTTTCTTGTTATGAGAGATTTGGCCTTTATTGTGGGTATAACTGAGTTTCTCAAGAAAATCCATTTTACATTTACTTTCCTTCAAGTTTGAGCCACTTGTCTAAGACAGAAGAGTATGTTATCAAGCTTACATGAAATAGGGTGTTTGGTCATTGCCTCTGGAGGGAGGAAAATTAGGAAACAATTAAGAGATATAAAAAGAACCTAAAGAAGAATCTCCTTTTCACCTTGTCACAAAATACTGGGTAAAACTAGACACTCTCAATTAAAGAGTAGCAAATTTAGAATTTCTTTATGTAGTATATAATCAACCTGCAAGATTAATAGTTTCAAAAGGTTGAGTTAGATCTATGTCTAGAATTTAAAACAAATCATTCCATGGCTGTAAAACTTTAAATTATGGTATAGGAGTAATCAAACATCATGCTTTTGGGCATAAATTAATATATGGACAAGAAAATAATTTTCTAGATTAGACATTATTTATTTTAAAGCCTAGATAGTTGTCAATGTGATCTTTATTTTCTCTTGTACTATACAATTTGTTATTGAGTTTATTGTGTTCTCAGAAACATGAGCAAAAAAATGAATAACTGCAGTAAAAGTTAATAATTGATCACTGTGAGAATATCAATTTTTTAATTCATTGCCATTTATCTGTCAATAAATCTTCTATTAATGTGTATATGCATACTTTTCTGATATATATATATATATATATATATATATATATGAATGAGAGCAAAAAAGATACACAGAGAGGAAAAATAATTTTCCCCAAGTCTCATCTTGGTATCCATTAACCAGTGACAAAATATATATATATATATATATATATGTGACTGCTATTTCTTAGACAATGTCATAGTGACATATTTCTTTCTGTAAGTACATATGCGTGTGTGTGTGTGTAGTTCTACCTTTAAATATATCATAGATATTATCTTATCTAGTTAAAAGATAAGCTAGGAATTATGTACTTTTACAAGTATATTATTCTTTTTTCATGTATTAATTATAAGGATATTGTTCTTGTCTTAATTTTAAAATAGAAAATTTCTTTTAAACTAAAGCAGTTAATTGAGAGTCAACATATTTAAAGTATATTTCAATCTTGGTTAGGAAATTTGCATGTTTCAAGAAAAGGTGATTCTTAATAAATTATTTTCTAGGAAAAGTCTTTAAGGTCAAGAATTTTCTTAATAAAATATATTTGGGAGTAGAACTATAACCCAAGGTCCTTCATATACTTCTACTTAGGGAATCCTTTGCTTGTTTCTTTTCCCTGAGAGAACACAATAGAATCAAGATCATAAATCTATGTTCCAACAACTGCTGATTCTCCTCCTGACTATGTTACCCACATGGACAAGCTAAAGCCATTAGTTGGCTTTCCTCTTCCTGTTATATAATTATACTACCATATTTTAAGGTGTTTTAATTTAGAGTTCTCAAGACTGACCACTGGAAAAAGTCAAACTTAATCATGGGCTATTTTTATGAAATGCATTTTTAGCACAATTTGAGTCAGTGTTTAAAAACAGTACATAATAACCAGAATCACTATATGTTGAGCACCCATTTTGTAGGAGTTTTTATGTATTACATCTAATTTTAACAACCCTGCAGTGTCAACGTTACTGTGCTCAGTTTGCAAGAACTCAAAGAGATGGGACATTTTTCACAAAGATAACTCTCTTTAGAAATGGTTAGAAGAACAGTATCGTTTTGGGTCTCAATTTACATCAGTTTGATTAACTGCATATATACTTGACCAGCACTTTAACACAGAATTCAGTAATTTATGAGAGCTGAAAAAACAAACAAACAAACAACAAAATTCACTGGGAGAATCAACAAACAGAATTTATTTTCTCACAGTTCTAGAACCTGAAATTCCAAGAACAATGTTTTATCAGACTTCGTTTCTTTTGAGGCCTTTTTCCTTGCCTGTGGTGGTCATCTTCTTGCTGTGTCCTCATATGATCCTTTTCTGGTGGCTCATGATCTTTTTACAAAGATACCAGTCATATTGACTAAGAACCTCAACTTCATATTTCCAGGTATAATCATATTTTTATTAAAGCTTCAACATACAAATTTCAAATTGACAGAATTTAGTTCATAACACAAACAAAGAAATAATTTCATTCCCCAAAGATATAATCAAGTGAATTCTATGCTCTGATGTAAGGCACAGAATCTTAGTTATCCAACCTAAAATCAGGCAAAGAAGAAGTCATTGTTGACCTGCACAACGGATCTGAGTCTGGCTTAATCTTCCTTCTGAGTAAAATGGATTCACTTTTTACCAGCAACATGTGTCTCTCATGGGTTCTGGCAATACATGTTCTCTTTGGCCCAGCATGCAGATCATGCACTGAGAAAAATGTCAAAGAAGATAGAGCCCACATACATTGATCATAAGTGGTAAATTTAAAATTCTTCATCAAATATTTACTGCATTGTGGAGAAAAGTGATTGATAAAAGATCAAAGATTTTGTCCTCAAGGACCATATGAACACATGGATGTTCTTATAGCTATCTGTAAAATATATCATATACAATTTATTTTTGTTTACTACATCAGGAACTGGGATACATTATCTGCTTACTTCTCAAGAGAATGCTGCTTTTTTAATCTCATATGTGAGAAAATGGGATCTCTGAGAAGCTAAGGCTCCTCTTCAAGACTAAAGAGCTAGTGGAGTAGATAAATTCCTTTCGTTGTTAACCCCTTGCTCTTGTTCACTGCACCGTTGACAACTGGAAATATGAAACAATGACCTAAGCTATGTCTTCGTAAGCATTCACAAGGATGCACTGGGATCACACTTTTCACATGTGCCTTCCTCTCTTATAGGATGACAGTGTGAACCATTTACCTTCGAAAAATGGTATTTAACCCTGTGCCTAGGACATATGAAATCAAGGTAAATGATATCAGTAAATAAAAAGGAAAAAGAAAGGCAGGGAAGAAGGAAGGAGGAGACAAGGGAGAGAAGGAGAGAGGGAGAAAGTTTGGTGAATATGACTCTCACACTTGCTGCTTTTGCTGTGGATATTTTATGTAAGCACCACCACACACAAAGACATATACATGCAGGTAAAAAGTAGCTTGAAGCAAAATATAATAATTCCAGTTTTGGTTAACTCGGGAAAGGGACCGAGGAAAACATAGAAATTTGTAGTTGAGAGTTAAACACAAAGTAGAGTTCTACAAGTAATTTTGTTAAAGGGCACTTTATCTGAGACGGGAAGTGCAGTAAGGAGATTGTGATAGCCAGAATAGGTTTGGAGAAATATAGTGGAATATGATTTAAGGGAGAATCAAACAAAAAAGGCTAAGTATTTCCGTAGGCAAAGAACTTTAGTAAGGCCCAGATGGGATAACTAATCCTAGTAGAAATGTGCTATCTATTCCTGTGGAAGTCCACGTTTCTGGTAGAATATAGGCATTATTAAGTGAGGCATTCAGTCTGACAGGTAGCATTGGGAGCAAGGAGCAGAATTTTGGAATTCCTGGTATCTTAGACATGATTTTGTTTCATTCTTTTGTTTTAGAGTGGTAGACAAGTTAACAGGAGCTAATCCAAGTTTCTGGAGTGTTGGAGCAGTGAGAGAAATAGGTCCCAGGTCTTCCAGCTCCTTCTATAGTTTTTCCACTGAAGTCCAATTTTCTGGATGTACCATAAATGGATGAAGCAGGGAAACAGAACTGTGATTTAAATGATTTGTACTTCAAGTTATAGAAAAATGCTCTTTTATCTAGATAGTTCTGCACATGCATTTGCTTATATCTTTGGCATGTGGAAAATTAGTTTCATAATCTCCAGAGAAAATTGTTAATTTTTGCCTGGAGCATTCTCCCTGCTGATTCCTATCAGAATATTTGCAACTCTAAAATTAATTTTACCCTATTTGCTGTGTTTGCTGTAATGAATCATATTCAAAAACACCAAAAACTTATACAAAATGCTTGCACAGGGGAGAAAAAAATGCATTTGGTTTTTTTAAGCTGCTTCTCTGTTGATTATTACCAGGTAGCATTTTTTTCCTCTCTTATTCTCATTTGTATGAAATTTCATATAGAAATGAAACTAATGTGTTAGCTGTTTTGGAAAAAATATAAAGTGAATTATACTCTTGCAAGATTTATAAGAAATAAAGTGAGTTTAAATTTGAATGAATCGTCACAGGAAATTTTACATGCATTAAGAACTCAGTAAAATCCATCATATGTATTTAATTATGTACAGGATTTTGAACTGCTGGGTCTAAAGTGATATTTTTACTTAAAAAAAAAAGATTTTTTGTGAGCGTACTCTATGCATCACTTTAAATTGCACCTGTAAGTATAATTCAAATAGTCATAGATTTTAGTGAGAAGATTTAGAGGATGGGTGTGTATATGGAATGTGTCTGTTACACAATGAAATTTTTTTTCTCTCACTCTTTCTTGGCTATAAGCATACTTAAGAAAGAAGCAATTAACAATTGTCATGTCTTTCTAAGTTCAAGTGCCTTAAGCCTTGTATAGTCAGACGTATGGAAAACCTAACTCTTTGTTATCACTTACCCAATGTGAATGTTGAATTTCTGCATATTTTCAGTATGAAAATTCTTATCTTAGCAGTGTAAGAATTGACCTTTAAATCTCCCTTTCAACTGAAATGTTTCAAGACTGAGCATATAGAAATGCATTGAGCACACTTTTCTTAAAATGCAAGGCACTGCAAAGCATATTGAGCAATTCAAAGATATATGTGTTCATGTTGCATCTATACACTCTCAGGGTAAAATATGGATGAACCCAAGCATAATTCTCTATTACAAATGAAAGGACATGGTAGGAATACATTGCCTTAACAAACTCATCTCTTTATGCATGAAACCTTCACATGGCTCTGACCCTAATGACTTGAATATTACCCATGTAGAGCATTTCTCAAGCCTTATTAATGTTTTCATATCTGCTAGTAACAGAATTATTTAAAATGGAATATGATGTTGAGAATTCCAGCAATAGGGATCATTTTTTGTATTTTTTTTTAAATTAAAACTGATATGTCTGGCAGCCCAAACATGTAGTCATTTTTTATTTTACCCTTGTCTAGCCCAAATAATATCCTGTATCCAAAGTAATAAAATAACATGGACTCAGTCTAAACCAAGTGCAAAATTTAAAAATGAAATCCTTTATTTTGATAACATCTTTGAGATTAAGAGAAGAGGCAGGATTTTGGGGAGTATTAGAGTTGTACATTTTCTGTGAAAGTCTAATATTGAGGAAAAAACATTTGTAAATGAAATAAAGGTTTGCTAATGTACATCAGAACAAAAGTCAAGTATCATGTACAAAGATAACATGCATGTGTATCAGTATATATGATTTAAACATGTAACTTTCATTTTATGTGCAAGTTTTGGACTTTTGTACTAGATCCAGTGAAAACAATCTGCCTTTTAGAGATACAGTTCAGGTTTATTGTGAGATTGAAATTATTATTATATCTAATAATATATGACTTTTGTCTATTATGTTACATAGTACTCTGACAAAAGAATTAATTTGTATAATATATAATCATTGAAGTGTTAGTGATTGGAGATAAATTTTGTTTGGGTTTTTAATTTTATATTTATATTGCTATCCCCTTGTAGCAGATAAAGAAAAATATAATACATACAGTATTATCTTCATACCACGTATTTGTACAGATTTCCTTACAAAATATGACAGATTGCCAGACATTACACTTTGATAATTATATTACTTCAGAGATATTAAATAATTTTGTACATTTGTTTTCTGACATTTCCTTGCAATATTTCTATAGTTGAAAATATTAAAGAACATTGAAGTATATTTTGTTTGCAATGCAAACAATTTTTTAACAGTTTATGTAGTTAGTAATAAAAAATAAGTGCCAATTACATATTCACTATTCAATTTTCTTTTAAAAATCTGTTTGACTTAGAGGCTTCTTTGACTCATTCTAAGGTTCAGCCTACATTCCCAATCTCATCTTTATTAATGTCTCCACTTTCTCTGATTTCCCTCTACCTGAGCTGGCAACACATTCTTACCTGATTGGTAGAGTGTACTCTTACCATTTCTACTATGTCTGTCTCCTATGATATAAGAATGTCCCTCCTAAAACAGAGCTCATCATACCACCCACCTATGAAAAAATATTGTTTATCATATCACGCAAATGTTTTGGAATTTCTAAGCGTAGCCCTAAAGATGATTAACTAATATTCTTCATTTCTAAACTTATTGTCTTTATATAGTCTGGGTTTTCCATTCTTGACCTGAACATAATGCCATTTCATGCCTGTATGTGTTTACTTGTGCTGCTCGCTTGACTGGAATACTAACCCCAATCCACTCCATTCTCTGGTGAGCACCAATTGGTCAAAATCCAGATTGTGTTAGCTTTTTGTTGTTGTGACAAAATACCAGAATTAAACAACTTAGGAGAGATTTATGGATTCAGAGGTTTCAGGACACACTCAACTGGCTATAATGCTCTGGGCCTATGAAGAGCCGAACTATCATGGCAGAAAGGCAAAGTGCAGTGAGTGTGTTCAATTCATGGTGGTCAGAAACAGAGAAAGAGGAAGAGAGGTAAGGACAAGATGTCTACTTCCAAGTCATGCCCACAATGCCCTTTTCTCCAACTACTCCTCCACCAGCCCATTCAGCTATGAGCTCATCAGTAAATCAATGCACTGATGACACCATCACCATCCAGAAGCACCATCTTTGAATAGATGAGCTTTTCGAGAAACATTTTTCATCCAAATCATAGCACAAATTAGATGCCAGTTCTTCAGGGAGAATGCCTTCATCAGAAAAAGACATCTTCATCATATTGCTTTGTACATTGTACTCATAGTTTCTCAGTGTTTGCATTGTGCAGGACTGTGAGTTTTACACTCTAGTACCAAGTCTGTTTATTGTTCTTTCACCACTGCATGCAGAGTGATGATTGCAATATTAGAGCTGCTCATAGAGTATTCAGTGAAATGAATTATGTGTGAGATTTATAGTAAATGATTCATCCCTAATTGTACCATTGTAGTTTCTGCCCCTTATATTTAAAGCAACTGAGAAAAGAAACATAGTTGTCACATACACAAATCTTCTGCTTTTGAATTCTGTGCCTTACACTGGGAAGAAATCAGTTCCTTCTTATACATAAATGATATACATTACTTGATTCAATGCTTAGTACTTTTTGCCAGGATTTAATTACTTACTATAGCATTGTTCTTTTGCAAGAAAGTTTTTAGGTATTAAAACACATTACTATTCATCAGTCTTCCCCAACTTTTTTGAGCAACTACTTATAATGATTTAAATTGCAAGACTGTGTGCCTAATAAGCTTTCTGTTTAAAATCCTCACACTGAGCTTTCTAAGAGCGACGTGGTCTACATGTAAACTCTTTGCAAACAGCATCTGAATTACAGGCAGAGACACACATTAGGAGCTGCCAGAATTGTGTTTGTTGTGGCTGCCTGGTTAGCTGCTGCTTGAACAGCTGAAGTATGAGCGTATTGATCGATTAATGCCAGCTCAAACAAGGAGTACGCCAATCCTAAAGGGAAGTGATCCTCGTATGCAAAGCTGGATTGGAAAAGTTTGGTGGGGATAAATGGTGAAAGGGTGGGACAAGCTATTTAATGTGAAGGCATCAGTGTATTTTACATACAATCTGTATGTGATACTTCAAGGATTTCCTTTGAACTTGATAAAATGAGAAAGGGTTTCATTTTAACCTAAAGGATGGTGCCTGCCTTTATATACACAGTAGGTTGGGGGATGAAATTACTTGTTGAAATATGAATTTCAAAACCTAACTTGGAACTGAAGTACTTTCTCTCACTGAATACTTGTCATATTCCATTTACTTCTTTGTGGATAAGTAAAGGACACTTTGAATATAAAGCTATTAACGGAGTTATATAACATAAGTTTACAAGATTTGCTACAATAAATTTGTATCTTGAGTTTCACTTAAATGAATAACTATAGTAACAATAATATACATAAAATAATCTGTGTGGATGAGTCTTTAATTCAAGGTTCTCTACTTTAAAATCTGGCTGGATATGAGGCAGAAAAAATAGCCATAAAACATTCTAGAAAGTGCTCAGATATACAAAAGTGCTGTTGGGTAGGAGAACAAGACATTCCTGGACTGGAGTGCCCTTCTTTGGTTTGTATTCTCTGGAGGTATTTGCTCTACAGACTTGCTCTTCTCAGTCGGGGAAACAGCAACAGCAATATCCTTACAAGGCAGAGATAGAGCTCACTTTCAGGTTCACATGTGTTACACTTGAGGCTATAATGAATTCTGGTAAAAAAAATGTACACATAGCCTAGAATCTATATTTTAACCTCTTTAAATGTCATATAGCTGGATATTGTGTTAAGTTTTGTTCTTTAAAACAGAAACTAATAGAAATGAAGCAAAAACTAGTATGGTTAAGGCGATATACATTGTTATGTTTCAGTTTAGTTTCGATTCCTTTCTTTCTTTGGGTTCTGGTATTATCCTTCTTATCCCACCTTCCTGTTGATCTTGTGTTGTGCTGTGAACTGCCTTAGTTGAACATTTAATATCTGTAAAAATGTTCAAAATTTGTACTAGTGATTGTGCAAAGATTTCCTGAAATTACAGATCTGTATACATTCTGCTACAGAGAATCCACTTTTGTACCTTAAGTTTCTGCAGTGTGCTGGCCAGTAAGTGTGTTTTGACTATAGAATATAGCTGTTCTTGCTGTAAGCATGGCTGTTGCTGAATGTAATGAAGTGAGATTTGCCTGTATCCTCTGGTAATGAAAAGGAGGTTTTATATCATGCTCCTTAGAATGAAGAGTCACTTCCTGATTGGGCTTTGTGCTAAAAGTAGTTTTGCCTTTGAGCAGAAATATGAATGCCATGATACTTCCTATTTAACATTATTATCCGTACTTCCTGGCCTCAGAAGGCCCCAGTTTGACTATTTATTTCACATCAATTACCATGAAATTATTTGTAACAGAAAACGAAAAAAATAGTGGGTAAAATGGCCTCATTCGTGTTGAAGTGCGCCCAGTTGTTTGGAAATATGATTCATTTAAAATAGTGTTCTGTTTTAGGAAGTGACTGATGAAACAGCATAAATTTTATCCTGGATATTAATCCATAGATTAAGATATTTAATTAAGGTTGACCATCTACACCTCTCCGAGTAATAGATTATGCTTCTATTACTTTTTAAACTTCTCAGTCCTATTTATAACTTCTGCCACCTTTTAGATAATTATTTATTTAAGATAACTACTCACAGTAAAAGAAGTTAATACCATATATCCATATATGGATATACGGTTTAATTTTCAAGACATTTTTAATGAATTCTTCAAAAGTTTAACCTATTTACAATTATTTTATACATTTAGTGCAATATATATATATATATATATATATATATATATATGTATATGAGGTAAAATTACCCAGGCAATCTTTTTTATAGCCAAGTACTAAAGTATTCAAGTAATGACATGAATGCATGGATGATAGAATGTAAATTGAAAGCTAAGTGGTGATAGAAATGTGTTTTGCTTTTGCTTCATTTTTTTTCTTTCTCACAATGAAGCAGGAAAGGATGATACAAATATCTGTGATAGAAAGCCCATTAACTGACATACAAAATCGCTGAAGCATTGTAGTTCGGCAGAGAGACCAAAGACATGTAATGAGTGTGAGAAAGCAGTTTGATAATTAGAATGAGTCCAAAGCAATCTCACCGCCTGCTTTAGCTTACACAGATGATAGGGGAAAGAAAACGTTCTTTTCTTCTGAGACAGACACAGGACATCAGTCAAAATGATAAGAGATGTCAGTATAATATTCCTCTGAGTCACTTACCGGGGAGTTAGGCATCTGTGATGAGAGTTTCTAATCTTTTCCTTTGCTTAAATTTTACTTTGGCCATTAGGGCCATAGAATCCATATTAGTATATATCTTTAAAAATTCACAGTTCTTTGTTGGAAGAAATAAAAGTAGTTTATGATCTAGTGGGAACAACATGGCCTTTGAAATCAATAGAATGAAAGACTTTCATTTTTTTCAGTGTTAATGTGAAAAAGTAATTTGTATTCCTTAAAATAGGGGTGAGATTACATTTCTCATAGGAACTCTATAGATATTTATAGTCAAATATATGTGAATGTATTTTTAAGGAAGAGCTTGACTAACAAAGAATTTTTATTAGTTGTTATTAAATTCACATCAGGGATAGCCTAAATATCAATAATTTGTTTGCTAGTAAATAAAGTAAACCAACATTTAAAGTACAACCTTGACATAGTTCTGCCTTATTTTTTACTTCATTGTATTTCCTTCCCCTCCAAAGAAACCTACAGAAAATAAAATTTGTATATTATTGATGCCAGCCAAAGGAAAAACTGATTTTAAAACTAACCTATCTCCGAGCGCACCACAGGCACACTTATGATATGAAATCAGTAAATATTCCCCACATTGCTGTGTCCTAAACTACTAAAAATGATTTTCTTTTTAAATATTAAATTTGGGGTAATAAACATGAAAATGTTCTAATGTAAAAAAATGCAAAATGCAGCTGATACATACTGACTTACCACAGTACACTGTAACATAAGGTGTACAGTAAAAAAATATATACTTTCTGACTTATGAGAAAGAGGGAAGAAAATAGAATGCCAATTTTTTGAAAAGCCTCTTGACTAAGTTAACTGCTAACTCAGTAAGCCTGTGTTTGGGGCACATAGGTTTCCATCAGCCTCAGTGGAGATTCCAAAAGGAGAGACAGCCCTGGTTTTATAATTCCATAGACAGCTACCTTACACCTGAAAAGGTAGGGCTCACGGCTGCTATTATTACTTCTGAGAAAGTTAAGTAAAATTATTTATGTAAAATGTTGAGAACTTGCTTACTTAATGAATATAGTGAATTGTAGATACAATCTATTAGTGAATATAGATTTCTTCATTCTAACAGGTGCTTGCAATCAATCTATGCATTAGTCACTTAAAGAGGAAGGACGAAATGGGCAGATAAGATTGTCACACATGCTGTGCAACAAATAGACTAAAGACATAGCGACTAAATAATAAGCATCAGTTCCTGAGTGGTCTCATCTGGGCCACGGTGAGAAGTTTCTGCCGTGTTCATTGTAAAACTGTGACCCACTTGAAGTTTTCTGGGAGTTGATTTTATGATCTTCTGGGATCATAGGACAATTCTGTCCTAATGGGCTAGCTCAAGCATGTTCTCATACATTGTCATTGGTGCTTTCAAGTGCTTTACCTGATGTTGATAGTCTAAGTGATGGATTCATACGTTTTTTTCTCATGTGTCTGTAACCAGGAAATTCCATTATTATCTTAACTTGGGCTTACTGAAGTTTTGATAGCTATCCTAAATGTTTAGCTTCAGCATAAACTGTGTGGTGACAAAAAAGGAAGTATGGTCCACTTGAAGGCTTCAATGTTGCTAATCAGAAATGGAAAGGACACATAACACAGCAACTTCATAAACAACATCTGTTGAGTACTAAAAAAGAATGGCTGACTACCTATGCCAGTTCTAAGTACAGAAGGAGGTAGTTCTAAGTACAAAGCAGGTACTATAATTTTTTAGCACAGTTTGGAGCTGAGAAAAATCGAGACAGAAAGTATTTAAATTTTTCCAAACTCTCATATTTTATTGGTGGATCTCTGATTCAGACACTGTGATTCCACAGTGACACACTTAACATCCACAATATACTGCCTCTCCATGCAAACAGCCACTTAAGGAACTAATCATTTGCTATTGATTATTTAGTGTTTCACTGCCAAGAAAACTGATGCCAAATATTTATGCCTAACCAAGATTAAGTTCAATTAGCAGGTCTTCACTCCCAGTGAAGCTTACCAGGCCCGGAAAATTTAATGAGAACTACGGAGTACAGAATGTATTTATTCCACAAAGATGCTTAGGAAAAAGAGAAGGAACCGCTAATAAAATATCTGATATCATCTTCTGAGTTTTGGATTGTGTTCATAATTTGCTGGCAACCTCTTTGCTTAGTCATCTGTTCTGAAAAATATACTCAAATGTTTTGTCTATTCAATTATGGAAACTAAGAGACCTGAAGTTCCATTAGATATAAAATGAGGTGTTTTGCAGATTAAGCTGGGAATCAAAACTAGTTTGATGTCTCTTATATATATGATATTTTGTTGAAGGAAATATATTATTTTGTCCAAACTACTGATGGATTTGAATATCAGAGAACAAATTTCAAACCATAAAACAGCAAAATTAAAGATAAAGTTTATATTAATGTGGGAAATTTTGCTATCATGTGATAAGAGGAGACTGATTAAATTTATGATTTTAGCTTAGTATATTTTTAATTTTACAGTTTTAGTCTTAAATACAGGATTCACATTTATTCTAGAAAATCTAAATTTTTGAAATTACAAACAAATATTTTCTGTATATCTTATATGTGACCTAAACCATAATTTGTAATTGGGAGTTTAAAGCAAGAAATAAAGAGAAATTTAATGTTTTCAGTAACTTATTATCTTAAATAATATAGATATTTGTTCAAGTGTTTTTCTTTGTGGATTTTGTCTTTGCCATGATAAAACAAAAAATAACAACACTGAGAGATAGGGAAATGTGAAACAAGGCATATTCTGAAAACAATGAGCAATTCCGTGTCATAGACAACATAAGAGCAAGAAATAGAAAAAAAGTCTCATCCCATTCCTAATAATTAGCTCAAAGATTTGTGCCAAATTTTTCCTGCAAAGGAGTATAGTTTTTACATATTGTTCTCTTGTGCACGAAGTATTGACATGGATATTTAGTATGTCATAAACTTTGGAGATACTGAGTTCAAACCCAATATTAGCTTTGTGTATACAAAACTTTGCGTATACAGTATTGTGTAAATATTAGCTTTGTATAATCACTAAAATAGGGATAAAAATTTCAGGAGTTAATAACTAAGAGTTTAGAACCATGATAGCACCTAATAAGCACTCTGTACCTGTTAATGAAAATTCTAGAACTTTACTATGGAGACATGCTAGTTAAGGCAGATACCTTTTTTCCTATAGGTTCTTTCAGTCTCATTTGGCTGCCTTTTATATACTAACCTCTCAGCCACAATGGGAAACTTCCTTCAGATGACTGTACTGATAAGGTCTTATGACTGTCGGTGTCTTTCCTTAAGCGAACAAGATTTAGGTGTTAGGATATGGCACAAGAATCTTATAGATATGGCACTATTCTAAAAACTAGTTAAACATGGGTTTGAAGGGATATCTACAGAGCTGTGGCTTATCAAATGCTATCTTTAGAATTTATGTTCAGTGGAAGTTAGAGCTGGCATACTTGGTTTACATAAATGATTTCATTTTCATAAAAGCTATTAAAATTATGGCAAAAATGTAATATTTACCAATTAGTAATAAGAATCAAAGCCATTTTAAACTCTATTTAAGGTCTTTCTTGAGGCATAACACTTTGAAATGAGAATCTGTCTTTATCAATACTGTATGTTAAGTTGACAGAGCATTCTTTGAGCTCTCAGGATGATCAGAAATCTCAAATCCATGAGGCAGAGCCTCTCTGTTGTTTATAGTATTTAAAATAAATTGTTTCAGTTGTCTGTGGGATTGTTTCCTGTTGAGAAGAACCTCGTAATTAAAAACAGCAACTGGAATAGAATTATAATGCAGGTATTTTGACAATGTGGGCACCTGGTATATTATCTTGAAATAAACTGACCTATGATTATTACCGGTAGTGTTCATTCTAGGAGGGATTTGCATAACTACAGAGAATTAGTCCCTCTGCCCATCTTTTTGAAAAGAGCATAGAGTATTTAGTGGAGAGGAGATAATTATGTGATTTGGGATAATAGTCAGATTTACTGTCTAGGACGCTATTCTGAACACTACATGAATTTCAGTATAATTGCTCAGATCCTGTTTAGATGAAAGCTAATTCATTTTTTCAGGTCTTCCTTTATGTTCTCTTTTTATTTTTATTGTTTTTTTTTTTAGACAGGCCAGTCTAGCATTGCAAACAAAAATACCATTTACTATTAATATTCACCTTCTTTTGTCCATATTTATAAATGTTTTACAGGAAAATTTTGTAATGTAGATAAAATTTTGCTCAAATTATGACTTTTTCCCAATGTTTTCATTAGCATATTCATCAAGGTCCATAATATTTCTAAAATAAATAAACTATAAACTCTACTTTTGTGTTTAAACCTCAGAACTCACCAAAACATATTTACTAACTTTCTTTTCAGAGTAAATTACATCCACATCAGCAAGCGGCAAGGTGAAGGAATTCTCAACTGACTTTGCCATTAAGAAACAACAACAGAATTATTGTATTATTGGCTGAGTTAAACATCTCTGTTGTATTTACATTCTTCTGGTACTTATTTATTATATCTTAAAAGCTTTACTAATCAGAATATTATATACCCTCACCAGGACATGTTAGGTATGGTTTCCTCTGCTTCTACATAAATATATTATCATCTTGCTAATATACTGAAGAGTATTTATATATGTGGCTCAGAGGAGCTGAAAATTTAGCATTTTACATGGTTTATCTTATAAATTCTCACTTACAAGCAAATTAAGATATTTCTAAGTTTACATTTTTAAAACTTTATAAAACCACAAATTGGGGCCGGGGATTTAGTTCAGTTGTTTCACTGCCTGCTGTGCAAGCACAAGGACCCTAGTTTGATCCCCGGTACCAAAAAAACAAACAAACAAACAAACAAAATCCAGAAATAAATCTCAGTGACCATTCTTCATGCTCATAATATGTTCTCATATAATTTAGAGACAATTTATTTTATCTTTTTATTCTTTATTTTTAATTTTTATTTTTTTAATTATTTTTGGTACTGGGAATCAAACTCTAGACCTTTTGCTTGTGAGGCAGGTGGTGGCACCACTGAGCTAAATCCCCGGCCCTAGAGACAATTTTTAAAAAAATTTGCAAGTTGGGGCACATTTTGTATTTAACCCTACAAAATTCATATTGTTGTCTTTTTTAATTAAAAACTTTTCTAGTCAATAGAAATCACATAATTATATATTACTTCTCAGATTTAATTGATCATTGATATTTCTGTGGCATGTTTAAGTAAATAATAACTTTACAGTGGCATTATCATGCAAAATAATCAGAATCCATTATAATGCTGGTATGTTGAGGATGTGGAAACCTAATCCATTATTTTGACATAAATTTACCTATGATTATCAGTAGTATCTGGTTGTAAGTAGTATCTGGTATTAAATGATCAAGTTCCAGATAGCTACACATAAGTCACCCCAAATCTGTATTCAAAATATTCTTCTGGTAGTAGAAAATCAGGCTTTTATTTTGGTCATTCATGAAACTGCGTCATTAAAGTATTAACTTTATTATATCTAGTTTGGCAGGGTTCATCTCAAAGTCAGCCACCTCAAAATTACACACACTCACTAAAGCAGAGAGGAGAGGGAGAAAGACAGAAGGAGAAGAGAGGAAACAAAGAGAGAGGTGAGCATGTACAGCAAACTCAAGGAGCAAAATATATTATTAAATCAGATTCTAAATAAAGCGTGTAAGAGCTGTCTTTCAAAGACTTCTCTTAAAGCATGGGATTGTTATATGGCATCCTAATTTAGCCAGTTCACAAAGCTATCTGTGATGGCAGAGAAGGGTTCTTTCTTGAAATGGATGCTTCATTCTTTATTCCCAGTAGCTATTCAATGTCCTTTGTCTATTTATACTCATTATTGCCCCTGTAAGAACAGTGCTGTTTTTCATTACTTCATTGGCATGGGATGCACCAATTCAGGTTTGCAGTCAGTTCTGACCAGTTTCCTTTGCTCCTCCACTTTCACTGACTGAAAATCTATGAATAGAAGAAACAATATACATAGTATAATATAGTACAAAATAAAAATAACACATTGCAAGTTAAATTGCACTTTCACTTTAATTCAATAGAATCACATGTATCGAACAAAGAACACAAGGAAGCTTATAAACAAATAAAATATTTGATGAGTTATTTATGTAATGCTTTCTAAAAATATGCTGTTATAACCAATTCTCTGAATTTATTATATCATTGTTATGGATTATATTTATTCCTCCTAAGATATTCTACTGATAAAGTAGCTGAGTTGGGTGATGTGAAAATTTTTTATTGGGAAGTATGTGTACCTAATTGGTACATTTTATTCAGCAAATTCTTTAATTTTTAATGGGTCACATGATTACCTAATTTATTTTCTTTAGAGTTTCTTACATAAATGTATCCTTTAAACTTTATTCATTCTGTAATGTGGAACACTGTAGAATTCTTTTTTCATAAATTTGACTATGTAATAAGGGCAATATAATATAAAGAATTCTTTATTATGACTTACATATCTAAGATTCTTCAAGGAGTCTTGAAAAATGTATATTATATGCTTTCCTTTCTTCTAAAAGTCATGGATGTGAGGAAGCAATATTGAATTTTAAAACAGTTTAACAAAAGTAATTGGATCTCACACAACAGAAAATCAGTTTAAAATATACATTTTGCGAGCTCAGAGAATTCAGTCCGTTACCACTATTGAATTCCCATTTATTCTTTTTCTTGCAAAATGGATAAGAAAGACTTCCATCATATCCAACTGCCTTATGTATAGCTTTCTTCTTCTTTCTCACTCCCCCAAATATTTTTTACAAGGAATTTAGGAAAAAATAATGATGTGGCAACTCTTCCTTGTCTTATTTCTGAGAGATATAGAATGTATAGAAATAGTTCTATGTGCAGTTTCATGAGATGTTTGTGAGATCTAACCTGGTCTGTGGAAGGGACAAAAATGATACAAAGAGGTCTAAGCCATTTAACGTAAGTGACCACAACACTAGCAAAGTCTATCTTGTACTCCAAATACTTTGAAGGCTCACTTAATCTTTGTTGCGTTCCTATGGGCATCACTAAACTCACAACCTGAGAATGGTAATTCCCAGGAAAAGCAAGCGACATCTTTGGTTTAGATTTGGGTATAAGAAGGCCCACAAAAACTCCTCATAAACTTCTCTAGTTGTTACAGGCAGTAACTAAAAGGCTGCTTTTAGAAGCCTTGCGTTTCCTAGAAGCTTATCACAAAAGCCTAACAGCACATGGAGAGCTTTAGCTGTGCTGTGTCGATGGCATCACTTGGCCTGTTAGAGAACTGCTGTAGGCAAAGTCAGTCTTGACCACTGAGGCAGCATTTTTTGTGGCATTGGCAATATGATTTGCACAAGTCATTTACAGTAGTGTTTGAGAAGTTCCGCACCTGTGACAATGACTTATTTATTCAGGAAAAATCTTGCATTTGACTCTTTTTTCTCAGTATAAACTGAGTAAAAGATGTTGAGTAAAAAAGAGAAAACATTAATGCAATTGTAAAATATATGAACCAAGGTGAGTATGAGTGCTAAAAGCAAATATATATAATATATATTCATATATATATATAAAATATATATTTGTGAACAAAATAGGGAATTCTGGCTGCAAATCTGTGAAACATATGCCAGATTGGGCTTTGAAAATTTAAACTAAGGAAAAATTAAAGATGCATCTTAAATAAAATGTCAGTAAAACTAGTTACCCGGCCTAACCTCTCACACTACCAGAGATTTCAACTCAATTTACCAATAGATGTACATTAGAGCTGTTTATTTCTTCTTTCTATTAAAGGCACCAACTTTTTCATTTAGTAACACTCAAAACTCTTGCATATATTTGAAACTTTTGGCCCAACAGCAGGAAGTATCATGGTGCTGAGATGTAGGTTAATATTTCAGTATTCATAAATTCATTTATTCCACAATTATTCATTATATATCTAAAAATGTGCCAAACAGTTTTCTAGGCAGAATAATTTTCAAGCCAATATGTTTGCTATTTTCTCCTACTAGTGTATTGGCATCATTATGATACTCCTATTGCTGAAAATATGAACTTTGCAGTTTTGTTAAGACTGTATTTGTTCCCTTATAAAATAGAAGAACAAACATAAATAACTGAAATACAACAGAAAAAAATTAATGTGTGGCATGTTAGGGGAGGACAGCAGAGGTCAGCTTTAGTGGAAAGGAGCAAGATGCAAATTATTAATGAATTATCTTTTAAGGTTGAGTGGAACTGCGGTGGACCAGTATTGACATTTCTAATGATAGTCATCCATTAGTCACTTTTGTTTTGCTGGGACAAAATATCTGACACTTGGAAATTAAAGAAAAAGAAGTTTATTTTAGCTCATGTTTTCCAGAGGATTCAGTCAATGGTTGGTTGGGTCCAAGGCAGAATGGCATGGTAGAAGGTCATGGCCTAGGAAAAAAGGCTTTCCTCATGGCAGTCAGGAAGCAGACAGAGCAGGGAGAAGGGGAGGGAGATACACCCACCAAAGGCTCATCCTCAGATCCCACCTCCTAACAGCACATTTAGCTACAAACTCATCAAAAGATTAATCTTCCATTGATGAGTATATCTCCCCATGAACCAAAAGCCTCAACTCTAAACACATGAGGTTTGGGGGAAGATTCTAGATGTAAACCAAAACAAAGCCCACTGACAAAAGCTCAATTTTACTTTTTAAAAGCCTTCCTTGAATATTTCACATATTTTATTGTACTACTTTTAAGAAAGTCAATGTTTTATGACATAAATTAAAGTTGCTTTTGTATTTTTTCCTTTCTTAGATTCTTAGCATGTTGAAGACAGGGATCCATCTTAATTGTTACCATTACAGTTGCTGAATAGGACATATGCTATAGTTATTTGGTGTCTACATCAGTGGGCACCTAGCTCTGCATGGAGGAGATGTGTCCTCAATGGCTTATGAAAACCTATCATTCTTTTAAAAACCTATGCCCAGCATTACAAGAAAATAGTTTTAACTTGTGTAAATTCAGATGAGACTCTAAGGTCACTGTAGCACTCAGATTTACTTTGAAAGCTAAAGAAAGCCACTGTACTAATTTTGGGTCATTAGCTATTCTTCCTTTGGAACATTAAACAATTATCAAATAACATTTTGCAAATGTTGTTCTAAAATATATGCCTCTGCCTAGCCAACTTGTTTGGAAGTGTTTTCATTGAAGCAAGTTAATCCATCATTTTTCCACAATGTTAAAGAATTTTAGTGGAAAATATTTACTGTTAATAACATCTTATAAAAATAAGAGGTTGAAAAAAGAACAGGATGCCAAAATCGGTTTAGATGTTATGGCTTCAATTTAAAGCCATATTTTGGGTACTTATATTGGAAATGAGCAAAAGAGCTAAAGATAAAGTAAGAAGGGCAAGATAAAAAACTTTCACGGCTAGATTTGGATACTCAAGAATCAATATTTAAAAAAGAAAGAAAAAGCAAGTTTCTCTCTCTCTCTCACTCTCTCTCTCTATATGTATGTAACAGATCTTGGCTCTCTCTTTCACTTTACTACCAGAAACTTTTTGAGATAAAAATAGATAATAAAAAATGTTCAAGAGGTCTGAGTATTTAATCTACACTTTTTTCTAATGCAGTTTTTGTTTCTTGCTGGACCCGTGTTTTTTCATTAATTTGTGTACCACAATCCAGTTTTAGAATTATTTTATAGGCATTTATGTATTCTCCTTCATAACAGAATATGAGTCTCAACTCACTCAGTTCCTGTTTATTTCATTCCAATTATTAATATCCTCCAGAGTCATTTTAAAAATTATATTTTAACCTTACATTACAGCCTGTCCGTACATAGAGAGAAGAAGAAGACTGATAGACCTAACACACCTTCTGATGGCTCAAACTCAGAAGACTGTATCCTATGTCTGTCACCTTGAGAGTCAATGCTTTACATAATTCACACACCACACCTCAAGGCTAAACTGAAAACTTCTATAAAGTGAAGAGAAACATACATTTTTTTTCAAGCAAACATCAAATTAAGAACTCATTATTGTTTCTATAAATTTGCTTTTTTTCCTTTTTCTTTTTTCCTGTTTTTTTCATCCTATTTCTTGCCATTCTTTCTACCCTGTTCCTGTTTTCCTCCTTTCCTTTTTTCCTTCCTTTCTTTCTTCCTTCTCCTGCCTGCCTCCCTCTCTCCCTTCTTTTCTTCACTTCCTTCTTCCTTCTGCACTTTCATCTTTTTCTTCTTTCAACTCCTTTCTTGCCTCCTTTCTGTTCTTTTCTTATGTGATTTTTCTTTTTTACTAAACTTCCTACCATTTTTCTTCCTTTTGGTCTTTTTTATTTTTATTTGCATATTTGTTTGTGTATATATTTTGTTTGCCATATGTTCACTGAAAACTGGGTATAACAGAAAGAGTAAATAAATGATAAAATCAGGACACATCCTTCCTTCTATTTCTTCTTTCTTTCCTTTCTTATATACATATTTATTGAAAACATCTTATGTGCATATATCCAGATATTTGAGGCAAAGAATCTTGTGTATTCTTCATATTGTGCCCCAAATGAGTGTAGAAGCAGTGGCTAAACAAGACTAAATGATTCGTATAAGCCCCTTAGTGAGTGGTAAGATTAGAGAAATAGGAATATCTATCTATTCCAGCACACCTGTGCCAGCCAAATCTTTTATATATCTCTCACTTTCTAGACTTGAATTTTAGACAAGTTACTTGGACACTTGTTTCTTATTTTTAACACTCTGGGAAATATGCATAACGACTCTTGCCTCTCTCCTTTTCTTTCAATACAAATGATGAACTTTCAATAATAAAAATGATGTCCTTTCGATAAAAATGGCAAAAAATTGTGCCAGGCACTGAATAAGCAATTCTCATTATAAGAACTGGGATAATAATGACAGTTTACACTTACCGGTCTTCTGAATACCCTAAGCTGTTAATAGGGATAAATGCATGTCATTTATTATGACAGAGTAATTATCTTAATGAATGTGTGTGTGTTGAATGTAGGCAGCACGTGGTCACTATTCACAGGTTCATGTGATGATATCCAAAAGACATACCAGATGTTTGGCATGTCTTCTGGACAATGTCTTCATTTTCATTTCTTTATACTGCCATGGGAATAAAAGATATTTTTAACCAAACTCAATTCAGGTTGAATAAAATATTTATTTAAAACAAATTTGGAGGATAAGAGAAAAACATCTATAAATTTGCAAGCTATCTGGTTCAGTTTCTTGTACTTTTTTTGTTTTTTTGGTTTTTGTTGTTGTTGTTGTTTTGTTATCTTTTTTTTTTTTGTACCAGGGATTGAACTCGGGACCTTGCGCTTGCGAGGCAGGCTTCGCAACCACTGAGCTAAATCCCCGGCCCTTTGTTTTGTTATCTTAAATAAGAGAATAGCATTAGGAAGGAGTAGTACAAAAAGTAAAAATTAGAAAAATTACCAGTGGCTATGATGTTGCTTCTTTAACTACAAAGGAACACAATAGAAAGTTATCACCTGTACTTGATTGCTTAAAAATTCAATAATTAACCGAAGAGTAAGTTATTTCTTTAAGGAGATATCCTCTGGTTTGCAGTAAGCTATCGTATTCTAATATCTGGATGGTTGGCCATTTGTGATGTTTTATTTTCATGTACTTTTATGTCCTTGTGTCTTTTAAAAAACTGTCAGGAAAATGTATCCACTCCCAGCCTCCAAATAAAAACAACATTGAATATTTTGAAACAACTATGGAGTTATAAAACACATTTCTCTCAAAAAAATTCATTTATTTTAAGTTGCTGTATCTTAGTTTTAAACTAATTTGGTATAATGATAGTATTTTAAAGATTCATATATAAGGAGTTTCAATTTATAGAAAGAAAAAATTGTGTGGATTTTCATAGTTATCTACAAGATAACAGATTTAATTATATCTTGCCCAGCAGGGAAAAATTCATGGTGATTTTCCTTACTGGTTTGTGGCCCTGGGGTTAAATATTCAATATGATTGTCATTATATCTGAATAACTATATAGTTAGAATTTTTTATTTACTTTTTTAAAGGAGGAAAAATCATGTCTGATAGTATTTTAGAACATTTAGCCATAACTATCTAGACACACTATAAGCAATTTTATTTTACTTTTTTCCCCAAATTCATGAATAATGTATATTTACTCATATTTCTCAGACTCCTTTATGCTGAATTTTGAACCTGACTACAATTCTGAATATTCTTAATCATGCCAAATCCCCACATGCAATTTGGGAGCCACATAGGTATATCATAGGCAGATAATTCATTCTCATTTTGACTGGACAACAGTTGTAATAGCTATATGACACTTCTTAATACAGACTACAGGATAAATGAATCCCTTGTCACTAGTAGCTTTTATTTAAGAAGTTTTCCTTGACAGTTACTTTAAAAGGAAAGTCATCTCAAGATGTTTATTTACCCTTTTAAATTCTTCCGCTTTTTGCACTTAAGTCAGGCATTATTTGTCCTTACTATGCACAACAGGAAGCTGTTTCTTATTTCCCCTTTTCTGGAAGGTGACTTGATCAACACTAATTGGGATTCTGCATCTTCTAAAACCTTTCTAATCTCTTTAAAGATACTTTAGATTAATCTCTTCTTTTAAATGCTGATAAAATTATAAAGTCCACCTAAGTAATATGGTGTCCATTATACCATGTTGAAGCAAACATTCTCTTTAATTTTAATTTTACCCCCTTCTCACATCTCCATATGAAAAAAGTACGTTAAGCAGGAAAAAAAATTAGATTTGTAAAGTGTACAAAATAGTAATTATATAAAAGTTCATTCTTTGGGGGAAAAGAGAGATAATAGGTACTTAAGTAGATGAGAGTACTAATTATTATTTTTTACCTTTATTATTATATATGTGCATGTCACAAAAGACTATTCAGGTTACTTTGAATAGCTAATAATTATAAAATACATTGCCAACTGTCAGAAAAATCATTAATTTATATACATCTAATCTTTGAAGTTAAATTATAATTCTAAGCTTCTTTTAAGATCTTTTAAGATTTTAACATTTATTATTTCAAATTATTTAAAAATAAGCAACATTAAAGCTTCCCTTTTTTCATCTAGGTTTTTGGGGACTTATTTAAAACAAATAAATTTGTTGCTCTAATTTACAGCATGAAGACATGAATCTGTAATCTTTCATATGTGAATAGCATTGCTTTCCAGTAGTCAGCTGGTAAATATGCTAAAAGTTTTAGATGTTCACACTGCCCCCTTTATTTTCTGCCAAAATAACACTGAAAAAAATCAATAACTTTCAATAATTTAAAATCAGTATTCTTGCTTTCAATATATGTAAGGAAATGATATCCAAAAGAGTAGAAAGCAGTAATGATTAATAACAGAAAAAGATACTTAGTTCCTTTATGTGGAGAACTTGAGGGTAAACACTGAATCTGCAGTTCTTCATTTAATCTTCACCTAAGCTCCAAGTGGTAAACTCAGCTGGTGGGTGGGAAAATAGAAACTAAAATTAGACTTTTTGTGCTTAGATCCCAGTGTGTTAACCACTCAAATTCACTCATCCCTCTAAACAAGCACAAGTGAAAATGAAGGTTTACATACTTCAAGGTTCTTTGTTCTTAATGCTCCAAGAGACATTTATGGAAAGTATTAAAGATATGCATGTTGAAGACACCATTACCTTTTTATCTATCTTTTAATATATGTAGTTTTCCCTATTCTCCAAATTATATTTTAGCCTGGGTTGTAATTATATATCCCCAAATAAACAAAAAGTATAGACATCATTCAATTACTTGTTTAACTTTGTGAGTCAAGTAGGAAGGATTAAGTGTAGCCCAAATATCATTTTGTGTTCGTTTTTCTCTCAAGAAAGCTGTACCCTTAGTCTTTCCCAACTAAACCAACCCAATTAGGATTTCTGTGTCAAACCTAATCTCTTTGATAAATTCTGCGTTAGAAATAAGTGTCTACATCATAAAACATTTTTCTATTCTTAAAGTATTTGTTTCCACTGTTCACATCCAGTTCACCAAAGAGTTGCTTCTCAACACCCAATGGTCAGTTCAACCCAGTGCGCTGTGGTTTCCCAACATGGCTTTCTATCTGTGGAATGACAGTGATCCCCGACCTCATAATTGAGCACTCTTCCTGCAATGCAATGTAGAATTTAAAATAGACCTATACTGTGAAGATGAGGCTTTTTCTTAGCTGGATATGGCTTTAATAATAGTAGAAGTTTGAGGCTTTTTCCAACACAGTAATTTAGTCTCCTTATTTTGATGTGGATAGAAAATTCTTCATCACATTCAAAGACCAGCTGAGGGACAGCTGTGAGAGAAAAACCAAAAGAAAAACAGGTTGCATCCAAGTCACAACCAGGGTAGCTGTGGCTCCGGATCCTCCCCCTCACACTTAAGTTTTTACCATTCTATCTTTCCAAGCTAAAAATATGCCTATTATTTCAGCATAAGACTTTAGCTGCAGTGGCCATTGCCATTGTATCTGACATGCAGGGACCCTGATTTTTTTCCCACCATCTTCCATGGGTAGAGTAATGCTTTGCAACTTCAATTTAGCTAGATAAAGTGATTACTCTTTTTAAGAATCTATATCCTGAGTTTATAGTACATTTACCTGTTGTTCATTGGGACATTATAGTGTACGGTGGTTAAGAACACAGTTCAGAAGTATGACTGCCTGGGTTTTATAAGCACATAATACATTCAGTAGAGATAAGCTCTTGGACAGTTCACCTCTTTGTGGCTTAGTTTCCTCTTCTGTATAATTGGCATAATATGCAATAAGTTATATGTAAAGTTTTTGGAGTGACATTTCCATATCAATATTTGATAAATATATGAATGAATATATTTAGAAGTTTATACTAACACAATAGTGTGACCTATCTTCCCTGAGCCTGGAACTTTCGTGGTAGTTTTGTTCAGTAAAATACATCTCTTATTTTCTCTCACACTGAAAATTCTACTCAGTTCCTGCCAGAAAAAGTTTCAATTCCACTAGCCCTCAGCTTATTCGAGCAGCAGAGAGGACTGACAAGTTGGAAAGCAGGGATTTCCAGTTTTTCCCATTGGATGAACTTAGTACTCATGGAATACAATCCAATGTTTAATACAGTCCACATAAATTTTAAGTAAATCATTTAAGGGAAACTTGCAGAGCATATGCTTCGGTGAAAATTTCCATTGCTACAATTCTTGTGATTTTATCTTTTACTTTTTACAGAATTCATTTGGTTCATTTGAGTTGTTACAAGATACTGGCCAAGGCACAAAGTTTTGCTACAGTGAATTCCCACCAGCGGGTTTTCTTTGACTAAGAGCTTCAGAATAGCTAGTGAAACTGATTCATTGCACACATAGGAAAATCTATTTACACCATGAAAAACCTATTTTCCTATATGATGCCTTCTGCTGGCAAAGTCAAACTGAAACATTGGCAAAAACATAAACACACAAAAAAGGCTTAAATAAAGAGCATGTATGGCAGATGGTGGAGGTGAATAGTTGATCACCACTGTCTGCTAGCCTCACTGTATTCCTTTTGAATTGTTGCAGTACCATAATTTTGCCACCATTATCTATGAAATTATGTTGACTGCTAAGCTCTGATTCATGCTTTTCTTAAATCATCTGTGGGAGAGATGACATTCTAATTGCACTCTTGAATTTTTTACACTATGAATTTGTTAAGTGCAGACACGTTTTACTAAAGTAAAAGCTTAAATGTATATAATTTGACATTGTGACAGGTTAATACTCAGGCATTACACCAGCAGTACAATTAGACAGCTTAAATGTGTCCTACATCTTAATGTCTATAAGACTTTAAGAAGTCACATTAACTCCTCCTTTTCTAAAGGGTCTGTTGCCATCTTGCTGATTGAAATAAATCAAAGTCTATCACACCATTTAAGTGGATTACAAGAAATCTTGTGCCAATTACACCTAATTCTAGAAAATTGAAATCTAGGGAATTAACTATAAATTCATAATATCTCAAGATAAGAAAGTGTATTTCCAGTAGACTTCCTGCAGTGGCTATTGAGGATGTGACTTCTACTCATTGTTTCAGTTATCTAAGTTATTTTTAATAAGGATAAAGCTAGTCACTGAAATACAATTTGAAATAAGAACTAAAAGTACTATTTAAAATCTAGATGGTATTGTGTGTATTAAAATTATATTCAATTGTACTAAATATCATATAATTACAGTTTACTCAGAAATAGCCAAGAATACACACAATTCTTTTTCATATAGTTTATTTTTTTACTTTTTTATACTGATGATCTAATACAAGTTCCCACATATGCTAAGTAAATGGTATACTACTGAGCTACACTATCAGGATTTGATACGTTTTAAATTGTATAGAAACTTTGAAGATTTTTGTTTGATCCACAATAAGAAATTCATTTTATATAGGGATTAAGGACACACCCACATATATATTTATATAATTATATGTACACATATAAAAAAACCAAATATTTATGTAATAATGTGAGTTTTGTCTGAAGCTATTTATAACTTTTTAAATGGATTTATCCTCCAGCTCATGGATCAAATTATGCATTTGAAAAGCACTGTTCTAAATTGCCCATAATAATATCCACTTAAAATATATCCTCCAGCTTGCTACCACAAAGCAAATAAAATTTATCAGACTGTATTTGGTTAGTACATTGCCTGCCTAATTCATATTAGAATATACCCATAATAACAGAAGTAGCAGTACATGCCTACAACCTCAGCTACTTGGGAAACTGAGGTAGAAAGACTAAGTTTAAGCCCCAGGAGAGCATCTTATTGGGATCTGGTCTCAAAAATATATATACAAAGGACTGTGGATATAACCAGTGATTAAAAAAAATGGATAAAAGCACTTTTTTTTTTACAAGAATAGGAAAGAAGAGCTTTATGCTTATTTATTCTTTCATGACTATATTTGTGTTTTTAAAAATTTATCAAACAAAAGAGCTTTGCCTAAGTCAACAATAAATTCTATTTCTCTGGTTTACTCTTAAATGACTAATAACAATTGCTAGTCAGAGTTAAGATAACTACAGAATTACTGTCACTCATAAGCAAAGTTTATCAAATTAATTCATACTATATAGCCTCATGACCACTAAGTATAGGATATTTTTCTTAGTATCTTCTATTGCATCCAATAACAGCCTCCCCTGACCCTAGGCTGCATATGAACACCGAACATTTTGCTATAAAATACACCTATAAATTTTTTCCAATCATCCATATTGTTCTGTTAGAAGAAAATATCAATTAGAAAGATCAGAGTGCAGCTGCTGAAAGGGTTTGCAGAGATTTAATGATGGAGAAGACCATTCAGATCAGCATGCACGAAGCAAGCAAAAGTCAATTCACTTTCTCAGCCTAGCCATTGACATTGCCCTTATAATTAAAAGATATCATGATAATACTTATTCCTTGGCTATCATGACAATCATTAGGAATGACAAACTGTCATTCTGCCTCCTTACCATGTAATTCATTCATCCATTCACACAAGGTATATGTGACAACTATGTGGTGCTAGGATGCAGAGGACACAATGAAATTATCTCCACGGGCTGGGATGCAGCTCAGAGGTGCAGCACCTGCCTGGCAAGCACAAGGCTCTGAGTTTGATTCCTGGTACCAAAGAAAAGGAAACATATTTCATTGCAACATATTAAGTGGTATGTTACAGGCTAATGCAGAAAAAAAGAAATACCTAGAGAGATAAACAATATAAATTAGGCTAGCCAGAAGAAATTTTCAAGGAGATATCCTAGAACTGGAGTTTGAAGGATTCATATGAGACGGATAATAATGGTTGCACCAGTCTACACTCCTACCAATAGTGGAGAAGATCTCTTTTTCCTCCACAGCCTCGTCAGTATTTATTATAGGTTGGTTTCTTGATAGCAGCCATTTTTTCCTGAGTGAGATGAAATCGCAGTGTTGTTTTCATTAGCATCTCACAAATAACCAGTGATGTTGAACATTTTTTTATATAATTATTTGCTCTTTCTACTTCTTCATCTGAGGAGTCTATTCATTTCAAATGCTCATTTTTGGATTGGGTCTTTAAATTTGAGGTGTCTGATTTTTTTGAGTTCTTTGTATATTGTTGATGATAGTCCTTTGTCTGAAGAACAGCTGGTAAAATATTTTTCCCACATTGTAGATTGTCTCTTTGCTCTGTTGGTGGCCCCTCTTGCTGTGCAGAAGCTTTTTAATAAGATGAAAGCCCAGTCGTTGACTCTTTGTGCTAGTTCCTGTGACACTGAGGTTTTTGTTCATAAAGTCTTTTCCCACCCCAATGCCTTCAAGAATTCTACCTAACCTATTTTCTAGCAGATTTAGTGTTTCTGTTTTGATATTTAGATCTTTGACCCATTTTGATTTTAGTTTAGTGCATGGTGAAAGATACGGATCTAGTTTTAATCTTTGGCAGGTTGAAACACAGTTTTCCAGCATCATTTATTAAAGAGACTATCTTGCCTCCAGTGAGGGTATTTGGCTCCTTTGTCAAAGATGAAGTTGCTGAGTATATCTGGAGTTGTTTCTGCATCTTGTAATTGGCTTCATCGATCCTCAGTTCTGTTCTTTTGCCATTAACATGCTTTTTATTTTTATCACAGTAGCTTTGTTGTATAATTTAAAGTGAGGGATTGTGATACTCCTTGCCTTGCCTTTGTTGCCCAGACTTGGCTTTGGTATTCTAGGTCTCTTCTGGTTTCAAATGAATTTTAGGATTGTTTTCTCTAATTCTGTGAGATATGCTGTTATGATTTTGATCAGGGTTGCATTGAATCTATATTACAGTTTTGAGAGTATGGCCATTTTCTCTATCTTGGTTCTTCTTATCCAAGAACAGGGGATGTCTTTTCATTTTCTGATATCTTCTTCAATCTCTTTTTTCAGAGTGCTGTAATTTTCAAAGTAGAGGTCTTTTACTTCCTTTGTTAGATTGTTTCCTAGGTATTTCATTTTTTGGATGCTATTTTGAAAGGTGTTGTTTCCCCAGTTCCTCTCTCAGTGAGTCTATTTTTCATGTACAGGGAGGCTACTGATTTTTGAGTATTGACCTTGTATCTAACTACTTTACTGAATTTGGTTATTAAGTCTAAAAGTCTTTTGGTGGAATTTTTGGGGTCTTCTATATAGAGCATAATGTCCTCTGCAAATAATGACAATTTGACTTCTTCATTTCCTATCCTTATTCCTTTTATTTCTTTCTCTTATCTAATTGCTGTGGCTAATGTTTCCAGGACTATATTGAACAAAAGTGGTGATAGTGAAATGAGTGTGGAGATTCCTCAAAAAAGTAAAACTGGAGGTTCCTTTGACTCAGATATCCCTCTTCTTGGTATCTTTCCAAAAGAATTAAAAGCATCATATCACAGCAATATATGTATACCCATATTTATAGCAGCACAGTTTGTAATAGCTAAATCCTGGGAACAGGCCAAATGTCCATCAATCAGTTATTGAATGAAGATGTGGTTCTTTTATAAAATAGAGTACTATTCAGACATAAATAAAGATAAACTAGAATCATTTATAGCTAAATGGATATACCTTGAGACCACACTCTTAAGAGAAATAAATAGGAAACACGTGTAAAAACCAGTTGTTTCTCTGGTTTGAGAAACAAAGTGTGAATGAGGTCTAAAAGGTACAATAGATATTGTAAAATAGGAAGAAAATGCTCAAAGGGGAAAGGGAGCTGGGGCGGGGGGCAAAGGGAAAGAAAAAATGAGAAAAGAAGGAAATAATGGAAACAAAGCTTCTGTAAATAAGGAACAGTGGAGGGGTGGAAGGGAGGGTAGGGGAATGGGAAAAGAATAAGAACCATAATATATTATGTACAGATAAAAACTCCCTATGATGACTGTGATCATAATGTATACCTAAATTGCACCAATAAACTCAATGAACTGGAAAAAAAAAAAAAAAAGAACATCAAGGCAGCCACAACAGTGCAACTAAAGACATTCACAAAAGAGGACTTTCAGAACTGGTTCAAAAAGTGACAAGAATGATGAGATAAATATGTTGGAAGTGCTGGGAATATTTTGAGGGGGTTGATGGCAATGTATCTTTTACTTTAATAAATATTTTTAATTTTAAAAAAGAGATAATAAAGCAAGAGAAGACATGGAACAACATGCAGATTTCTTGAAATGACAACAACATTAGGCCTGTTTGTTGAAATAGCAGATGAGAACACATAAGAATGTGAAGAGATAAGATTTAAGAGATAGGCAGAATCCAGATCCAAAATGGCCTTCTGTGATAAAATAAGGAGTTTTGAAGTTATAGTGAAATGTATAGAGCAGGGTTTTTAACTAGAGAATTCTTAAAAGTACAATATGAAAATTCTTGAGTGTATAGTTACAAAATTAAATACACATGACTCAACTGGAAAATGAAACTCGGATTTTTTCGTCTTTGTTTCCTTTAACAGATGAAATGGGAGTAGGAAAGATCAAGGGCAGCAAGTCTATACTGTTTCTACTCTGTACACAGAAAATATGTTTTAGGTCCCTATTGTGGCTGTAAAAATTACAGCAAACTTGAGGTCTTTAAAATCACAAAAAATTATTTTCTCTAAGTTTTGTAGGTCAAAAGTCTGACATTAATTACAAGGCTAAAATTAAATTTTAGAAATGTCGCTTTCCCCTCTGGTGGCAAAAGGAGAGAATCTTTTTCCTTGATTTTGCAGTTTCTCTTGCCTTCTCAAATTCCTTGCTTTGTAGCCCAATTTTCCTTCTTCAAAGTTAGCAAAGACAGATTAAATCTTTATCACATCATCTTATTTGACATTGACTCTTCCTCTGCCCACCACTTCTGCTTTCAAAGACCCTGTGATTATAAATCGTTTCACTTGGGTAATCCAGTATAATGTCCCTCTTTTAAGGACAATATATTAGCAATTTTAATACTATCCCGGATGTGAAATTCCCTTTAATGTGTCTCCTAACTGTCCCAAGTTCCCGTGGTTTCGGACATATTTGGAGGGTAACATTCTGCCTACTAGAACATTTTGCCTGCCTAACATCTTTGGTTGTGAGAGCAAAAATGGACGGCAGCTTGACACAAAGCTCTGGAGTTGCCTCTGAGCCCATGCAGAGTGGAAATTGTAATGCAGATGTGAGTGGGTCTCCCAAATTTGCTTCTCCAGCCATCAAAGAATTGTAGAGGGTTCAGCAGTGAGACCTCACCGCTCTCCAAAAATTCAAGGAGTCAAATAAAACATTTTAGTGAGCAGCAAAAGTCCATGAAGCAAACTGGGCCAGTACTACTTCATTGATTTCCCCTCCCATGATGTGCACACTGGGTTTTGTCAGCTGGTCCTTTTTCCCTCCTTTTGCTTTTATTTCCCTGCTCCATGACACTGAGCTCTTCAATACTCTTTTGCTCCTACCTGTCATTGCAAACTTTAGTTTCCACTGATGAGCTTACTGATCAGAGCTTTAAGGAGCCACCATTCCAAATGTTTTAACTCTGCCCATAAAAGTTTCTTCAGTTTCTTCCCAACAGCTTTGAGGAGCACATCTCTCAATAGTACTTGTGAACTCAGTGTTTACTTGAAAACTCTTTAGAAGGTTGAAATCTTTGTCACTCAAATCACAATGACTAAAGAAATTCTGTTACAACAGAGGTTGTTATTACAGGAGTATTTCCACCTAGATAAGCTTTTTTTCTGTGACTTGTGAAATGTTTCAAGAGGCACTCCCAAACAAAGACTGTAGAATGGGTTTGGGAAACAGCCATATCATTAGAATAATTGTATATCTTCTCAGGATCACTGTAGTGAGGGAGAAAATGAGTGAGTATCATGGAGTTTGCTACTTAAGAGAAAATTCAATTTATATTTGTAAGTCTAAATTGCTATGATTTCCACTGTGCAAAAATTAATCGCATTATAATTCTACTTTATTAATGATTTGAGCCTTAATATAGTCCACTTTAGACTTTCACACATAATAATAAATATAAAATAACTTAAAGAAATACCTTCAATCTTATTATTGCCATGGCAATGATACATTTCTTCCTTAACATATTCTCTAATCCTAAATTAATTTAATTCAATATTTAACAGTTTTACTTGTTAAGTATATAGATATTCAATAAGAAAAACATTGAAGAAGCTATTTTTTAACACCTCAACTTTTAGAAACATGCTTTATCGTGGCTTAGAGAGGATGAAAGAAAGTTTGTGAAAATTCCCACTGATTCTTTTATTGTTTTCTTTTTTAAATTTTCTTTCTCTCTGTATATAAATATATATATATATTCTATATGGTTTGTATATATACTGTTATATATATAATATTTTTATGTTGTGGATACTTATGTTATAGGGAAGCAAAGACAAAATTCTCACTGCCTACAATACAACTATTTACAGCAAAACCATTCATAAAGACAACATTATTTTTAGCATATAAAATATTATTTTAGTATATGTGTTCTACAACTTTATAGTCAATAATGAATATTTGATTAATAATTGATCTAGAGAGCTAATGAATAAAAATATCATGCCAGTAAATGATCATTGCTCAGTTTTGTCAAATCTTGAAGCTCTGGCCCACACTTGGTAACTTACACCTCCTTTAGTATTATTCACATCACATTTTATTTAAAAACAACATAAATTAGCTAAAAAATTTTATTAGCCTAAAATTTTATGTGAATTAATACTGGTTTAAACTTTCATTATCACAGAATTTAATTCCCTTCTTTGATAAATAAATAAATGAAGATTTACAATATTGACTTGAAGTAAATGATGACTGTATATTTAAATAAAGAAAAATTCTTCAAGTTGTTGATTAGCAATCAGTTAAATATGTCCCCAAGCACTGACCTTCTACTTTAACAAGAACAAATATTATTGGAATTTGTAGATTGGGGAATTTACAAAATTTAACTTAAAATATTAACACAATCAACATCAAGATATTTTTCTCACTTCTAAATATATCTAATATTTGTATTTTAAAAAATCTTTTTGTCACCAAATGACAGTCACCACATGTAGTTTATGTTTTGAGAATGAGCACTAAATATTTCTTAACTTTTGATTGAAAGTCAAGAGAGGTGGGATTCTTTGTGTTAAAATATACCCTTTTCCTCCCATCCACCTAGATGTTGGAAGTATACTTAAACTCTAATTCAGGTAAATTAAACCTCACTGAAATTTTAT
Source organism: Heterocephalus glaber (assembly GCF_000247695.1). The sequence continues at coordinate 1,587,992 of NW_004624755.1, read as the reverse complement.
GTTGTGGATACATATTTGCATTGAGAGGAGACAATATTTCTTGTTTTCATCAGATTAATAAAGCCTTTGACCTCTAAAACTGCTGATCAAATAAGATACAATAAACTGGAAGGAAATTTGGTTGTTACAGTGGGAAAATAAATATGAATATTTAAAACTTGTGTCTATTCTCAGTGGGATAATCCTTGAGTAACTTGTGAAATAAATGTTCCTAACCTCTTCTTGGGATTTATAAACCCTCTCGATCAATGCCAGATCACTTCCAGCACTTCCTCCCTGCAATTCCAGCCTCTACTTTCACCTGAAGGCTTGAAGAGAGGAAGCAGAATGAAGCCACCTTCCCAGTCTTCGCAAGCTGATCACTCTCAAGCAGTCACCATAAATTTATCTACTGTCTTGCAGTTTTCATGTGGCAACCAGCAGATTTGCATTTGAATCATTTTAGGGAGAAACCTTGAGACATGGCATGCAGTCTCCACTGTATGCAGCAAAGTCACATTTATGATGACAACCCCATAAGCCCCGGGGCAGTAAATGCTTCTTAGGATACATTCAATTGTTATTTAATGGAATTTAGCCTAAGGCATGGGGGAAAGTTTCTGATGCTTTCAAACAAGTTTAAAGATTTTAATATTGTCTTGTCAATGTCAGCTGGAACTACAGCACTCCAAGGTGTAACAGAGTGAAATCTTGTAAATAAAGAACAAGAATTTTCATAGCCTTATATGGGAGCCCTCTGCTAGAACTTCTCAATTAAGTGCTTACATCTCTGAAAGTGTTCTTTTGAAGGGTCATACCCGCAGTAATAATGGTCAGTTTGTTATTCATGATAAGAACTGATAAAAGAAGTGGAATGTATTGCTTTTAGATGTCAGGCTATTGCTTGAAGCAGTTTATGTACATAATATAATATTTATGCAGATAATATAATATACCTTTGTTCATTATTTCAGTGATCTATTGCTGATCAACAAACCCTCCCACATAAACAAGCAAAACTTAGTGGTTTCTCACATTTCTGTGGACTGGCTTCCTGGTTCTGCTAGTTTCACCTGGCTCACTCATGCAGCTGCACTCACCTGGAATGTTGCTTATTGGTAGACTTCACTGAGATAGCTGGGAAGACTTAAGCTCCTTTGTAAGTGGTTTTGCATCTTCTGAGAGACTAGATTATGTGTCCTCTCAGGAAGCTGATGCCACAGCTCCCAGGGTAAAAGCAAAAGCTTCATGGCCTCTTAAAAGTTATCTTTGAAACAGCACAGAATTTCATCTGTCACATTCTAGTTGGCAAGGCCAGCCAAGTTTCAAGGAACTGGGAAATAGATTTTATGTCTTGTTGTAGGAGCAGTAATGTCATATCCTAAAGGAGCGTGTTTAGGGAAATGAGAACAATTTTTAGTTTTGTTTCATAATTTAAAACAATCATGTACATACATCATGAAGTCTGCAAAGCTCTGGTTGAGTGACTTGTCTTTTACTTTTAATATATGAATGATACCCGAGTTTGATCCCCGGTACAAAAAATATATATATTATATATTTATATATATATATATATATATGAATGATATTTATACTGCTTTTGTTGTCTTAATCAGTCTCTTATTATTAGAATAAATTATTGCTAATTTTTGTCTTTAAAATGTTGCCACATCTTACACAAAGTCAAAGTAAGATAGTAGACCAGCTACCCAATCGCCAACAGGCAAGTTTCAAGTAGAAGAACTGCTCATGAGTCTGACGTGTTTCCGTTATAAAGGGAATTCCAAATAGTTGAACATTTGTACATGAGGTTTGAACAATTACACTTACACTACCTGCTTAATAATATTTTTTTTTGATACCGGGGATCAAACTCAGGACCTTGCGCTTGCAAGGCAGATGTGGCTCCACTGAGCTAAATCTCAGGGCACATACTTAATAAATTTTTAACTTCTGTTAGTAAAGAAGTATTAAGGGGGTGCCTGTTATAGAGTAAGTAGTACTTGGTGATCAGCATACTTTCTTAAATAGATAATAGCTATGCTGTATTTCAGATTCTTATCAGCATAATTCCATTTGTAATACCGGAAAAGTAACTCAAAATATAAGTGCTTTTAGTTAAAAATTATTATTATTTCTACAATAAGTTATCTGAAACTGTTAACACCAGATAGATCTTAAAATTCAGAATTCATTACATGTTGGAAAAAGTAATACCATGCATGTATTATACATTAATTTAAGAAATTTAAGGCAATTGACAACGATGTGCTTAATTAAACCCCGATTCCACAGTAAAATGTGTAAATGTCACATTGTGTGAGATAAATCAAAGATAGAAATAGCCTTTATTAGTTCAGATGAGGTTGGTTATAATCTTACAAGAAAATAACACCTTTGGTTTTCTGAGCCTTTCTGGGGACTGATATGAATGAGAGATTGTGTGCCTGAGTAGCTAACAGTTATTAAAAGCTTATTTATTTCAAGAATTATATCATTCTTCTGCCATTATATGGATGCACAAATTCTGTAACATCTCCACTCTTACACAGCTACAAAAACATAATGAGGCTTTGAATCTAGTATGCTTAGGTTCTGAAAGTATTCTTTAAACCTATCCATCTCATTCCAGGAAAACTGCATGGGAGAGGGGAAGGAAGGGGAGGAAAGGAGAGAGAGAGAGAGAGGATCTTTAAATCTCTTCAAGGCCTTAACCTACTGTTTACTGAACACTTACACTGCAGTGAAGACTGTACTATGTGCTGCATATATATTAGCTCCTTTATGGTGCAATAAATGGGAAAGTAAGTATGAAAATCACACATAAGAGGAATTTGAAGCTCAGAGAAATCACAGTCACACAGCTTACAGATGGCTAAGTCTAGAATCTCATAATGTTGTGACTCCGAGTCTGCTCCTTCTGAAAGTTTTCTGCCCTTTGAAGCAAGTGATATAAATGACAGTTAAGTGAGGGACAGAAGGTCCCAATATTCTCCTCTACCTAAGTAAGGCAAGAAATTTTGGGATCACTTTCATCTGTCTTTAGGGATCGAAACTGGCTTTTTGTAATCTGAGTGACACTTACAGAACTATCAATTACTGTCTTCCAGAAAATGTTCATACATCCCAAAGATCAATTGCTTGTCTGTTGCAGCAATTTTTACCCCACAGTGATCTGTTCTGTTTGCCTAACTAGTCCTTCCAAATTTTCCAAACAGAGAATCAGCAGAACCTGTAGGGTCTTATTTGGAATTGACATTCTCTATTGTAATTTTATTGGTTTATTTTTAAATTCTTTTTTGTTTTCACTGGAAAGGAAAAGGTGATGCGCAGTTTTAAAACTGTACAAGTTGCTTTGTTACAATAAAACTGCATGTGTAAAAAAAAAAAAATTCCCAAACAGGCATAAGGCAGGGAGCTCCTGGTTAGTTGTAAAAAAAGCCAGTCCAAAACAGTGAGCAACTTTCAGATCTTTCCCCCTCACTCATAGATTTTACTGATTACAATAATAATTTTCAAAATAAAAATTGTACCTAACATTTATTTAGTTTTTTCTAAGTTCTGTCATATAAAGTGAAAATAAAGAATTTTGATAACTGTCTTAAAGTAAAGCACTTGCTTTAATCATTTGAGTAAAAAAATACAGTATATTCATTTCGACTAATAATATAAAAGTAGTATAAAAATATTTGTTGGGAATGTTGCTACTTGCTTTTTGTTTTTATTATTAATTTTTTTCTAAGACCTTTTTATAATTTACCAAATTTGACAAGAAAAAAAACCCCTTTATATATGTGGAAGTCAAAAAGGATAAAAAGAGAAACAACTACTTTAAAAAAAGAGGGAAAGTAGTCTACTTTTATCTCTCTCAAAAAGAAGAAAGTATGGGCCAGGGATTTAGCTCAGTGGTTCTGCTGCAGCCCTCGCAAGCACAAGGACCCAAGTTTGATCCCTGGTACCAAAAAAAGTAAAAAAAAAAAAAATGTAAAAAAAAGAAAGTATCACAATTTTTCATTTGGAGAATTTTGTCAAGAACTATTAAGAATATAATTGTACTTCATTATAAAGAACAAATCAGAGGAATGGTGTGAACATCTCACAAGTTTACATATTGAATAACAATCCATGTATCTCATGTTGTCTCCATGTGTCTAATGTTTACACATTGAATAATAACCCATATATCTCATGTTAAATAACTTGTAAATTCAACCAAAAGGCAAATGATGCATACAGCTTCAAGTATATGAGCTTTAAAAAAAGAAAGAAAAACCAGTTGGTTATATGTCAAAGCTAAACACAGCACGTCATGTGTTCTTCTAGTAAATGAAAAGATCCAAGTATCTTCATCCCCAAGTCAAAGACTGGTGCAGGAGTCGACAGAATTCTAGCAGAATGCACAACTCGGCAGACTCCAAATCTTTGCAGCGCTGACTTCAAGAGTCTTAATGAGTCCACTGTGCTCTATTGTAATAATGATGCTGCTAATCATTTCTGAATAGTGTAGGTCTTCTTCTGGAAACAGAAAATGCCTCTGTAAATCTGGGCTCTCCTTGTTATTTCTTATGCTTGTACATTTAATCTGTCTGTCAGTTCTTGCTGAGGCCATTGTAGCAGCATCCAGCAGCAACTCCTCATCACTGGTACATCTTCCCTGCCTAGGAAGGGTTAATTCTTTTTGAAAGAGAATTTGACTTCTTAAATTTGGATATGTTTTTTTCTGGCTTAGGAGATTTATACTTTTGTGTTTGCACCATTCTTTTTACACAGTAGTACAATTTGTGATGTTGTGGCATCTCTTTTTTCAAGGATACTTGGTTTTTTGTTTTCATTGTTTCCTTTTCTTGGAGACTTTATCTTTTTCTTACTGATATGGATAGCAGTAATGGACTTTTAAATCACTCGGCTGTTATATTTTAGAAATGAGTAATATGGTGTAACAGGAAAACACTACAGTGAAAGTCAAATTACTTATCATTTAACTTCAGCTCTCCCACAGGTTTGACCCCTTGTGTTTTCATCCTTCTTGCTATTCAGCTGGGGTGATAAATAAAAGCAACGAAGTACACAAAAGTATTTAATAGATTTTTAAGTCAGTCTAGGATTATTTGTTATTATGATGGCTTATAAATGAAGTTTTATTTTTTTGAGACAGGCTCTTGCTATGTAGTTCAGGCCATTCTTGAAGTCACTTTGTTCCCCAGGCTGGCCTCTAACTCACAATGATCTTCCTACCTCAAGACATCTCAGTTCTGGGATACAGGCATGCACTACCACACCTGGCATGACTGAACTTTTGAGAGGGAAATTAACTTTATGTCTAAGAAAGTACTTGAGCTGTCCAAAATGATGCAATGATTCTAGGAAAAAGCATAATTAGTTGGAAATAAACACTTGTGCAAGTAATGTTACACAAGAACAGGATCTGCTGAATGGCATTTCTACTTCCACTTTTCTTACAGTTTGAAATAATTAAGTGAGGGGAGATATAAAAGGAAAAAAAAAACTTCTAAAGAGTTGGCTTTATTGTGGAAATGCTTATAAAGAATGCTATTATATTTCCATATAGAACATTTTTATGTTTATATTTATTAACTCTATCCCAACTAATGACTTTGGTGATTAACTTCACACTTATCTACATTCTGATTAAAATTAAAGGGATTAGTTCCAAACTAAATCATAAAATAAATAAATAAGGATGAAAATGTGTAACAGATAATGTGAAATAGGAAGAAAAGGTCCAAAGAGGAAGGGGAAGTGGGAGGGGTAGGGGAAAGGAAAGAATGGAAAGAAATAAATATGAGAAAAGGAAAACAAATTTTCTTAAATGTTAGAAGCACAGCCTGCAATGAAAGTTTCAGAAGGGTTACTAGTTGTCAAAGCTCTTCCTCTATGATCACACGCACACATACAAATTAGGACATTTCAAAAGTATATCTTGAAGGAATAAAGAATTGTAGTTGGTAATTCTCAAAGACATTATATAATTTTTGTATTTTAAAAATCTATATGCATGTCTGCATAATTGAAATAACAAAACATATAAACACCAAAATACAATTTCATTTCTACCTTCCCTTATTAAATTGCATCATCCTACAAATTGCATTTGTTAATCATTGACATTTCTTTTGAAGATTCATTTTAGTCATCAAGAGTGGAAGATTTGATTGCTCTTGATGATTCTCTTATAGCCTTTCCTGATTATCTTCTAAATTCGATGACAAACATTGCAACATGTCTCAGCCAATTAGGCTTGTCAACTTCCACCGTGGCCCTCAATCAAGTGTGTGACTTTGGAAATGACAGGCGATCTTTATTAAAAGTTATGCTTCTTGGATAGAGATGTGGCAGCTTACATGGGGATGGTGGTACAGAAAAGCTGTCTTTCTAAAAACATTAAAAGGAAATTAATTTTGGCCGGCAATGCTCTTAAGTAAAGACCAAGGGAAAGGATTGAAGAGCACTTCCTTTATAGCTGATTGTAAATTGAATTAATCTAAAGCACAAGTGGCAAACCTATGGCATGCGTACCACAGCTGGGTGTTTGTTATCACTGAAAGCTCTAAAGGGTTTGCTATCCCTGACCTAAAGAAATGTTTTTTATGAGCTACAGCTAGTTCATATACATAAGTTGAAGAAAAAGTAGGAGGGGTTGTTAGAGCATTAATACAACTTTACAAGTTGCTTCTAAATTCAACCCAAACAAAAAGAAAACAAGTGCAATGAATTTGAAACTAGAAACAGAAATTAATCCCTGAAAAGCAGCCACCTATGAAAACTTTTCTGTAAGTAAACTGACACATTGTGTGAGATGTAAATAAATTTAGAGAAATGATGGAAGATAATTCTGGGTCATCTCTGCAGAAAATGACAGCTGTATTCACAAATAGTTTTCTTATTTCAGTAGCTAGGTTCCTCATTATTTTAATGTATCATAAGAAAAAAATTGAATTTGTTGAAGAGGAAAAGAAAAAAGGGATGTTAGAACAAAAAGTCCATCTAATCTTACACTTGCATTTCTATAAGATTTTTTCCTATTCAAATAATTAAACTCTTCAAACAAAGTATCCCAAGATATCCAAAGAACTAGCAGTTTGCTCATTTAAACCAACTAGATTACAAAGAACATCCATAAAACTCGTCAACAGTATGATTTTTAATGCCTCTAAAATACGTGTCTGAGACATGAAGCAAAAGAAATCTAGCATTTAAAAAAAGAATAGGATTTTTTTTCTATTGATAATAAAATCATTTAGAAGTCAAATAGCAGCATGTGTGCCTGCAATAAATAATTACCATTGTATTTCACCTTCAGGAAAGTATAAAGGAATTCTAGATTTCATATGAATACCATTGGCATTTTCTTATGAACTCTCAATAGATGCCATAAAAATCTCCAGCTGCTAATCAAAAATCAGTGGATAGACGAATGTCAATATTTCAGTTATCCATCACTGAAGAAAAATGACATGTATCATTGGAGAGCCTTGATATAGGATATTTGAAAGAATGAAACTAATAAAGTACCCTATACAATTATTAAGATATAGGCAATGATATAGGCACAACCAAGCAAAGAGTACAAATACATTGGGAATAATTTGAATAGCCCTCACATCTGTTTTAAACCAAATCTACCCAGTATTTGGCATATTAAAGTCATCGTTGTACATACATTTGCAGAGATCAGGTACCATACACTGAGGTGCAGTCATGTTATTTCTTTTATGTAACAATAAAATACACTATAAAATACATTAAATAAAACTTTACAGAACATTCTCTTAGACTCCTGGAGTAATGCAGGTGTTTTCTCTTCTTTTTTAAACAAAAATAATCTTTAAAACTCTTCTAATATGAAGAAAAGGTATAACTATTCCTCCAAACAGACATACATTCTGATTTTATGTACTCACACAAGTACTCCTTGACCTCCTGCTTTAATTTGCACCCCTAATAACTTCCTAGAAATGATTTAGCTTTTTAGAAATGGTGTACATTGCCCACTCCATTGGACAACACCATTAATTGGGAATACGTGTTCTTTCATAAAATATTTAGGAACTTACTGTTTTTATCCAATACCTTATAGTTAAGATAATATTCTGCAAAAAAAATACACTGGCAAATGTACTTCTTTATACCACTTAGGGAGTTAGCCTCTAGCACATACTATGCCATTTGACATGGTGGGGGAAGGGAGGAGCCAGCCTGGGGTGGGAATACTGGGCAGGTGGGAATACTTTTTATGTGCCCCTACCTATAACTGAATTAGACTTTGCGTTCTACTTCTCAGTCATCCTGATGTCTTGAAATGTATTTTAAAAATAAGGTTTTGCATACTTGAATTCTATGAATAATTCATAAGCAAGAAGAAATCCAATTGAAAAATGCACACCATTTCTAGGGTAATTTATAGATATAGAAAATTATTCATATTTAGTAATTTTTATTATGGAAATAGAAAAAATTATACCTATGGAAGTATATACTTATCACTTCTTGAGAATATCTGCATGCTCCATACTGTAACCAGTACATATATTTCTATCTCTTCTACACAATTAATTATTTTGTCCATTCCTCTTTCTATAATATTTATTTATGCAAAACCTAATTTTTAATGTATATGAAGTAAAAATTGTTCTCTGGAAGGAAGAGTTCCAGGATATCAAGAAAGCCTACTGAGGAATGACCTAGACTAATTAACGGCTGCTTCTCCTTGGTTTCAGATTCAAGGCCTCTTCCAGATGTAGCCCTGACTGGGAAGTGCACTCGTGAGTGTGATGAGTACGGCCACTCAGACTCCTGTTGGATGCCAGTCCGCACTTCTCCTGAGAGGAAGAAGAGCCAGCCCAAACTCTCCACTTTCATGCCTGTTGATGAACGAGGAAGCCAAGAAAAGCTGGCCAATGGCGAGGCAGCCATCATGGGTGACCGCAACAGAAACCTCCTGAACAAAAAGTTGACCTCATCCTATGAGACCTTCAGTGCAGCTAGTTTCAGCAAAAATGAGGAAGCCAACCCTGAGGATATTCCCCTGACAAAAACGGGGGAATATAAGCCATCTCCTGTCAATACTCTCACTAGAAGAGAAGTTTACCTGTAGGCTATCAAGGAGCAACAGCAAAGTTCTTTTCATGTATGAGAAGGAGAATAAGGGGCAAAAATCTTACACAGCAAAACCATTTAATCACAAAGAGGGGGCTACCAAAGAGACCAAGCTTTGCCTGCCACTTCTGCCTCCAGATCAGGCCTTTAGTGATACTGTCAGCCTGATTCCGATGTACAATGTAGAATCCATCCTTGTGATTGCATGTATGACCCTCCGCACCGATCCCCAACACCCACTCTCCCCCCCCCCCTTCAAGGAAAAAAAAAGATGGTTGCAAGTTTCTTTCATGGTAACAAGCCTGATTAGCAGAACACAACACACTCTCATTATCCCCAAGCTGAAGCATGATTTTAGTCACTTTGATTTTGTTCAAGTGTCATCTGGCTGATTTTAAAAAGCAGGACAGAAAAATTATATTTCAGACATACCATCAAAATATGGTTTATCACTATCAAGGGCAATCCTTTGACATGATAACTTCGCTCTGAAGTTACATAAAAGCGGACAATTCAAAAGCATTTTGGAAAGATCACAGCTTTAAAATTCTAATAAAGACTAGAGCAAAATAATACTCTGTGGGGGATTGAAGTCCCAAGCTGGCATATGTTGTTATTTTCAGGTCATGATCAACAACTTTAATTCTATACATTCATCGAATATTCTCACACAATCTTGGTAACATATTTCAATTATGCTTATTATTACTTGTACAATTTTTTTTTCAGAACAGGACCACTATGATCAACTAACTTGAACAATTGTGTCATTATGAGGCCAAAGATCATATGGCAGATCAGGGAAATCATGAAGTTGATTTGGTCTTGACATGAAAATCCATTAAACTACAAAAAAAAAAAATCAACCCATGCCCACACAGAAACACTCAAACATTAGTTTATTTTATATTGTCTCTATGGCCAGAAAACATTCTTCTTTTAAAATTGATTTTATTTGAAAGCTCAGAAAAAAAAAAAAAAAACTAAGGAGACATATTTTTGGTATTATAATAGGCAACTGGGTGAGGTTCAAGCTTAGATTCACAGAATACTGTCAGGGAAGATTGCACTTTTTAAAATATCGTATTTATGGATAGTCAGGTAGGGGAAGATACATTGTTGTATGGTCTTATTAGTTAGGTCCACTGTGATCATTTTATAATCCCAGGTATGCTGGATGGTCTTTAAAATTATACACTTCAGATTATACTTTTTAACTGTTCAGTTCGCACTTCCACACAACACAGCTGCATTACTTTTGAATCCAGTGCAACATAGTAGAACTACTTTGAGACTCATAAGATCAAAACAAGGCAATATCCCAATTGACTTTGTCATTAATGGGATTTGAACATTATTTCAGGTATGTCTTAAACAAATCCAGACTGAAAAGGAATTAAAAAGAGTTCTGGCAGTGATTTTTCTCATAGTAAGGAGATCTCAAAGTTGGAAAACACTGAGTTTTTTCAGTGCACTAAGAAGAAACAGGATACACAGATTTTTGAGCCACTTGATGTATATAAGATGACTCAGTAAATTATAAATTGAGCTGGACATTCAGATAAAAGTGACAATCCATAGATAGAATAGGGGAAACCAGTAAAGAGAGCGAATGTTCTCATTACAGATTGTTTGTAACTTGGTTAAAGAGTAACCTTGACTGCTCTCTAGTGAACCATAGACACATGTAGCTTTGGGTAGTTTCACTCTTTGCAGAATTTCTTAGACTACAAGGTGAAGCATACTGGAATATAGGTTGATAATTCACTATAGGTCATCAAAATACTTGTCTTTGAAAACTACTTTTCTGTTCAGTGGGGTACTATTTTGGGATCATTTCCTTATGCTCTTTCTTAAATGGAGTTTTCATTTTGATGGTAGTTTATGTATAATAGATAGGATAAAAAGATATGTAATTGAAACAAAAACATTGGACTAAATATCAATAATTGAACATGCTTATGTTTGATTATTATTTACACTATGGAAAGATGCAATTCTAGTACATTGTTAGGAAACTGCATTAAAGCAGTTTTGCCTTGTATAATCTGTAAGTACCTATTAAGACAAATACTTCTAAAGATACTTATGAAATGTATACATATTTTTTCTTGCACGTTACAAAGGAAATAATTGCATAACACAGATGTTCAACAAAGTTTTTTTAGTGTGTTTTTTTTTTTTCATTCATGAGACACTTGAAACAACTAGATAGCTCATTTCATCCTATCTTAAAATCCTTCTGTTGTCTGTAAAGCTAATACGGGTCATACTGGACCTTTGGATTAATTGGATCCTCAATTCCCCAGTGATGTTTGCACCATATTCAATATAGCCATGCCATTGTCATTTAACTCGTGAACCTTTCTTTATAACTAAAATGGGTGTGAAAGAAAATTCAGTGTACTGTAAGTATTCACAGTAATTCTAGTAGAATTAGCTATCATAACATGTTTATTATATAATGAGCTGGCATGACACAGAAGTATATTTTGTGTTTGTATGACTTTTATTTTGAATAGTTTAAATCTGGTGCCACTCCACATATAGAGTGCTTTTGAAAAAAAATCAATAAAAAGAAACAAAAATATAAATAAATGAGTGAATGCAAAATAAGCAACTGTGCCTTTTATACCTGTTGTTATGGTAAAAAAATGGTTGTTTGGTTTGGACAATGAGGGGAAATGGGCTATTCCCAACTTTTTTGATCCTGTATATTTATCCATGATTATTTTATGAAAATAATAAATAATATATTAAAAATTTGCCTTCTGACAAACTCAGATAGTGGACCAGTCTTAAATACTATTCATTCATAAAACAAAATCAAGGTATTAATATGGGCTGCTTAACTCTCACTGGAAGGTGAAAGCATTTATTATAAAATTAACACAAATATATTATCGGGGTGAAGTCAGTCCATTTTGGAAGATAAAATATTGATTTTGAATTTTTTGATTTTTTTCTTTTAGCTTCTCTTTCACTTTAATTGTACAGTATACAAATTATCGTTATTTTCTTTACTCAAGAATTTTAAGTGGACTTTTGCATGCATTATACAGTAGGACGCATTTATAAATTAACTATATAAATTTATGTGTATTAAAATGTCTCTAGCATCAATCTAAAATCTATTGATCTTTTAAAATCTCCAAATATCATTTCTGTATGTTTTTTGACTGGCCTGCTGCCTGAGTTTCAGAAAACAAAAGAGGCATTATTTTTACGGGAGGAGGAACTAAGATGGTACTGAGGATGTCTGCCTGAAAGGCCACCCTGGGAAGCTGTGTTATAGAAAAACAAGACAAAACATTCAGACAAGAAGGAATTGCCAAGAATCAAACAGCCATCCTAAACAGTTTTGAGAAATCGGAACACCCAAGCCATTTTAGGTATATCAGCAACAAATGTGTCCTTAAAGGAAAAAATAAAATAAAACATAATGGGCTGATCATGAATGTTCTAAAGCTGGTTCTTTGTGACCCAGGCAGAGGTACAGATAACATCGGGAGGAGGCATCACTTTTTCAGCTACCTAGGGTTTACTTTCAGACAACTTTCCCTACATTTTAAAGCACTTGCATTCAGTGTGGTACGATCTGTTTGTAATGTTAATCATTGACTATTGTTCTGCTACTTGGATGTTGATAGTGAAGCAGAGAACAATTTATCATCGTTTATTATGAGTCACTATGCACGCAACTATGCTAAACATGGCGAAATGTATTAAACACTCGTCCAAATATTTATGAACTCTTTACATAATTTAATTTGCTTTTGTACAGTTTTATGTAAATAAATTGCTTGTCATTTTTGTCTCTGAAAATTAAAATATAACATGCTCAAATGGTTTCACACTTGTAAGTGTACTGTTTAATGGTAATTCAATTCTGATTGGACAAGAAGTGAATAGATGTATGTACCAGTTTGATTTAAAATGGTTCACTGTGAGCTAATTTACATGAGATCAAGGAAGGTAATGTGGCAGTAATTATTTATTTGGGTACATCATGCATAATTGACAAATTAATCTGTATAATAATAGAATGAAACTTTGATTCTTCAGTTTCATCAAAATAATTCCTAAAATTAACTCAGCTTTAAAATTCAGGGTATAGAAGAATGTATTAAAACAAAGATTCATTTTGAGGGGAATGGCTCCCGAAATTTCTCACTTAAGATGAAAATAGCTCTAAGTCAGAATGCATCTTTGTATTAGGTTTGTTGTTGTTGTTGTTTGTTTGTTTTTATGGTGCTGTATATCTGGCCCAGAACATAGTCAAAGTTCTGCCATCTGAGTTGCATCATAGTTGTGTTTAATCTAAATGAAAGACAAATAGGGCAAAAATTCAGACTGAAAAAACTTATATCATGTGAAATTTTATAAAGTTCGAAACATAAAATAGAATTTTTATCTTGATCAAATCATTTCTTTCTTTAGTTGAGCCTTCTTTACCTTTTCTGTCTCTTTTCTATCTCTTAACCGTTCCATTTTCTATTTGTTATAAGATTGTACTCATTATAGTGATTATCTTCTTTATTTATGAATTTGTTATCTGTTAAAGCAAATATCTTCTCCCATCCTTCAATCGTGACCTTTCTCCAAGTAGGAGAGTTAGAAAGAGAGTATTTTCTCTCTCTATTACTAGATTAATGGAATCTTTATCCCATCTCACAACAGTAGCACTAAAATCTATCTGTGCAAAACACAAGCATCATAAAGATCCTTGCCTTGATACTTTACTGTTAATTCAACCAACCCTCTATCTGAAAATTCAACCTATTCTACATAAGATGACTTGCACTTTCTTGAATAAAATATATACTTTACTTTGATTTTAACAGGTATCCTTCTTTCTCCAAAGAAGGAATTAGGAATAAATACGGTGAGTAAGTCTGCTTCATGGTATATGAGGTAAAGAAGCAATATGTCCATTCATTTTTGACTTCTACTTTTCTAATAGAACGAAACAGTGTACATAATTTAACAGGACAGTACATAAAATGAAATCAGTATGTATTTCCCTAAATTTTTAAAACAAAATTTGAAAAAAGTATATCTTTTATTTTACCTTGAAATTGTGTTGTTAAATTGATTAAAAAAGTAAAAATAAAACTAAAAATCCTCAAATATGTAAATATAGTGACACATTTTAGAAAGGAGAAAGACATGATAAAGTTTAACAAATGTTGCACTGTATAGTTTTCAAGGCTTACGTTTAATTTTTCTACAATCTCTGATCTGTTACAATGGTCACAACTTGTAAGTTAAAAGGTTGACTTACTAGTCATTTGTTCCCAACAATCCCTTATATTTTACACCATCCATTATGGTTTTAAAAGTGTTACTATAAATTTTAAACTGTAGAAATTGTTACATGAGTAATCTGTAAAAGTGAATTTTACTCAGTAAATAATTTTTGGATTGATAGAATTTGAGCACAGTGGTGTACCAATATTAAGATTTTTCCTTCTACTGGCTCATGGACTAATAAAAATATATTTTGAAGATTTAGTGGAGTGATAAGAAAAAGAACCTGTCCATATTTACCTGAATAAAATTTACTTCTTTGGTTAAATGAGAATTTGGGTAGTGGATATAATCATGCTGATTGGCAGATAATTGTCTTCACTTGACATTGCTCAGGATACCCTGGCAGTAATAATAACCTGTATAGAATTTGTGACAGCATAAATCTAGAAGAATTATAGCCTAGTTTCTTGCTCCTTAATACCCTGGGCTCAACTATCAGTCAGTGAAGTTCTGGTGAACTTTGTCTGATTAGTCTAGCTTCGGGAACTTGAATCATCACATCTGGCAGAATTATCAAAATCATCAGCCCTTTTAAAATTGGCAAATTAGTTTCAATGGGCTGATTTCGCAAAAAAACAGTCAGTTGAGTTTCTTTCTTCCTCCTTTTTACTTTCCACTCTGAAACTTTTTTGTCCTATCCTAAAGTCTCTTGTCACATTTGAGAAGTTATTTGCACTAATTTCTTTCAAAAGCATATCTAGTTTTCCCAAAAGTTGGGTGTGATACTAAGTAGCTAAAAAAGAATTGCAGGATTTGCAACTCATTCACTTTAATTTTAGTGAAAATTTAATATAAACTACTTGGGCTCTTAGGGAGAAGAATAAATAGGGACTAAACATATATTTGTTTATTGTCTCATCTTTATTCTGTACTCTAATACTTGTTTATAAACTTTATAAAAGAAGGTGATTAACCAAAATAACATAAATTTTCTAAGCTACAGGGAGAATGAACATGAATGTAAAACACAGAAAGTTAATTTATGCTCTTCTTTAACCCTAAATTTATTTTTTTCCTGTTGTGTTTCTGTTAAATGTAAATTATTTTCATTGGTTTAATTTAATATATGATCCAGATGGGAATAATTTTGTTTACTAATTAGAATTCCCAAGGGAAGGTACAGAAGATGGCTAAATAGTTCATAAATGTAAAATTTGCCTCCACTACGTTAAACAAAAATTGGAGGTCATTTGGGATGTTCAGTGCTATTTTTCCATTAAAACCATCATTATTGAAATTATCTATTATCAGAAAGGTCACAAGAAAAATTCGTGAGATCAATGGTGTAATGCTAGAGGTAATCTTAAATATTAGGATGGAATTTGAAAATGCAAAATGTTAATGTACCTGACTTTTTAAAAAATTCATAAAGAAACAAGTGGATAAGCAATCAGAGAGAGAGAGGAAAAAGTTTGATTTTGGTAATTTATTTGAAAGTACATTAAAATCTAGACTTTATATAATTAGTACTAAATTGATAGTTTCACATCAGTTTTTCCTAAGTATGCTTTATACATATTATATGGAACATTTTTATTGCAGTTTTATAGGTTGTTATAAAATTTTGACCACATATTTAAACATTTTTATTGTAGATTTATGTAAAGGAAGTGAGGGCAAAAGAAAACATACTTGAAAGAACCTAAGAAATAAAATAGTTTCGTTAGATTATTGACTTAAAGTTTTAACACTGCCTCTACATGGAAACCAATTATTTGAATGCTTTTTGAGAGCCTACGGTTCAATGGAAATATCAAGTAGCAATTCTTAAACTACAATTTGAGGTCCAATAAGAGACTACATACTGTTAGGTGCACAGTTTTTGTAAAAGAATTTTTAAAATATTGAATTTATTAATATGATGATCAAGTAATCTCTCAAAAAAATTTAGGTATAATTCTCAGTTGAAGCATAATTTAATGCTTGTTTTTTTTTGTTTTGGGTTTTTTTTGTTGTTGTTTGTTTGTTTGATACTGGGGATCAAACTTGGATCCTTGCGCTTGCGCAGCAGGCGGTAAAACAACTGAGCTAAATCCCTGGCCCAGGAAATCTTTTTTTTTTTTTTTTTTTTCCAATGGTTGGTTTTTAAATCAATGTTTATCCATCTATTGGGAGTCCAAATGTTTATTTTTTCTTCTTTTCCTTAGCGGGTCCATATTTTGTTTAGTTGTGTGCAACACCAAATCAGAGAATTAGATAAGTAGAAAGTATTAAGCAATGAGAATGACTGAAGTAGAAAATGTCAGGATATACAAAAGTCAAAAAAAAATTTAAAATGGGGAGATAGCAAATGCCTTGGGCTCTGCAATTCAAAATTAAAATAAAGGATATTATGTAGATATTTATATGACAGAAAGAACAGATTCTGAGGTATTTTGTTTTTTCAGTCTCTTAAATATTTAAATACTGTTCTTGACTGAAGACACATACAAATACAGGACTGTACTTGGGCAGTTAATTTTAGTTTATTGATCTTAACATACACCACAAACTAATTCCACTGACACTAATTTTGAATTTTCCATGGCAAATCATTTTTCTTCTTTCTTTAATTTAACCCTACTTGCCTAGAATAGTTCTAGTTTATGGCCTTCTCCAGCAAATTCATTATTACCATCCTTTATTGTTAAATTACATGGTTGCCCTAGTTACCAGGGTTATTCCTTCCAAAGACCAGCTTCCCACTGACCAGTTACTCAAAAATCTCATCCCTAGATCCCAAAAGGTAGACTATGAGTTGCAGGTTAATACACAGAAAGTGCCCCGGCCCCGGAAAGGAGTTCACATTTTAATGCAGAGATTATCATCAGTAAAAACTTAAAAACATGTCTTCTTCTGGAAATAAACCTTTGAGGTTAGAAGTGAGAGATGTGATATTTTCAATGGGCTCAAAAACTTTAAACTCCATAAATAAATGCCATAGATAAGTACTTCTTGTAGTTAGAAAAAAATAGTCAAGACTCTGAATAAAAAGCAGCAATAATTGTAATGAATATAACAGGGTCTTTGGAGCAAAGGCACTTATCTTGTTTTCATGTTTTCCAAATTTTATACAATGATATAGAGTTTACATTAACAATTTTAAAAGTGAGCATTTTCAAGATATTTCAAAATTCTGGGTTGTTGAGTAGAACTTAAGAGTAGTAAAATAGTTTTTTTTGTTTTGATACTGGGGATTGAACTCCAAACCTTGTGCTGGAAAGGCAGGAGGCGGAACCACTGAGCTAAATCCCTGGCACCCCCCAAAATAGTTTTAAAACGATGGAGTTTTTCTTTTAATAATACCCCTAAAGAAATTGTATTAAAGTTTATTATTGATCTCTTGTGATATTTGATTTTAATTATTTCATATCCCAGCAAAGTGAATACATTTTGCTAAATAACTTCATAAGTTGTTGTCATCAAACCAGTACAAAAGAAATAATCTTTACATAAAATCTAAGTATGAAAATAGTTAAGCCACTGAATTAAATATGTTTATATTTTGAGTAAAGTAACATGCAACCTAGCAAAAAATCGATAACTATTATGAACCTGTTATCCAGTGTTTGATTAGCATAGGAAATATGGGTGGATGTATTGGTGTGTAAACTAAATTATTTCCACATGTATTCTCCAATAAACTCTCTCTTCCTGCCCCTTTCTCCCTCCCTTCCTCTCTCTCTGTCTCTGAAAATTCAATTTGGAAATTATTATAGATTTTGACTTTGTTGTGGTCAAGGCTAATTGATTGTGTTAAACATCCAGAAGCAATCGATTGAAAAAAACTACTATAAAAATCTATGCCTAGTCTACAAAACAGTTAACGTTCTTATCAACTAAAATAATCTGGGTGCATAATTCTTGAAAAAAGATAAATTCTAAGTTGGTAGGAATGGAGTTCTCAGTCTATAAATTATTAAACATCATAAAAGGAAATGAGAAGGCTTAGAAAACTTATTGGAAAACTTATTGGAAAACATACTGGAAAGCTTGCTTCAATACTACAGACAAAATTGGTACAAAGAGGGTGAATATGCTGAGCTACATAACTCTTATCCAAAGAAACTCAGCCACCAGTGAGCCTCTTTGTGTAATACTTGAACTATGCCTCATGCTATGTCAATTACTGGGATGTCTAAAGAGATGTTTAGCACACTGGTTAAATTGCAGATTCATTTTCCTGTTTTTTCTCTATTTTCATTAGAAGAAAGCAAATAGCATAAAAAATGTTTTAAATTTTCTCTCAGCTTAGGATTTATACATCTTCACAGCCAGCATTTTGTTATCCTCAGGCTGAAAGGCTCTGAGTCATCAGAGAAACACTCCAGTTTGACTATAAGTGTAAGACGATTGTAATGACAGAGGTATAGGTGGGAAAAAATAATCTTCACTCTATTGTAATCAGGCCCAACTCTCAAGCATTTCCTTGGCATTTCAATTGAGATGAAGGCATCAATTTATACTTTAACTCTTCAAGAATGGAAGGAAGATATGTAAACAGAAGGCTATAGCTAGGCTTAATTTTAATCATGAGATACAAATATAAAAATGTTTACTCAAGACAGTGGATTGGAGCAAAATTACTGGAAGCTAATTTGAAAATAATATTTGGGTTGATTGTTTTCATCATAATAATTAGAAAAAAAGGACTTTATCTCTGTACTACTTGTTCTCGAAAACACGGTGGCAAAATAATTCTCAGAAGTTTTATTCCTCCCATACTGATTTAAAGTCACCATCACTGGGAAGAATACATTTATTTCACCAACTGTTGTCAACTTCTATCTAGGAAAGACTAGATCTCCCAATTGGATCCAAATTTATTTTTCAGCTGTAATCTGACAACTTTAATGTGATATCATCCTTATAACTATGTGATACACAGCATCATTTCTAGGATTAAAATGAGAATGCATATCCCAGTAAGCAACACCTTCACAAAGGTGTCATGACACTTCTCAGTCTTCTCTAATTAGTCAAGAAAAACAGTTATTTGGAAAAGTTGTCTATTAAGATGATCATTGCAATTCTAGCTTTCATAGGATTTCTCTTCATAATCAAATCCATATGAATAACACAATTCCAAACAAAATTTCTGAAAAATGTATCATATACTTGCAGTAAAGTTACTCATATGTCTTTTTTCTTCTACCTTGCTTTAGTTTGTATATTTTCTCCAAAAATTGTTAAAAATATTTAGTTTCTCTCCCCCCTCCCCCCCTCCCCCTCTCTCCCCCTCTCTCTCCCTCTCTCTCCCTCTCTCTCCCTCTCTATCTCTGTGTCTTTCTATCTTTCTGTCTCTCACTTATACTGGGGATCAAATGCAAGACCTTCACTCTGAGATACATCCTGTGTAATTTTTAATTTATTTTTTGAGACATTGTCTCTGTATGTCAGTAAGTTGCCCAGGCTAGACATAACCTTGTGGTTCCTTCTTTTCAAGAAATGAAATCCAGGAGAGAGGCAATCTGGGGAAATATACTGAAATTGATAGAACTACACAGCGCTTGATTCTTGATATGTCCAAAGACAAAAAGAGTGAAAGTTTTTGAACTAAACTGTAGGGTGTCTACCTTGGCTAATTGCAGCAGGAATGGGCATTCAAGATTAGGAATGAGGATGGACAAATAGGCAGAAGATACGATGAGTTTTTTCAGGCAAAAAACCCCCCAAACAACTGTGTAATGACAAAGGCATCTGTGAGAATATGAAGATTTGAAGAATTGAATGAGGTTCTGGATGGCCAGATGATAGAGAAAAAAAAATATATGTGAGTTTTGGGGTGATAAGGAGGTAGTAAGTGTAATGGAAATACTATAAAGAAGGACATAGACATCTAAAACTTTCTGTTTTCCTCCCTGAAAATTCTTTAATATTTTACAATGAAAAATTGTTTTCCATTAGAAAAGAAATATGAAATATTTGAAGAAACTGAAATATTCTCATGTTGTCTCCGTAGTTGTGAGATGGACAGAATTTCTCTGTCCATCTCAGCAGGGTCCTGCATTCATTCAGAAAAGTCAATGATCATTCATCATCCAGTTTTAAAGCTTCTATTCACCCTGTTTTAGTTCATTTGAGTTGCTATAACAAGGTTCCATTGACTGAATAGTCTACAAAAGGAACAGATTTATTTCCTATAGTTCTGGAAACTAGAAGTGTGAGATCAGGATGCCTACAAGGTCTGGTTCTTGTGAGGGTCCTCCTCCAAGTTGGGTACTATTAACTTCTTGTATTCTCAATGACCAAAGACAGGTGAGAGAGTTTCTGAAGTCTCTTTTGTAAAGGCACTAATCCCATTCACAAAGTCTTGACCTTCTGACCTAATCACCACTGTAAAACATCACCTCATAAGACTTTTACATTGGGGATTAGAACTTGAACATATGAACACTAAGGACACAAATATTTAGTCTTTAAAATTCATTTTATTGACAGGGATTCCTACATCTCTTGGCAACAGTGGTGAGTTTGCTCATTTCTGCCTCTGCTTTTATTCTTATTATGACCAATAGTTTTTCTTTTAATATACACTGTATGACATGCAAAGCAACTAACTACAATTAATTCTTAAATCTATTGTCCCTGGCTGCAGAAGAAAGCTGTCTTTATGTTCAGTAAGGAGAAGATAACCAACCCAAGCACAGACAAAAACAATTCTACAGGTGAGAAAAAGAGAAACCAGTGGTCACATAGGTGGTGGTCAGTATTCCTACACTTCAATAATGAAAAGTAGGCCAGAAGTTCTCATCGTGCTATAATACAGCAGTTTTATAAATACTGTTGCTTAGTACGAGTTTCCACATCAAAGTCAGCTTCATCATTTCTGGACAAAATACCTGATAGATAGACACAACTTAAAGGAAGAAAGGTTCAGTTTAGCTCACAGTTTGGTTTGGTCCAAAGGCAGCTGGCTCCAAAGCAGGAACCTAAATGTGGAAGTGTGTGGCAGAGCAAGCTTCCATATTTAATTGCTGCTAAGGAGCAGAATAGAAGAACAGCACGAGAGAGGAATAGGGCAGAGGTTTATATAGTACCCAAAGCCAAAGTTCCATGACCCAGTGAGACAAATCCAAAAGTTTGCTTTACTAATCTGCTAGTCATTTCTTAATCCAATGAAGTTGCTATATTAGTACTAAAAATCACAATGCATTACTAGGCAACATCACAACCAAACATATCTCCTTAAACCATACTTAATGTCTAAAGACTACTGTAAGTCCATAATTCCACACAACACAATTTAACTAATTTATAGTCATAAATGCAATAATCCCTTCTTCAGAGTCTCAACAGTTCCAACATGTTTTAAATTTTGCTCCTAAAGATGTAATAGGGCTCATTCTCAGGTGATGTCTTTTTTAAAATCATGCTAGAACTTGTTTTGTAGGTCTTACTTTTAGGTAAACAGGGTAAGACTTAATGCAACTACTTAGCTATGAACGTAATACAAATTTTTAACACTTATATAAATCCAATGTACAATAATTTAGGATTAACATTCCCATTCCAAAAAGGAGGAACTGGGAATAGAAAAAAAGCAATACCAACACAATAGCAAAGCAATACCAAAACCCAGCAGGGACACAACTCCATATCCAGCATCCAGAGCACATAGTAGCAAAATGTAAGTTCCAAAGTGGGTTAGCCACATCCTTATGGCCTTACCAGTTGCAGCCTATAAGACCTTTCTATTTTGGGTTGGATCCACTCATGGAGTATAGCTTTCCTTTCCTAATTTACACATTTCAGGCATCTTCAACTTCCTAGGATCACCACGGAAACTTTGGCTTTATTCCTATAACATCATGCATTGTCCTCTTAGATACTCATTGTGTGACCTCCCAGGCTTTCCTCTGAAATATGAATGGAAGCCCTCCTGATTCCACAGCTATTACAGTATGCATGCCAATAAAACCAGCATCCTATGGGTGACATCAAGGTCCACTATCAGCAGAAGAATTACCTATTTTCCCTAGGAAATATTTCCCCATGATGGTAGCAGCCTCTGAGGGCATGCGTAGCTGAATATGGTAAAATAAATTTTAGGGAACCAACTATGTAGAAGGCCCTTTTAGAATAAGGGAACCGGGGCCGGGGATTTAGCTCAGTGGTTCAGGGCCTGCCTCGCAAGCGCAAGGTCCTGAGTTTGATCCAAAAAAAAAAAAAAAAGAATAAGGGAACCTGGCACTCTCTACTCAATGAAATTTTGGTACTGTTGCACTCTTAAGCCTGCTATGAATGAGTTCTTGTTGAATCTTGAGATGCCCTCAAGACATCTTTCTTCTTGTTCCAGTATAAAGTATTTGTTCGTATTATCTGTAGCAGTCACACCTCCTTTGAACCCAGGATTACTCTTGGTACATTCAGGGCCAAAATTTAAACTTTCAAATTTTTCTCTTTGCTTTTGCTCCTGATTCTAAGTATAAACCTGACTAAAATCATCCAGCAGTATCCATGACACAGTCTGAATATTGGGCTGTCATTAAATTTTGTTTACCAGACTAATTTGTCCACTGGCCTTAATTTCAGACTCCTGAAAAGTCTCATGACATGGGCAAAATATAACAATTTTCTGCAAGAGTACAATACATGTGTGCTCTAGCCCGATCACTAATGGTATCCTTGTTCCCAAACCAAACTTTGACAGCCTGGCCTTTATTGTCTGCATTGCTATCATGATCCTGGAGTTGACTAAAATCACCCATCATACTCTGTTCACTGAATTCTGGCCCTCCTCTAGCCCACTTCTTCACACCTTTCCAATGTCCTCACATAAACCAGTTCCAAAAGATTCTAAGCCACAAAGTGAGGTACAATGACAGCAATAACTCCATTTTAGGTGCCAATTTTCTGTATTAATCAGCTGGCCTGTTACTGGACACAGTACTCAAAACTCATAACTCAAAAGAGGAAAGGTTTAATTTGGTTCCGGATTTGGGTGGATTTAGTGACTATTCAGCACCTATTCAGCTGCCTCCAAGGCAGGGACATCATGGCAGAAGTGTGTGGTGGAGTAAAGCTGCTTAGTTCATGGCAGTTAGAAGCAGAAAACAGGAGCATTGGGAAATGGGGAAAGAACCACATATAGCACCCAAGGCCATGTCTCTATGACCCACTAAGTCACACCCAGGATCACATTGTAATAATCTATTAGATATTTCTTTTTCAAGTGGCATATCAGCATTAACAGGCACAGTGATTAAATTTTTCTTCCATACTCTTTCAATACATGCATAAAGGTGGAAATCTGCTACTTGTATGAGCCATTTTGGCCTCTGTCTTCTTTTGGTTAGCATTTCAGCTTTTCATTGCTACCTTTATGTATTTCCATTTTTTCCTGTCCATACACTAAGTGGAAAACCTAACTTGGGTCAATTGGATTCTTTCTTCAGTTAAAGAAGGGCTCAGAGACAGAAAATGACTTGACCTGACTGATTTTGATTGAGGACCCCAGAAGATTATACTCATTAACCTAGAGACCCAGGGCTCCTTGCAAAGAGGACTCTAATAGTAAAGATATCATCTGCTTTTTATTGGGCATTTTAGTTCTAATACTTGCAATACACACTTAATGATACTCATTAAAGAATCAAAAGCATGAGAACACAGATGACAATTGCATATTCTCAGCATCTGTACATATCATTGTTCTTCCTACTTTACTAGTTATATCTACTCCAATCTTCCCAATACTATGCAGTGCTATAGTTTGACACATTCACTGTTCTTAGATTACCTTTTGTATTTCAATCTTTTGATAATTTTTCATGATAGTCCCAATCACAAAACATGTACTTCTTTAAAACCTGTTCAAAAGATATTCATAGTACAAAGTCTAGATTAATCACAGATTCTTTATCATTTGGTCTGTTTATTTTACCTCAAAATTATCTATTTATTAAAACTCACACTTGGGGAAGAAATGATAGTTCTCATTTCTTGAAATAAAACCACTAAAAACTCTTAGAATATTGTTTCACATTCCTCTCTTTCTCACAGCAGAAGAGTAAATTCATTTATGTGTGAAAAACAGACATTAGTCCACTTTCTTTTTCAAAATCAAGTTATTTTTCAAATTAAAAAATATTGACTATAGAAGGCCATTATTCTCTTTCACCTTCCTTAGTGAACTAATTGTTTCTTACATTTACATCCTACCCTGTAGATCATACTATACAGATATAGATAGGGATATAAAAGGAAGTGGAGATAAAGAGACTTATAGATTTTTCAGCATCTTTTCATGGTCTGTTTTTAAACAAATTCTAATGATAGAATGTGGCCACTCCCTGATTTGATTGTTAAAATTCTTACCATAATATCTTGTCTTTATCTAGAAGTCTCATTCTAATAAAAAATATAGTCTACTACTAAAGAATTTCCAGAGTGACATTACATGTGGTTATAGAATAATTCTTGCAAATAATTGTGGACCTTTTCTGCTAAATCATCCAGTATGTTTCAACATTCACTAGTGCACTAGTATTGAGTGAGTGAGCTCTGATTAACAGGTGTCTTTACTCACATTTCATGAAAAGGTACTATGATTCATAGTAATACAAAGGGTCAAAAAAGTGGATCATAATATTCCTCTTTGAGACTATCTGAATTAACTTTGAGTATGTTTCAGAATTTGTAATATGAAATAAATCATACCCATAATGCTGCTTTGGTGAAAATAATAATAAAATAATAAAATTCATTAATTTCAAAATGTTTTGTTTTAACTTCTTCAGAACTGTTACTAATTATTTCCATGTTTTATGTAACAACTGATGCAACACACACACACACACACACACGTGCATGTGCACAGCCATGCACAAGCACAATCTCTGCCAGTTCTTTTTTGTTTTTATGAGGTATGGCTATATATAATATAGGTATATATGATGGCATTACTATAGTCAGTTGTTCAGTCTGATGATAAATAGGCACTTTGATGCTTAGCCATACTTTTTTTTTTAAACCTGGGCCAAGCTAAGGAATTTTTAATAAAGATAACCATGTCTTGGTTTAATACTAGAAGTTTATAATTATGTGAAGAATTAAAAAAGGAGATTATGGTAGTTCCTCTGATTATGATTTTTAAAATTACTTAAATTTTCTTTCATAAGCTGAAATATAAATTATATCAATTTTATCTAACTTGTAAGAATGAAGTAGATAGTCTGGAAAGTACTCAATGTGAGTTTAGGTTTATGCTTTCATATTTATAATGAAAAAATAAGACTTACAAGTATTTATCAACTACACACATTCTAGGCTCTGAATTTATTTATATATATGTATTATTTTTTTGCTTCAATTCTTTTATTGGTACATTTTAGGTATACAATACGTTTACATTTATCATTGGGTGCTTGCACCTGTACATGATGTATCTTGGTTCTTATTTTTTCCCCATTACCTCTGCACCCTTCACCCCCTCCACCCTTCCCTATTTACATAGATTTTGTTTCCATTTTTTTCTTTTTTCATAATTTTTCCTTCCCTGCTTTCCTTTCCCCTTCCCCTCCCACTTCCCCTACCCCTTTTGACCTTTTCTTCCTATTTCAAATTATCAATTTTTCATTTTAATTGTTTTAATTCTTATTTACACTTTCAGTTTCTCATACTAGAGAAACTATTTGGTATTTACTCTGAATTTCTATTATCTAATCATTATGGTCTAAATAAATATATGATTTAAATGCTATATGCCCATTTTAAATTGGGGAAACTGAGTGTTTTTCAAATTAAATAAATTTTCAGTTATTCATTAAAAAATTAGGGAGTTCAAAACATAGTAAAATGACTTCAATATCCATCATTCTATGTGCATAACTACCACCCACATTTTCTTCTAATTTAGTTTTTCTTCAAATCTGCCTAGTGATTGTGCCTGGTACAGAATATTTTCCTTATAGCTTATGACACACTGTAAGGGTACCAGAAAAAATGTTTTTTTCTAGATCAGGGTTTCTCAACAGTGACACCATTAATGTTTTGGCCTAGATAATTCTGCATTGTGGAGGACAGTGCTAAGTGTTGTAAGAAGTTTCACGCAAACCTGTCCTTTACCTACTAGATGATAGTATCACCTTCTCAGTCATTATAATAAAATATCTATAGAAATTGCCAAATGTCCCTGGAGAGGACATTCCCTTCATGGAGGAGTTGGAAAAATGAGGGGAGCTGGAGAGTTTGGACAGAAAACAAACTTGCCATGATTGAGAATCAATGCCCCACAGCACATTTACTCTTTAATTTGTTCAAATCCCCGGCCATAACACTGAAGTACATAACAAGAAGCACATTTTTTTGTTGTTTTATCTTGCATATTGTACAATTTAGGTAGAAATCTCAGGTATAAAGAAAGTATATTTTAGTAAGACAGGTTGTTTAAGCAAAAAAAGAATGTAGAGTGTTATTAAAGTTCCAAAACAGAATCAACTTTATACAGAGGTGCTATTTTTTATTACAGAGGTGTTATTTTTAAAAAAAATGTCTTGCTCTCATTTCCTTCTTTTTTTGACTCTTCCCACTGCCTGTTGTAAACCATCTACAATTTCTTTTTTCTTGTCTTCCTTCTTTCTTCTTCTCTCCATTTCTCTGCCCTCTACATCTCTTCTTTCTTCCCTCATTTTGTCCATTTATCCTTAATTTATTTTTGTATCTGTCCATCTCTCTATTCTTCCCTTCCTTCATTCCCTCTATTCCACCTTCTTTTTTTCCCATCCAAGGCATTGAAAAGAAACATAATCAGTTCACAGTAGCACATTTTACTTTAGTCTTTCATTTTCCAGTCAGTCTTGAAAATGAGAAGTTGCAAATTACAAGAAATTATGAGTTTGCATAAAATTTTAGACTTCAAAATCATTCATATTGTGCTTTCAGATATAATGCTGAAAAATTCTTTAGCAAGAAATTATATATTGCCATTGAGACTAAAATGAATCAATTGCTACAAAAGACATTGAGTTTAAATATCGACATATAGTGATTTAATTTCATGTAATTAGCACTTTGCTGATATTTTTATTTTTTTACCAAGATAAAATGTAACAGACAGATTTTACCCAGTATTTTAAAAGGCATTTATTAAATACAATGAACCAAGGACATTAAGAGTAATTTCAAAATCCCTTTTCTTTTTGTGCATAACTTGTTAAGGTCAATGATATCTTCAAGGTAGATATGATGAGAGGAAATGGTTCTTTAATATTTTTGTCTTATTTATTTGATTAAAGTTTGTAAGTAATAATAGGAATCCATATGGATTACATAGAAGTAAAATCAAAGGGCCTGAATCAAAACAATTCAGTGAAAAAATATGGCATTAATAATCAGAAGAATATTTATTTCACTTTTGATTACATTAACTGCTTATCAATTTTTCAAACCAAGTGTTTTACTTTTAAAAAGGGAATGTAGATATGATAATCTAGTAAAGATTAATAAAGATCAATGATGATTTTTCAGGGAAATAATTTCAAATCTTGATGAGGTGTTGAGGGGAATAAAGAGTTGGGATTGCTCATAAACAAGTAAAAAGACTACATAGCTCTATTCTTTTCCAATCTTCTTTTTCATTAAGTTTTAAGTGAACTGAAGAAGTAATCTGACTTATATCTCCAAGCTTGGAAGGAAGTAAATGTGGCTTTTTCTATACATTTCTTATACTGAAAACAGTGGCAAGCACTGACTCCCATTGTCCCAGGACAATGAATGATCAGAAAGGGACAGTTTTAAATAACATTTCTCAGTTGACCTACTAACTGACCTGATCATGGATGAGACCAATGTCCAAGGACAGAAAGTAAGTTCAGAGATTTAGCAACTCCAGGGATAATTAGCCAACTGGCCACCAGTGCTACCATCAAGAAAAGCTCATGGCTATTTTAAACTACAAAAATAAAATGGAGTTTTACTCCAAATGTGACTTCTGCATGGCCGCCTGAAGTTCAAGAAAAAATGCAATGCAGCACCCATCATATTTGATAGGGTTTAATCAGAAGTCTTTTTTTTTTTTTTTTGGTACCAGGGATCGAACTCGGGTCCTTGTGCTTGCATGGCAAGTGACAGAACCACTGAGCTAAATCCTCAGCCCTAATCAGAAGTCATTTTGGAAAGTAGTTTTTTTTAATTAAGATGGAGCCACAGAACAACTACTGAACAACATCATTCCAGTCTTATTCTACCTCAGTGGCAGAGACAGCCATGAGACACATTTGTGGAAGAGATGCGGTCTAGACATTTACCTCCTGAAATATGTAAGTTCAAGTCAGATGGACACAGAGCTCTGCCCTTCATGGTGAGAAGCCAGGTCCAGTATGTGTGGCTTTCAAAAGAGTCTGGATCTCAAAGTGCTGGTTTGCTTGCATTCCCACTCTTCTTCCTACATCCAGCACAGAGACCAGTGGTCTGATTGCTTTCCCGATTTACCACCCTCGGGAAAGACAGTCTTCAACTTGGAAGGTTGCCACAACCTGGGGTGTATGGACAGATGGTTCTCTGAAGTACGGGTGGCACTTCACAATCCCTCAGGCCATAAATCTAGGCAGAGAAATCCATCAGTTGCTAGGCAGAGAAAACCAAGTCCACAGATCCTGCAAAGAAACCACTCATTCAAAAATACAAAGGAATTTTTTTTTAACTTATTTTTCTCTTCTTCATTTAGTAGGGCTTGGGTATTTTTTCCTTTTATTTTTGTTCCTTTTCTTCTTATTTTTTCTTTATTTTGCTCACTGTATTTTCTTTTTTCTTCTTTTTAGTTTATTCTTTTCTGATACCTTTATCTACTTCATTAATTCCTTTTTGCTTCTTAATATGATCCTTTATCTCATTTTTTTGTCCTCCTCCTCATCTTCCATTCTTGATTTTTCAAATTTTACTTTGTCATTCTCCTATTCCCATCCTTTCTATTTTTCTTTGTATAACAATTATTCTTTATTAATTTTACATGGTTAATTCTAAGCTATTTCTTTTAAACTCTTTTTATCATTAGAGGAGGTGTAGTTGTTGCATTTGGTAGATAGTTACTATATGTCAATATTTTGTCTTAGTGTTTAAACTATAACTACAGATTTCTTATCTATAGTTAAGTGTGATACATTATTGATTCTAATTATATGTCAATATCCTCTTTGTCTTTGACTCTATTATTGTTGCTGATTTTTTTTGGGGGGGTGGGATACTTGTTACTATTAATTGCTTTTCTCTGTATCCCAATATCCAGATTGCCTTTGTGTCATAAATAATACTGCAGTCCATTCCCAGAGAACTGGGTCTAGGCCAAGTATACCGCATTCTCCCTTCCCAAATTAGTGGAGATGGTTGGATCTTGGAAGAGAGGCTATAGTTAGGAACGTTTATAGTTAGTTACCCATGTCTATATTGAATTACTGAAAGGTAGACACTAAATGAAGAGGTCTCCATGCTTAACAACAAAGTTTTTCTACTATAATCAATCCATTAACCTCAGGACACAAAAAATAGAAACTTGAGAAAGCAAGGCAACAAAATGCCCCCAAAACTCCTAACTTCCCAAAAGCTAAGCCATAAAGCATCAGTGTGGAGAAAATAAAATCCCCAACAGCTGAACTATTCAAGATGATATAAGAGGAAATAAAAAATAATCAGTACGATTCTTGGCAAGCTCAAAGAAGATATAGCTAAAAAGATATAGTGGACACTCAAGTTACAATCAGCCTAACATACAAAAAACTTGGATTATATACTGGAATGTTAGTTTTAATTTACAAACAGAATTTTGAGATACAACCTGAATGCTAGCTGATTGTGCTGCAGATAGTCTCAGACACAGATTTAATTTAACCCTTAAAAGGTTCTGGAAGGAACATTACAACACCCTTTCCAGTGTGGGGTTAACTGAGAAAATCCTGGACCAATGTCTCTCTAAGGACACTGAGATCTATCAGTATATAGGAGAGACACTTTGAAGGCTGTGTAGAGGAGCCTTAAAATTAACCAATTTGAGTTACAACCAGACCTAACTAACGAGTTGAGTTCCTAAGTCAAAGGTCTACTGTAATAGACTTAATAAACAAAATAATCAACACATTCAAAGAAGACAGTAATGAAAAGCTAGATGAGCTAAATAAAGTGATATAAAAATATTAATGACTAGTTTAGCTGAGAATTAGAGTTCATAAAAATGTACCAAACAGAAATCTAGGACATTAAAAATTGTAGTGAACATATGGACAGTAGAAGTTACCAATGTAAAGAGAAGTTATCAGAAACAGAAAATCAGGCTGGCATTGATGACCAGTTACTGAGAGATACTTTTAAAACTGCAAAAGAACATGAAAAATGAACCCAATCTCTACTAGATGATGCAAACAGACTAAGGTGAACTAGAATTAACAATAAATCAGAAGACAGCATAAATGGCATAAAGCATGTTTATAAAAATAATAGCAGGAAACTTTCCAAATATGCTGAAAGTATTTAACATTCAGATAAGTGAGACATACAGAACCCCAAATAGTCACAGTCAGAAATGAACTTCTCCATGACACACCATAGTCAAAATTCCAGATGTCCAACACAAGAAAAAAAGCTGTTAGAAAAAGCAACAAGTCACTTATAAAGGTAAACTCATTAAAATTAGAGAAGATTTCTTAACACACACACACACACACACACACACACACACACACAAATTCCAAGAGGGTTTGGAGGAAAGTGTTTCAAACCCTAAAAGAAAGTTACTTCCAATCCAAAGTGATACACCCTGAAAAACTATCTTTTAAAATTAATGCAGAAATAAGACCTTTCTATGACAAAGCACACCTTAAGAAATTTATGACCACCAAATCAGCACTACCAAAAATTCTCAAGGATATCTTAGAAAGAGACAATGAAGGCCAAAATGCCAAACTGTCTAATAGAATGAATACACCAGGCAGAGAGTGCAATTAAGAAGCAGGAAAAAAAGGGAAACAGGAATAGAAAAATAATTCAATGACAAGAATAAGTCAATTCCTTTCAGTATTAATCCTCAATGTGAAAGGTCTCAATTCTCTAGACAACAGACACAAATTGGCATATCTGATCAAGAAACAAAACAATGTGATATTGTATGCAAGAAACACATTTAATCAAATATGAAATTCATAGACTAAAAATCAATGGATTAAAAAACAATATTCCATACAATTATAACCTAAAAACAAGCAGGAGTAGCAACCTTAACCTCAGACAGTGTGGATCAAGACAAAACTGATCAGAACAGTCAAAGAAATTCACACTGATTAAGGGAACAATTCAAGAGCAAGAGAGAACAATTGTAAACATAAATACATCAAACACCAGTGCACACACATTCATAAACACTACTGGATTTAAAAATATCAGATAAACATCAACACAGTTGTAGCAAAGGGGCACTCAACACCCCCCATCACAAGAAGGCATATCACCTAAACAAAAAATCAACAAAGAAATATCAGAGTTGAACCAAACCTTTGAACAAATGGACTTAATAAGTTATCTGCAGAATGTTCCATTTGACAGAAAGCACCCTCTCCTCAGAAACACATGTGTTTTCTTTTCTAAAATAGACCACATACTAGTCCACAAAACATGCTTAAGTAAATGTAAAATGCAATCAAAATTATCCAATGCATATTATCAGATCATAGTACAATGAAATTAGAAATCAATGGCAACAGAGATCACAAAAATTATGCAAACACATAGAAAATAAACAATGCACTCTTGCATAATCAATAGTTCACCAAAAAAAAAAAAATCAAGGAAGGAACAAGACATTTCCTAGAATCAAATAATAATGCCAGCACAACATACCAGAACCTATGGGACACGGTAAAAGCAGTCCTCAAAAAATAATATCTGTGAATGCCCACATCAGAAAATGTAAGTTAAACTAAAAAGAAGAACAAGCCAAAACCAAAGGTAATAAAAGAAAGGAAATTATAAATATCAGAGCAGAAATTAATGAAACTGAGACTAAATGCAAATACAAAAATCAATAAATCAAAGAATTGGTTCTTTGAAAGAATAAATAAAATAGACAGACCCCTGTCTAGTCTTCCAAAATAAAAGGAAAGAAAAAATCCAAGTCAGTGCAATTACAAATGAAAAGGGCTAAATCACAACAACAATGGCTTGAAATCAAAAGATTATTAGTAAGAAACTACTTTGAAAAACTGTACTTCAGTATTTTGAAGAATTCAGAAGAAATATATATCTATTCCTAGATACATATGAATTATCAAAACTGAACTAAGAAGATATAAGAACCCTAATTAATCCAATAATAGGCAATGAAATTAAAGACATAGTAAAAAAAAAACTCTATAAGATTAGAGAACCCCAGCATTCCCTGGAGTCACTACTGATTTCTGTAAAAGTCTAATGCCCATACTCCTCAAACTCTTTGATGAAGGTACAAGGGAAGGAATGTTCTCAAAGTCATTTCTGAAAGCTAACCTTACTCTAATTTCAACATGAGACAAAGACCCAATGAAAAAAGAGAACTAGAGTCCAATCTCTATTATGAACATGCATGCAAAAATCCTTAGCAAGATACTGGCCAACAGAATGGAACAAATTACCAAAGACATCATACATTGTGATAAACTAAGCTTCAAATCAAGAATACAAGAATGAGTCAACAAACACAAATTAATTAACATAATATATCACATAAAGAAAGCAAAGACAAAAATCATAGGAACATCTCAATAGATACAGAAAAAGCTTTTGACAAATCCAACATACAATCTTGATTAAAAAATAAAACTATGAAGAAAATAGTTACAGAAGGACTATATCTAAATCTGATAAAACCCATTTATGATAAAGTCTCTGCCAACATCCTATTAAATGATGAAAAACTGAATGCTTTACTTCTAAATTCAGAGACAAGACAAGGATGTCCACTATCACCATTTCAGTTAAAGCCAGAACAATAAGGCAAGAGAAAGAAATAAAAGGGATATGTACAGGAAAGGAAGAAATAAAAATATCATTGTTTACAGACAATATGCTCCTTTACACAGAAAACTCAATAAATTCCATCAAAAGACTCCTATAGTTAATAACCAAATTCAGTCATGTAGCATGACAAAATCAACACACAAAGACCAGTACTGTATCTGTCCACCAATAATGAACTCACTGAGAAAGAAATTAAGAGAACTATAACATTAATAGCATCAAGAAAAATAAAATATTTAGGAATTAACGAGTGAAAGACATCTACAATGAAAATTACAGTACTCTGAAAAAGGAGATTGAAGAGGACATCAGAAAAATGGAAAGCTACCCTGAGTTCCTGATTAGACAGAAACAGTATTGTCAAAATTGTCATATTCCAAAGCTGATATACAGATTAAATGCAATGCCAATCAAAATAGTATTCCTCAAACAACTAGAAAAAACAATCTTAAAATTCATGTAAAACTAGAAGAGACGCAGAAGAGCAAAACCAATTCTGAGCAGCAAGAGCAAAGCAGAAGCCATCCACAATGCTATACCTAAGTTATATTGCAAAGCAACAGTGATAAAAACAGCATGGTATTGACATTATTGGGATAAAAATTGACATGTGGTTCAGTTGAACAGAATGGAGGAGGTAGAGACAATGGCATGCACATTATCTATCTGATCTTTGACAAAGGGGCCAAAATATACACTGGAGGAAAGACTGGGTCTGTAACAAATGATTCTGGGAAAGATGGTTGTCCAGATACATGTGATTGAATCTAGACCCAAATCTCTCACCATGTACTAAATATAACTAAATTGGATCAAAGATCTAAATGTTAGAACAGAGACAGAAATCTGCTGGAAGTTAAAATTGGTAAAGGTATCTAAGACATAGGCACATAAAAAGACTTTCTGAACAGAACTTCAATTGCACAAGAAACAGCATCAAGAATCAACAAATGAGATCCTGTTAAAGAGTTTCTGCACAACACACAACCAGCAGAGAGAAGAGAAAACTTAAAGAATGGGAAAGTGTATATTTTTTT
>NW_004624755.1:1523467-1542206 GCF_000247695.1 Heterocephalus glaber | reverse complement strand
ATTAAGAATTAAAAATAAGAGAAAAAAAATTTTTTTCTTTTTTGCAAATAGCAATAAAAATTATGGGCCTCCTTCAGGGTATGTCTCTGCTGTCACAGTAGGCAACGTAGGAATCCCTGTGCATATAGGAGTCAATGAATCTCAGCAAGCCAGCAGCAGACCAAGTACAGTGGTCTGATGTGCTTTGATTGTAGAGATTCTCTACTTTTCTGCTGAGCTTTAGTTTTCATTGAGGAGCCTGAGAGGCTCTCTTTCTGTTATTAACTTCTGCTCTATCTTGTTGGCGCTCAGGACAAGGGTCTTTATAATCTCCTGTGCCTCTGTAGGGGGGGACCAGGTAGCAGAAAAGCCCGATGGCAGGAGGCCTGTGGCAGGGTGGCGGAGGAGGGGGGTGGGACTGGGTGTTGGAGGCGCCCGCGAGGCTAAGCGGACCTCACCGTGGCCTGAGCGTGTCCTGGGACTACCGCAGAGATTCAAGCTGCTTGTCTCCTGGCCAGTCGCAGCTTAGAGATCGTTGAATGGAGGTGGGTTGTAAGATGCCTCTGTGACCTCACCATGGCATGGGCGTCTAGATTCTTCAATCTATAAAAATCAATAGGATAACTTTCCAATTTTTGTTCTTTTCAATATCTTTCATCACTTTCTTACAATTTATAGTGGAGACAATTTTGACTTCTTTGGTTAAGTCTATTCTTAGGTATTGGGGGAAGGGCAGTAGCTGTTATGATTAGGATTTTTTTTTTTTGCTTTTTGTTTCAGAAGAATCACCATTAACATACAACAATTTTACTAATTTTTAAATGTTTATTTTGTATCCTGCATCTTTTCTATATTTGTTTATTAGTTCTCATAGTTTTCTGATGTAGTGTGTGGGATTTTCTATATAAAATCATAGCACCTCCCATCAGTGACAATCTGAAACTTTCTTTTCTAAATTGGATGCCTTTAATTTTTTTCTTTTGCTTAATCTCTCTGGCTAGGGTTTTCAATACTATGTTTAATAAAAGTGGTGAAAGTGGGCATCCTTATTTTCACAGATCTAAGGAACCTCTCAGATTTTGTCCAATCATTAAAATGTTTTTCATTGGCTTATTTTGTAAAACCTTTATTAGGTTGAATTACATTTGTTCTATACCTAATTTGTTCAATATTTTTACCATGAAGGGATATTGAACTTTATCAAGCACCTTTTCTTTGTGTATGGAGATGATATGATTTTTTGTCCTTCATTCTGCAGTGCTGTATATTACATTTATTGATTTGCCTATGATGAAAAGTTTTTGTCTTACAGAGATGAATTCCTCTTGATTATTGTGAATGATCTTTTTAATGTGCTGTTGTATTTAGTTTGGTAGCATTTTATTGAGAATTTTTGCATCTATATTCATCAAGAATATTATGTCTTGCTCTTGTTTAGTTTCAGAGTAATGCTGATTTATTATTAGTCAACTTTACATTCTTTTAATAAATAGCTTAGATAAAGAAAATATTTATTTTGGCTAATAGTTTCAGTGGCCATGGTTAGTTGGCTGCATTGCTTTTGGAAAAAATCAAATGGTGAAGCAAAACTGCTCATCTAATGGCCAAAGACAAAACAGAAAGACTAGAGGAGAGACCCAGAGTCTGACAGTACCCTTGGAAATCATATCCACATTGAAATAAAAGCTCCCCATAAACTCAAATTCTTAATATTTCTGTCACTTCTCAATAATGCTATATGGCTTAGAAATCAGGCTTGCAACACATGAGCTATTGATAAACTTTTCAGATCTAAACTGTAGCTTCTGACATCATCAAAAGTGTTCGGAAGAGTGGAGAACCCACTTTGCAGTCCCCCTTCTGTCACTGTTAGAAGATATTTTTATCTCAAATAAATTCTTCCTACTCTTAAAAAAAAGTGTTCAAAGAATTCCTTCCTCTTTATATTTGAAGAGAGTATTTTAAGAAGAAATGATAATAGTTCTTTTGAATGTTTGGTAAGCCTTAGAAGTGAAGCCACTTGGTCCTGGGCTTTCCTTTGATGGAAGAATTTTTATTATTGTTCCAAGCTTGCTATTTGTTATTATTATGTTCAGGTTTTCTGTTTTTCAGTTTGTTGATGACTCAATCTTGGTAAAACTGTATGTATCCAGGAATTTAATTTGTGCCTTTCTTCTATGTTGCCAAATTTATTGACATAGAATTATTTTAAAAATTACCTATTCTATCGTCCAATAGATTTAGGGTTTCTGTTTTGTTAGGTCTTTGATCCATTTTGATTTTAATTTAATGAATGGTGAGAGATATGGGTCTAGGCTTAATCTTTTTCATGTGGAAAGCTAGTTTTTCCAGCACCATGTATTAAAGAGGCTATCTTTATTCCAGTGAAGGTGTTTGGTCTCTTTTTCAAAGATAAGGTGGCTTAGTGTGTTTAGAGTTGTTTCTGTGTTTTCTAATCTGTCCCATTGATCTTCAGGTCTGTTTCTTTGCCAGCACTATGTTAGTTTGTTTGTTTGTTTGTTTGTTTGCTTTAATAAAGTAGCTTTGTAGTATAATTTTAAGTCAGGGATTGTGATGCTCCCTGCTTGGCCTTCATTGACCAGATTTGCTTTTACTCTTCTAGATCTGGTGCAACCACCTTGGAAATCAGTGTGGAAATTTCTCCAAAAACTAACACTAGAGATTGCATTTGACTCAACTATTATCGTTCTTGGTATCTTCTCGAAAGAGTTCAAGCCATCATACCACAGTAATATATGCACACCCATGTTTATAGTGGCACAATTTGTTATAACTAAACTTTGGAATTGGCTCAGTGCACTAGTGGATGAATGGATAAAGAAGACATGGCATTTTTTACACAGTGGATTACTGCTCTACTAGATAAACTTGAAGCATTTATAGGTAAATGGATGCCCCTTGAGGTCATACCCTTAGGTGAAATAAATCGGACACATTTAAATATCTCATTGTTTTCTTTCTGTAGTGTGAGAAACCAAAAGGGTAAACAAGGACCAAAGTGCATAATATATATTGGGAAATGGGAAGAAAATATTCAAATGGAAAGGGTAACAAAGGAGGGAAGAGGGGGAAAAGCGTGGAGGGAAAAGAAAGAAAAAGAATAGAAAGAAAAAATGGAAA
Source organism: Heterocephalus glaber (assembly GCF_000247695.1). Next base: position 1,539,086 of record NW_004624755.1, on the reverse strand, counting down.
CAAATATTTTATAAATAAGGAGGAGGGAAGAAGGGTTAAAGGGAGGGGAGGGGACTGAGGAAAAAAGAATCAAGATCAGGGCTGGGGATTTAGCTCAGTGGTTCCAGCGCCTGCCTCGCAAGCACAAGGTCCTGAGTTCGATCCTCGATACCAAAAAAAAAAAAAAAGAATCAAGATCTTTTCTGTGTAGGTATATATTCCTTATGATGAATGTGATCACTATGTATATCTAAAATGTACCAATAAAAAAAGCATTTTGTCACACCACACCACACACACACATGATTTCCTTAGAGGAATATATAAAATTATTGCAGTTATATACAATACTTTGTCTTTTTTTGATTGGCTCCCCAATTGTAGCTCTTAACTTCTAGAACTGAAGGGATAAATATGAATTTTAGTTGAATATTTTGAAGAAACAGTGAATAAAGCCATTTGTGTCTTGATGAATTCTGATATAGGTTCTAGGAAAACACTTGTTGTGAGTCTGAAAGCCAAGTTTGACTTTTTTCTATATTCTATACAAAATTCCAATACCCTACTCCATTCATTCAGTCATTTAGGCCTGTCTCAGGTTCTCATGCAAACTTTACTTGGGAATTTTACACAAACAGTTTCTGTCTTCTGAAATAGAGGCTCTTTTCTCTGATTAAAGATATAAACTTGAGGCTAGGCAGGCTCTTTTTGCATTCATGAAACCCTTTAAGTCTTTTAAGAAAAAGCTATCTTCTGATCTTAGCATGACTAATGCATTCTGGGTTGTGGTCACAACACTTGGGGCAAAAAACAAGAAAAAGGAAAATCAAACTCTTAGCTTCAGATATTTTGCCTTCATGCTATGCCACCACTGGAGATCTTTTTAAGGCTGATCAGGACAGGACTTGTTTCACACAAAATTTTCCTGTGAAAATGCAGTGGGTGGAAGGACTTGAAGGTTAATGCATGAGCAGAGTTCAGCTACTGTGCTGTTTCTTGTTTCCAGGCATTTCTTCTGAGTTATTTATAAATACCATAGATACATTAGATACCCTGTTATTTTGAATGTCTATTTTTAATTAGGCAAGGTACATAAGCATTTTAATTAGAAATCCAAATATATCATGTGATCCCCAGTCTGAAAACAAATCCCAAATATATTGTGAGATTTTCCAAGTAAGAAAATAAAAAGTAATTTAATTCCTAATTCATTAAATATAGAACCAGTAAAATCTTATGAATAGATTTTTCAACTGAAGATATTGGGATCTTTTTGATGCAATATATTCATAGATTACTTCCTGTTAAATTTCTCCAAGCTAATGAAGTGTATGAAAGTAATGAAGTTAAACCACAACCTTTTAAGTTTGGGGCAATACTCAAACATGACAAGAGAAAAATTTGAAAAATGTCTAGGTTAATGCTAGTGCTCTGAATCAGAGCTTACTTCATTCTTTTTTATTATGAATTCAATACAAAGAATGTAAGCTTGTGTTTTATGAAAGAAAATTATATCAGCATCTTGTTATACTACTCCAATACATCTAACTTTGTGTCTGTTGTCACTACATATGTATTTAACTATAAAATTAGAACATAGGGCAGGGGAAGATCTTTATTCATCAAATTAAGCATTAGTTCCCTACATTTTTCAGAATATCTTTGACATATCCAAATCAAAGGGTTTTACACTTTTTTCATTGCCTTTCACCAACTAAATTTCACTATGATATGGCTTATAATCCTTAATTTTTATAGTTAGTAATTAAACCCCCCAAAATTACAGTCATAGAAGATACTCAGACAGAAATAGCGATGAGTAATGGACAAGCATAGTTGTGAAGCTTAGGTTTTCTATTTCCTTTGGGGATGGGACCTGAGAGATGATATTTAATCTGTTGGGAACTTAATTTTATTACCCATAAAATAACACTGTTTCCATTTGAGGGGATTGTGGAGGTTATAAAGAAGTATCTGGTATCCTGTATACATTTATTAAATGCTAGACATTATCATTTTGTCATGTTCACTCTTCAACCATTTCTTTCCATGGGGCTTATTTCTGTTTTTATTTCCATTGTTTCAGCCTCCAACAATAGTGTGTCTCTATTGTTATATATAGTGTGCCTATATTGTTATATTGTTATATATAGTGTGTCTATATTGTTATATTGTTATATCTAACACTTAGTTTTAAAAACATTACTTTGATTTTGCAATATTAGTAGATGAAAATAAACTTGAGTTATCTAAGATTGTCAACTTAATTCCTTTATAATGTATTTAATCTGAGGTATTCAATATGGAATTAAGGGTAAAGCATAATCTTTAATAACTTTCACCTTAAAATTTTTAAAAACATTTTAAAACTCCAGAATTATTGGTTGATGCAAACACCTGAGCCACATGTATATAGAAAGTTAATTTTACCTGTGGTGAAGGTAAAATTTTACCTCTACCATCTAAATATTTTCTTTGGGTCTCAGAATTAAAACTGACCAAAAAAATAGTAACAGAAAATAGGCATCCAAATTTAATGTAAGTTTCAAATGACATGGGAGCACTCGTAAGGATGTGATGGTCCAACAAACTGGCAGTACGTTGCTTTTATACCACTGAAAAGAAGAAGAGATTATAAAAAAGTGACTAAACTACGTGAGAAAGCTAAAAGAAGATAAAAATAATTTTAAAAGGCTTGTTTGAACAAACTGGTCTGTCTCAACTTTCTAGATGATAAGAATTATTGTCTTGATGTTATAAAAAAGAAATCTTCCATATGGGTGGTTTATTACCTGTTTCCAGGAAGAAAAAAAGAAAAGTCAGAGTGACCCTGTATTTGCTGATTTTTCTTTTCTTTCCTAAAATACTTTAAACTCAAAATAATCTGTTTGCCAAAGTGGCACATTTTGAAGTAGAATATTCTGCTACCCTTCTGATAAAAGCAAATTATCTATATCTTGATCCACTTCTCAACTTTGATCCATTTTTTTCAATTTTATTAAGTGTGTCTTGAAAATAAAAATTATTTCATTAGTGTTAATATTTTCTCCACAATCTTTGTGTGCTGTGTATCTCCATATGATTCAATTCTTGGGATTCATGTACTTACAAATGATTAAGTATATACAAATAAAGAGGAAATGTAATCATATAAACCAAGAAAAGTCAAGTAACTTTTGACAGATTTCAGAATTCTAAGCTCTCTCTTCTTTGATGAATTGCTAATGATTTTCTATATATCAGGAAATAAGAGGGATGGGAATTGGAGGATGATCACTTGGGTAAACACCATGTATCACTACAGTATTTTTAATAGACATCTTTTCAGGGTCCAGTTCAAAGGATATCATCTCTTTGAATCCATCCTTAGTTGTACAGAATTAATTGTTCCTTCATCCAAATTTCTATAGTGTATTACATACATTGTTTATTAAGATAATTATCACATTGCATTTCAGGAGTGTTTGAAAGCATGGCTGTGCTTTTCTAGATTTAATCTACTTAAGTCTATCTTGAACATTTATCAATTGACTTACTGCTATCATGGAGAAAGATCTCTGCTATTCTTAAAATTGATATGGAACTTGACCTCTATAGGGAATTTTACAAGTGCTCATTGTTGATAATTTTTCAGTAAGAATTTTTTGATAACTATACAGATTAGCATGAATTAAAAATTTAAGAACCATTTTGCTAGGATAAAATTGTAAAGACTAAACTTTATCTCCATTTTTCCTAGACTTCTTGCTTCTTTAAATATGCCAATAAAATATATGGTGTGCCATCAAAATTTCTGAAATAATTTCAGTTTCTTTCCTTTCTCTTTTAGTTGAAGAATGTGACTATTTATTAAACATAGAGGGGATGAGTCACTAAAATGTCCTCTGGTCACTTAGCTGAACTGCCCATTCAGGCACAATCACAGGTTGCTGCATTTAATTAGTAGGCCTCTAAACATATAAGTAAATCAAACCTGTCATAGTTTAGGGTCTTTTAAAAATATTTTGTGGAATTATATCTAATAGCGAATATGACCTCCTTAATAATAAAAGCAATTAGATTTAATCAGAGGGATCTTTGACTACATAGAATCAGGATCAGACTACTTTCAGCCATTTTGTTTTCTCATACGGTATCTCTTATATTTTCTCTTATTGCCCTTGAGGATTTAATTTCTCAAACCCTATTTTCTTATGGAATAGATAGGTATTATGGATCTGAAAATGTTGGGAAAAAATGCAGAAATATACTAATGCACATAGTCTGGCTGAGACATTTGGTGATAACAAATTATTTCCTTTTAGATTTTGATAGGAAAATTCAGTTCAACAAGCACTAGCTAAATTTGTGTAAGATTCTATTATCAAGTTCCTCAGATTTGTAGGTCAACAGCAGAATATTTACAGTCAGAGCTACTTTTGCAGTCAATGTGAAGAAGGTGGCTATTGGTGCCTGCTCCTTTCCTTGTGTCCCCCATTTGTGTATCTATACAGAAGTGCACACCCTCATGTAAACCTTGGAACATTCTTTTCTCTACTACTTCAGGTAATGTTTTTGAGACAGCAGCAACCATAAATAACATAAGGAGATATTTTAGATTCAGAGACTGAATCAAGCCAGATATTTCTTGATGTGCAATATGTCCACAAGGAGCTGAAAAACATAGTTTATGTGTTTCATAAAATCCATTAAAATGAAGTAAATTTAAATTATGCATCAAGGCAAATACATAATATCTCCTTTTTATTATTTCTGAGTACATATGATTCTCAATTTTTGTAAATAATTATCATCCATGCTCCATAATAGCTTACAATATTTTTATAATAACCTTGGGAATGGGAATGAAGATTTGAAAGTTTGTTAAATAATTAGAGAAAGAGATAAGAAAGCCATTATTGATGGAGGAAGTTGTCCCTTCGGATGTATAGAAAAGTTTATAAATCATTTGTTTGTCATTTTCCACAATTATTTGGTGCTTTCTCTTCCTAGATAATTAACGTATTTTTTCATATTTCAAGTATATATGTTGCCCCTTAAGGTCCCAGGTGTCATGCTAAATTCACAGAACGTAAAGATGGAATCTCTCCTCTAATTATTTTCAGGTATTAAATTGTGTGTGTGTGTGTGTGTGTGTGTGTGTGTATGCATGAGTGCATTTGTGTACTTGAAATGGTGACAAGCTCTCTATATAAAAATAAAAAAAGGAAGCAGACTGTTAAAACAACAACAGCAACACATAACCAGAGAGATAGGTAGGAACTCCTGGAGAAAGTGACCCTTAATTTGAGGTTTAAAGACTAAGAATTGAGCAGCTAAATTTGAGAGGGAAGAAAACGGTGCGGGTAGCAGTAACACAATCGGTGGACACCTTGAAGCAAGAAGGAAATTGGCTACTGAAGAAACAGGTTGAGGGCCATAGCTACAGCAGATAGTAAGTTCAAGATGAGGCAGGAATGTTAACTGTGAATACACCGTGAGGACATCTTCATTTGAAAAAGAGACAAAGGCCTGACACAACATGCTTGTTTTTCCCAAACTAATTACCCTGGTAAATTTCTGGTTACCATTTTGTAAAACATTTCCTGAATCTTCTGTGCACAAGTAATCACTTGCTGCTGGTATGAGTTTGCAATGAAAGACTGAAGAAGTGAAGAAGATGGATTTTGATATCCACAGGTGATTGCAGTAGCAAAAGATGCACTCAACTCAGGCCGAATGCAGCTTTCTCAAATGCAGGCTAACTCCTTCTTCTTCCCCTTTTAATTCCACCTGGGGCAGAAACCTGTTAGATGATGCCACCCACAATTGGGTGGATCTTCTCCCCACAGTTGGCTGGCCTACATGCCAGTCATCTGTAGATATCCTTGCAGACACATCCTGAAGAATGCTTTATGAATATACAAGACAGATCTTAATCTAGTCTAATTGATAGTCAAGATGAACTGTCACAAAGGGAATAAAAGAGTATGCAGAAAGTGTTCTTGACTTCAGGAACTTCGCAGTACAGAAAGGGATCACTTACCTTACTGTGACTTTTTAAGTGAGATATTTATTTCACAATTGTGAAGATATACAGATAAATTTTGAAAATAGTATGGAGGTCTTATATAGGCCATACACTCAATTCTTCCTACCAAAACATCATGCAATAGTATGATATATTTTTCACAACTAATGAAATAATAAGACACACTGCTGCCTTAGGCAAGGGCCTCCAGGGAGATAGGACAAATGGAATAGTTATGAAGATAGATAACTGAGGACATATTAGAGCACTTGCTTCACATGATTATGGAGGCTGAGAAATCAGATACAATTCAGAGATACTGCGGTGCTGGTAACATGGATCAGTACCAGGCAGGCAACCTCTAAAACAGGAAGCCAGTGACGTAACTATGGATCTGAACCTGAATGCCTGAGAACCCAGGGGCCCACTAGGGAAACTCATAGAATTCAAAGGGCAAAGAATCTGAAATTCTGATGTCTACAGGGAGAAAAAAAAAAGAATATCTCAGCTCCAGAAGCAATAGGATATAGATTTGCCCTATTTTTCTCCCCTTTTGGTCTACCTATAACCTTAGCCAATTCAATAGTGTCTACCACATTGAGAAATGACCCTCTCCACTAATTCTATGAACTCACACACAGTCAGCTCTGGGAACACATTCAGGAATAATGTCTTATCAAATATGTAGATATCTATTAATGTATTCAATTAGTTACCTTACAATAACCATCACAAGTGGTGCTAAATAAGTCTATACTTCATTTATATTTTCTTCATTTTTACCTAATATCCTTTTTTCTGTTTCAGAGTACAACAGCTGATCAAAGAATGTGGTGTATATTTAAATAAAACCTTTACTACACTAACAGTTACATTGCCATTAATCCCCATGAAATTATTCCCCCTAGTTTCAAACACACTTATCTCACATTCTTGCTACTTTTTAAAGTCTTTCTGGAAATCCTCATTTGTGAGTGTCTTTATGAGGTGTGATGAAAAATACAGTGAATGCTGCTGCAGAGAGCTATCCCATGAAAAGTCATGTTCATAAAAAACATGGTATGTTTTCATTGATCTTATTACTTTAGTCTGGCACCATGCGACTTCTGACAGTCTTCAAAAATCAAAATGATCATGAAAGGCAGAGTTTTAAGCAATTCAGGATATATAGGCAGCCAAGACAGTACAACTAAAGACACTCAGGAAAGAAGACTTCCATATCTCCTTCAGAAAGTGGCAATAACAATGGGATAAGTGTGTTGGAAGTGAGGAGTGGTATTTTTGAGGTGGATTAATGGCAACATGTCTTTTCTAGTAATAATTTTCTTTAAAAATATCAATATTTATTGTGTAGTTGATCACACTTCATAGTTTTAACATTCTTAGACTCCTTTTGCTAACCGATGTTTCTTGAACATTGTTGATATTTGATGACTTTAAAATCTTGAAGTCTGATCAGGTATTTATTTTGTAGAACAGCCATCATTTGGTATTTGCCTTATGTTTGTCTCAGGATTAGACTGGAGTTGATCAGTTTTAAGAGGAAAATCACAAAGATGAAATGCCATTTTTATCACATTTTAACAAGTGTGTACTCTCAGCACTGTGTTGCTGTTGACATTGACCTTCATCATCTGACTGATGTAGACTTTTTCAGGTTTCTCTATTCTTTTTCTTCCTTTTCATGTTGTACTTTTTGAAAAGAAGTCACTATGGTAAGCCCACACTTCAGGAATAAGGTATTGCCCCCCTCTATTTATGTCAGTATAGATTTGATATTTGTTTTACATTTTTGCTGTGTATTAATTATTTTGTTGCTTGAATTATTATACTTTCTCCTTTGGTAGTTCTCCCTCTCTCCCCTCACTTCTGGGGATCAAACACAGAGTCTCGCATGCTAAACAAGTGCTTTTGTACTGATACATACCTGTACCAACCCCAGGGTTCATTACATAATCTGACCTCCCCTAAACAGATCCCCATACCCTCATTTAACACCTACTCTCTTCCCTGATCATTTGGGTGAAATCACACTACTCCCCCACATTATGTCACTTCTGACATGAGATACTATTAAAACACAGCAATTGGCTCCCTGTTTTGAAACCATAGCTAGAATCTCAGAGGCCTCCAAGTAAACCAACACTCAATTCACCAGGCCTCTGCCCTGATTAGAGATGATTTCCTTACACATTTCCCCACTCTTAATTCTTTTGAGAAACACTTATGAGTTGTTACATTTCTAATCAACTTCTACATTAGGAAAAATCCGAGACTTTCCTCTGGACTTTGCAAGTGCTCTAATTTTAACTGTTTGGCATACCCTAGAGGGAATTTACTTTCCCTTCTAGATTTTGCTACTTAGGTTGGAAAACCAGACATCATTTTAACTTTGCTTTTCTATCAGGCATCATCAACATATTTTAACACTGCTGTTAACTGCTTTGATTATGACATACCAGTATGCACAGGGTACATCAGGAAGTTTGCATTTTTGAATTTTCCAACTGATAAAATACCTAATCCCCAAAATTTTATTTTATATATATTTTCCCTCATGAACCCAATTCCGTTTTTAATTTTGATCTCAAGTTTCTCCTAGCTCACCCAGGGTTGGAATTTAATAAAATACATTCTTCCAACTCTGTTTATGGAGCAAGGGATTGTTTTGATTGTTTTTTATTAGAAGTACCCTGAAGGGCCAAAATATTTCAGGAAATTCGTGTAAATAGACCACTAATCTTCAGTCTTGTACAAATCACCTGGCATATTCACTGCTCCAGGAAATGATAGGGTCTGATATCTGTAAGACAGGTTGGAGAATATGCTTCCCAGGGTTGTTTTGGGCTGGAATTTAGTTCTTAATACCAGAAATACCTTGACATGAATTAGAGCTGATTTGAGTAGTCATAGGTTTTTAATCCGTTTATTTACTTTTCTTTTCCATTTTGTACACAGCTCACTTGATAAAAACTGATCATCCAAAGGTAGCTGTTCACATAAATTAGAACACTTTTGTTGCAACTAGTAAACACCAAGATAAACTAGATTAAAATACAAAGGAAAATTTCTTTCACAGACATATACATGTGTCTTGGAACTCAAGGGAAGGCCAGGCATTTACCACATTGGGAACTTTTTGGAATTTAGAAATTCTCCCTTTCCCTCCCTCTCTCCACCCGCTCCTTCCCCTCTCTTGTCTGTGTTTCTTCCTGGGCATCTGCTTCTTTCTTTCCCTGCAGACCAGCTTTTCCCTGCTGCTCTGTCCATATGGAGCCACAGTGCTTGTAATGTGCTTTTCTTCTGGTTCAAGAGACTAACCATATCTGAGACTTATTCTTAATTCTAAATTCCAAATAAAGGCACTCTGCCTTAGCTTGAACCATCTGGTGGCCCTATTTACAGATGCCTCAGGTAACTTGACCTCTGGGGATTGATTCAGTGCATCAGAACTTAGAATGAACCAGGCAGTCTAAGTATTTACAGTTGTGTGTAAATGATTTTTATATCAATTAAAAGTGAGGTAAGTAAAGAACAGAAAGGATCCCTTTTCACAATAGATTTACCAAAGCCCTTGAACATGGAGAATCTGCGACCAGTACTTTCCTCTTGTCCCACAGTGCCCATGGGAATGTGTGGGGAGTTGTGCTTGCTTGATCAATGTGCTGGCAGTGTTGCTTCTAGACTCTGAATAATGCTGTTTTATTTGCTATTATTAAACATACCTGGTAAACGATGCTGCCACAATTGCCTAAGTAGTCAGATCTGAACTTTTGGAAGACACAGGACTCTGTTTACCATCAAAACAATCAATGGTTACCAAGATATCCTCAGCCCTAGATTTAGCTGCATAATAAATATTCTACAGATTAAAAAATGGAATAAAAAAGAAAGACTGGATTAACACAATGAACAAAAAAGTTCATGAGAAAATATGTTGGTAAGGCAAAACGTATGCTAGATAACTTGATTTCATTTTGTAACTTGATGACTAGGATGTCTAGGATTATCTGTTACTCACAGTGAAGGTAGCTTCCATATACCCAATGAATATTTTCAGATAAAAATTAGATAACATATGTCTGTATTATACTATAATGAATTACATGCAGAGAACTTTCAAGCAGTATTTAATATTCACATAACAATTCAAATTGCCCTAATGTAGTTATTATATTTGTTTTAAAGAAAAATAGCTGGGGATTGTTTTTAAAACATACACAAATATAATTTCTCTTGATTATTACTCTGTTTCAAACTTGGTTATTCAAATGAGTAAGAAAAATTTAGAGTGTTATAAAATTACTGAGCCAGTCAAGTGAAAGTGTCAGATCAAGGTTTTGTGCTGTTTTCTGTTTCCAGTGCTGGTATTGAAATCAGGGCCTCATGCATGCTAGGCAAGCATTCCACTACTGAGCAATAGCCCCAGCCTGAGCACAGGTTGTAGTGCATGTCTTCTAACACACAAATTACTAACCCTAATTCATAATATTTTTCTCTTTTTAGGCACAATAAAACACTAAGTTCACACAAATGTACAAATAACCATATTTCTTCCCAGCAAAGAAATAGATTGTAGTGTAATTATCAAAGAAGCTGGCAGTCTTTCAATAAAGTTGCATCATAATTGCATTTACCTTGCAAGAATTAAATTACATAATATTACCCCCCCACACTTAAACACAGAATACAGAAAAGTACCTTTATAAATAGTGCAGGTTATTTTACCAAGCATTCTACTCAGTTAACAAATGTTGCAAAATTAGCATGAAGCTAGAATATGAAGGTATTTTTTAGTTACCTGACCTCAGTTCCCACACGTCCTACATCGTGAGCTGATCACTCTATTGAGTGGGATTCTAGCCTTTAGAATTATATATTTTAACAACGTGAGCCCTGAATACAATTCAAGTATTTTGCCTGGTGTTTACCTTGAAGAAACCACAATCTGTTCTAATAATGGAAGGTGCCCTCACCTCCACACTGATTTGAACTTACTAAGAGGAAATACTTGGTAACTTATGAAGAAATTATTGAACTTATGTATTTCCTTTTTCCCCCCATGGTATAATATGGACCTTGAGTGTCTGCTACAGGCCCTTATGTTGAAGACTTCATCCCCAGCTTATGTTGCTGTTGATGGGTTACAGAATGTTTGAAGGGAAAGATTAGTGGAAAAAAATAATTAGGGGCATGCCCTTAAAGGATATGTTTGAACCCAGCACCTTCCTGATTTTTATCTTTGCTTTCTGGCCACCATGAGTTAGACAAACCTGCTCTGCTACGTACTCACACTATGATGTATTATGCTGCCTAATGCCCCAAACAACTATGTATTGAAATCTCTGAAACCATGAGCCAGAATAAACCTTGTATCCTTTAAAGTTAATTATCTTAGGGATTTTGTCACAGTAATGCAGAGCTGACTAACGTACTCTTTAATTTCACTGTAGAAACAGCATAACTGCCAATTTATACACAGCTGGAAGACGACAGCTGCAAATAACACGTAAGGTACAGCAATAAAATAATTCAGCTAAGTTTTTGGCAAACTGTAAGCTTGAATTTGTTTCTGAAGACCTGGCTGCTATGCTATATTCAGATCTTTTCTAATTTCTTCTTTTGCAATATCATTTGAAGCTCTCCCAATTTTAAATTTAATTAATCTTGGCATATGGCCATTCTTAGCAAGCAGACTTAGCATCTAGTAATAGTCCAAATTCATCTCATGTAAGTGTTAGGTACTTAAATTAGCAAAAGTATTTTTAAGACAAAATGTGTTGTGCCTCAAAAGTAATAAGATAGCTTTACTTTTGTGGCTCACAATGTAGGTCTGAAAGCAAGTCACAGGAATGAATTCCAAATTGCTGTTGGGATCTTCAGTAACATTAGTAAATAAATATGATGGCCACTTTAAAAAAAGCAACACATTTGGATGAATTTTCTCATACAATTGTGTAAGCCTTTATTCTCTAGTAGCTAAATTTCCATTACTTCTAGAAAATATCTCAGCATCTTACAAGAGGATGTGTGAAATGGCTTTCCACCTTCACCTGCATCCTATTTTTCATGAAAGCAGAAAAGGCAATTATCTTCTCCCCTGTTCATAATGTTTTATTTTCTAAGAAAACCCTTAGTTCATGTGATTGTTGGCTTTGAATTTTTTTCTCTAGAACACTTCAAAAAGACTTTCCAAAACACGTCCTCAAGTGACTTTTCTATAGAGAATGTGCACTGGGAATGCTGGACTGTAATCTGATTTTGCCGTAAAAACATAGAATAGATTCATAGAGAAAGAGAATGGGATTGGGCAAGAGTGAATGTGATACTTACTTTAGAGCACAAAACTTTCAGAAATTCAAGTAAGTATTTTGAAGAAATGTATTAAGTAAATCAAAATTAATGCAAAACCTCCAATGATGTACAAAATATCCAAATTTTGTTTTTGTTGATTTGTGTTATTGTACAGAAAACCAGTACAAAAAATCAGTTCTTTTTAATCAGCCTGAAGTTCCTGTTCTTTTTGTGCTGAGTGAGCTTAAATGGGTAGAAAATGAAATGAGAGCAAGTTGAACACTTGTTAAATTGTCTCATTGATGGATTATAAATATATAATTAATATTTACCAATTTTTTATAAATACAGGATCATGCTTTAATAAATGTTTGTGCATTGGTATATTTTTCTCCGCTGACTTTCGCATTCTACTCTCAAACACTGATAGGGAGTAAGGTTTTTAGCCCCTAAAAGTTCACCCTCAACCTGCATTACATCTGAGAATTGAGAGTCAAACAGTACTGTTGATAGAAATCAACTTGAATGTCTGTTTTGACAAAAATTGCTATCATTTTTTCGTTTGATATAGCTTTTCTGAGTAATATGAGGGTACACAAAAGGCAAAAATAGTGGGAAAGTATAAGGCAGAAGCTCACTGAACAATCTCCTCACATTTCTCTGTATCCTTGCTCTTTGCACTGACCCTATGCATTGTGAATTATGGTTTTTATTGTTTTGCTTCTGTTGTACTATATTTATGATTGTTAAACTGAAGTAATGATTCTTCACACACAAAAAAAATAGTGGGAAAACATAAATATCAAGAAATAAAAACTATCATGTATCATTATGAATAGAAAATTGGACATGTCCTTGCTTAAATAATATTACTGTTTATTCTGCATATGACCTGATTCAAACTATAAACAGTTCAAGTATTTGTGTTTACTGTGGGTCTTGTTTTGGCACTTTAGTCTAAAATGATTCGCCTTGTTATTTCTTGTATACTGTATACAACTTGGATTAGCATAATCACTGTGATTAACATTAATTGGGGAGTAGAAATGATAATGGATACTTAAAACAGTGTCTGATAAGTATAATGGTAAAATACTGTATTAAATGAGTACTCAATTTACAGTATTTTAGTTCAGTTCACCATTTGTAAGCATTAATTGAAGAATAGAGTTTGGGGCATAGATGAATATACAAATGGACCTTAGGCAAAAATGTAGATATGGATCATATGAGAGTATATATTGCTCTCCTAATGCCTTTGCTGGAAGGCACTGCATTATGGTTGTTAAAAGCATAGGTTTGATAGTTATGATGACCTATGAATAAACTATTAACTGTGCAACTCCTAAGTTATTAAATCTGTCCAGGACTCAGTTTTATCAGTTGTAAAATGGATAATATAATGTAGTTGATAAACTGATACATTTATTTTTATTTTCATTTTTCTAAAAAGATTCTGCTATAGGCTCTTTTATGTATGTATGTATGTATCTATCTATCTATCTATATCATCTCATTTCTAATCCAGAAGCATTTCAATAACTGCAAAGTTTTCCGCTTGTAGAATTAAATAAGACCTTAGTTTTAACTGAAAATTGCTCTCCCATTATAGATTTTAAATTTAAATTATATAAGCCTAACTAAATAAAGAAAAACACAAAGTCTACCTGTAACTAAAATATTCATTTTGGAAATATAACCAATGTATTTCATTACTAACTACTGAAAATAGTACAGTAATAAAAATCATATTCAGAAACTTAAAAATAAAAATATAAAATTAAAATAGAATTTGGTAAGATTTTTTCTAATAAATGCTACAATGACAGGCATCAATAACCACAGAGAAAAATAAGGGCTAATTCTATTAAAAAGCATTATGGTTACATCAGAGCTGATTATTGTTTTCTGTTATAATCACTAGAAAAAATTAACTATGCTTGCCAACATTTCTTAAATTTTGTCCTCCAAGAATATATCATTAGGTTTAACGAACTGTGACACTATAAACATGGGACAATTTGTAATAGCTAAATCTTGGAAACAGCCCAAATGCCCACCAGCTGGTGATTGGATGAAAAGATGTGGGTTTTTTATAAAATGGAGTACTACTTAGTCATAAAGAATGAGAAACTAGAAATATTTATAGTTAAATGGATGCACATGAGGCCATACTCTTAAGTGAAATTAATATGACATACATGTGTAAATACCGAATAGTTTCTCTGGTGTGAGAAACTGAAAGTGTAAATGAGGATCAAAATGTATAATAGATAATGTGAAATAGGAAGAAAAGATCCAAAGGGGAAGGAGAAGTGAGAGGGGTAGGGGAAAGGAAAAGAAAAGATGTGAGAAAAGGAAAAAATGAAAATAAAATCTTTGTAAATAGGAAGGGATGCAGGGGTTGAAGGGAGGGCAGGGGAATGGAGAAAAAAAGAAGAAATGAGATATATCATGTAAAGGTACAAATTCTCAGTGATGAATCTCATCATACTGTATACCTAAAATGTAGCAAGAAACTTAAGAATAAACAAACAAACAAGGGAGTTGGTTAAAAAGAGAATATATCATTCAGAATACATTTAATTTCAAGTAGTATTTAAAATTATAGTACAATGAAAAATATTTCTTTTCTTTTGTGCAACAATTAGTTCCAGGTATTTAGTAGTATCATAAAAAGCCCAAAATTTTTCCTTTTTTTTTTCTTTTCAATTCTTGAAATTTTAGCTCTCTATAGGTCTGTTATATAATGGTTACAAGAAAGCAGCTGCAGCTCCAAATACTAAGATCTCATTCTCTGGCAGAAATACAATACAAGCCATGACTGTAAGCAAACTTCTTCACATGTACCCTTCTTCTTTGTAAAATTATCTTCTATAAAAATCTTTAGCAGAATTCTATTTTATCTTTTGAGAAATTGATAATGACCACTCTCTAAGGAGCTTTTCGTTTTAAATTAATTTTTTGGTACATTTTATAAAATATAATGACATTCATCATAGGAAATTTGTACCTTTATATAATATATCTTGGTTCTTATTTTTCCCCCATTCCCCTGCCCTCCCTTCAACTCCTCCCCTCCATATTTATAAAGACTTTGTTTCTATTTTTTCCTTTTCTCATATTAATTTCATTCCCTTTTTTCCTTTCTCCGATCCTTCCCACTTTCCCTTCCCCTTTGGACCTTTTCTTCCTATTTCACATTATCTAGATACCTTTATTTATTTATTTTTTCCCCATTAAGTTTATTGGTACATTTTAGGCATAAAATACAGTTACATTCATCATTGGGATCTTGTACCATTACATGAGTATCTTGGTTCTTATTTTTTTCCC